>BDDA01000107.1:22593-192753 GCA_001662385.1 Chlamydomonas asymmetrica
GTAAGGGTGCTTGGGCCACCGGCGCCTCTGCCAGCTGCGATCGTCTGTTTAGCTCATGACGCCCTGGTGGTTGGTTTCGCTGCTTGCCAGTTGCACGATGCGCCTTGCTCACGTTCCCGTGCACTTTACTCCAAGGACAGGGTCATCCTTGCACCCCAGCCCCCCCAGAAATACTCAGCGGTAATGGCTATGTGGGTTTCAGTCATGGCCTTTTGCTGTAATGTCAACGGCCTCACCTGAACAACGGAAGTTCTGCGGCCGCATAAATGCTCACGAACACAAATCCGCCTTGGACAAAGTGACAAGCATAACTGCACACAAATATCTTGCCAACAAGTTATGTCTGCTTGTTGGACAGGAGTGTTACTGGAGCACGCGGCCATTTCACTGCCTTGGCAACAGGCTTCTGTTGGTTGAATGACCCCAGCACATCCTGTGGCATCGAGCTGCACTTGACGGTTGCTGTTCATTCATAGGGCGCAATTGACCAAAGCGCCTGAGTTCAGGCATGAATACGACGAAAGAGAGTGGGTGAGTGTGGTGGTCGACATGTCAGCACACGATAGCCTGTGTCATCCTGCTTGTGCACGCCAGGCAATTGTAAGCTAAGCTGGGGCCAGACAAGTAGCGTGTATGTGAGCTCAGGCTGAGTGTTGTGTGTGCGTTGACTGCATGATGTGGGTTACGCTGGGGCACGTTCCCACCAATTGTGCAACGTCCCCTCTGCCCCAACTGCCGATACGTAAAAGCGCTGACTACCAGACTTGTATAATAAACTATTACAATGTGACAGGCATACGCAGGCTCACATGCAGGCCGCATACGCATCCGCAAGCTAGGTTTCCCGCCTTTTCGACAGCCTCTTGCATGTCTGTCTGGTGAGTGGGATGAGCGCCAGATGCTGCCTCTGACAAATGTCGGGGTCAAGGCAAGGGCCCGCTGCAAATGTTTGTCATATACGAAACGTTGCACACGACTTCCTTTAGCAAAAGCATACGCACAGTGACGTTTCACAAACCTGGTGTACCTCCGCAAAGTCACAGCATTTCGAACCTGGTTACAACAGCCAACACATCACCGTCCCATCAGTGACACCCTCAAGCAGCACATAGCCCACGGGGTGGTGTTGGGGATGAGGGCCGCTGCTTTGTGGCTGGTGTGCTGCTGCCAACTTTGCTGCTTTTGGGGTGCGACTGTAGCATGGCGCCCAGCTCCTCACCTCCAGTGGCCCTCATGGACGCGTTACCTGCTAAACGCGGACCCTTCCACAAGCACTGCCACTGGAACCAAACCAGCGCCTTCGAGCTATGTAGCCAGGCCAAGCAAAGCCTGGCTATATCTGGGAGCCGCCGCACACTTTCCCGGTGCCAGAATACAGTTGCAGGTGAAATGCCACGCTGCAGCTGGTTTTGCTGGCAGTAGCCCACAACTCACTGTGTGAGCGCATACTGGGAAGCACATGAACACCAGCTATGTACAGGTTTGTCAACGGAGCCAGCCACTTGTATGGAATGGCATGAAGTAACCACAACGCCTGCATGCTTGCCTCACCGCAGCACTGTCTCGATCATTACCTGGGAGTGCTAGGGTACGAGGCCGACAACGTGCTGCTAGTTGTCAACTTCAACTCCACCAAGCCAGCGCACTTGGCTGAGTTCAAGTCAGTACTGGAGCTTTTGGCGTCCCGCAAGCTACGATACCAGCTGTGGACCGATGAGTACTCCGCCCCAGCCCATGTCAAGGTGCGTCTGAGCGTTGGTACAGTGCTTGACAGTTTTGTCTTACCTTGACGACAGTCCTGCGATGCGTCGTTCCCCGAGGTTGCTCAGCACCGTGGCTGTCACCGGGGCGTTGTGCCGCTGCGCGCACTGGTCAGAAGCCAAAGCCATGTCTGTGCCCCTGTGCGGATGTGCAGCTCATGTACAACCTGTTTCTCACGGTTGGCATCCAGCCTAACGACTGGCTGGCCATTACGGACCTTGACGAGCTTCACGAGTACCCAGTAACGCCGGTCGCCAAATACATCGAGCAGCTTGAAGCCAAGGGGGAAAACTGGGTCCAAGGTGTGTCTTGCCGTCTTACCTGCTTCTGACACCCACTGATTGTTGCTTAGCCAAACCCGACTGCGCACTAGCTTTGCAATTGCTTGCCGTGCTCGCAAAAAGTGCTTGCTAGACTGACCTCACAGAGTAGCTGGCCTGGACGATTGAAAAGGCTGCTCTTTGTGTGCGTGGTGCAAACACTCACACGTTGACAACGTGTGACAGGGTGGATGGTGGACCGCTTGGCAGAGGGTGGGGTGCTGCCCTCAGTCAACAGCACACCAAGCGTTAGCGAGCAATTTCCCTGGAGGTGTCTCGTGGTGCCCTACCTATATAAGGGCGCACACAGCAAGGTGAGCCTTGGCAAAGCTGCTGGTGCACTATGTATTCCGCGCCCTGAACGGCTGATGCCCACTTGCACGATTGTTCGCTGCATGTAAGCACGTTGTAAGCACGTTGTAAGAATGGGAAGGTGGCAAAACTGACAAGCAAGCAGCTGAATTGTAGTCAAGTATTATGCCCATCATCTGTGAACCTCTGACGAGCAGTCCGCCGCATGGCTTTCCACAGGGATCGCTGCCAAATGCGATTCGAGTGCAGCACCTGTGTGGCTGTCTGACAGCCCCCTCTCACTCGGCCGCACACCCATCCACTCCTCCCTGGCAGGTTGCATTGGCGAAGGCGTACTGGAGGAGAGACCTTGGGAACCACGGCATCCTGGAACCGGAGGTGGCCGAGGCGTATTACACGTGAGTCCTGAGCAGTGCGCACACGGCACTCACTCACCGCGCCTCGAGTCCACACAGCCATGTGCATCGCCCCCCATTGTGCCTTGCAGTGCGCAGAGCAAGCCAGCAGTCGAGCCAGCATGCTGCCTGCTGTGACAGCCTGCAAGCGCTTAGCAGACCGCATGCAGTCCATGTTGAGGCAGCACAATCCGAGTTGGCGTGGCACGTCGGCCGCACTGGAAAGCCATCCTGCCCACCATGCGCCAGAACACACCTAGTAGATAGGCGCTGTGAGCGGCTCTGGTTGTGTGTGCTCGCGCGTGTGCGC
The DNA here is from genome assembly GCA_001662385.1 of Chlamydomonas asymmetrica. Lineage (NCBI taxonomy): Eukaryota > Viridiplantae > Chlorophyta > Chlorophyceae > Chlamydomonadales > Chlamydomonadaceae > Chlamydomonas > Chlamydomonas asymmetrica. The sequence goes on from BDDA01000107.1 coordinate 25,692, forward strand.
GCGCGCTGACCGTGTGTGTGTGGGCGTGTGTGTGTGTGTGACTGCGTCTCGCGTTCTGCACTGCTGCCCCTCCTCCTTCCCTCCCATGCCTCCCCTGCACGGCCTCTCGCGTGCGCGCCCACCCGCCCACGCGCCCGCCCGCTCACCCAGGTCCCTGGCTGGCACGTATGACAGGCCTGCAGAACTGTGGGAGGTGACGCCCTACTACCTCTACCCCGCCTGCTACCTCAACATCACTGACCCGCGGGCACAGCACAGGTGAGGTGGCGCATCAGCCGCATGGCGTCGCTGCAGGTCCTGAGCGCTGCATGGGGTCCTGAGCGCTGCACTGGGAGGGCTTGCGGCTTCGGCACGCGTCCTGATGAGCAACGGACGCACTGCCAACGGCACTGCCAGCAGCTTGTGGCCAAGTGTGGTGAACTGCAGCGTGTATCTCGGTAACTTGCAAGGGGGCGCCTGCACATCAAGCGCGGCGAGGTGCATGTGCATTCCGCATTGCGTCGGAACGTGCACTCAATACGCACGTAGTATATAACTGCTCTGTTGCTGGTCTGTGGGGTTGGCGTGTTGCAGGCCTGATGTGTGCAAGGATGAGGTGTGGGTGCCTGTCAAGGCGGACCCCCAGATCGAGGTTGGACACTTCAAGTGGCATGAAGGTGGGTGTGTTGTGCTGTGAGGGCCAGCCGCCCTCGCATGCATGTAGCATGCCATGCCCTGTCTGGGTGCCTGGTTGCGCTGGCTGCAGTGTGTTGAAGCATGTATCAGCAATAATTTGATCGGGGTTTGATGGCTGCAGCCGGAGAGGTGCGACACCGCCAGCGTCGCGCACGTTTGCCCAACCATGTTTGCCCAACCTCAGCTGAAGAGGTGCAACGTAGCCGGCGTCGCACCGCACTGTGTGGCCTACTGGCCCGGGACGGCTTCCCCGAGCCCCTCCTGGAGGGCGGCCCTAGGCCCTCGGCTGGGTGTAACAAACATCACCGCATTGCTTGCGCTTTGCGACCTCGTGCTGCGCTATACATGCATGCATCGATACGTGCATGCGCACAGGGCTGGTGGCCAGCGCCAAGCGCCGGCTCAACTACTACCGGGGCTCCAACCCCAACAAGCCGCGCGTGGCGTGGTACACGCAGAGCGAGGCGGTGCTGGACCACCTGCAGCAGAACAACATGCACGTAAACCTCTCCATGTTCCGCTGCTGGAAGAACCCCTGACCGCCCGCCCCTGACACGGGACGCAGCGTCTCCGTTGGTTTCTTCCCATTCATGACTCTTGCGGGGCTGCCGAATGGATTCATCCGCGTGCTTGGTGCGGTGCCCCGGCCCCAGGTTGCCCCGCCGCGCTTTGCAGGCGGCGCTGGTGTCAGGCAAGCAGGCTGGCGGGCTGCCACTTGAGTCCAGCGCTTACACGTGTGCCCATAAGCGGGCACCTGGCAGCCTGCGCACGGCGACAACGGTGGTGAGCGCACCGCTCTCCACCACAAGCTGGTTCTTGTTATCCGCAATGCCAGTGGACTCAGCTGCCTGTTCGTTGGGTGGCTGTGGCTTCGGGCGGGAAAACTATGTGGACATCTGCACAGAAAGTCTGAAAGCATTTTGTTGGTGATGGCCATTCGCCGTGCATGATGCATATGGCCAGCAAGCATTGCCGATGCATGTGTGTTTTGCTTCACGTATAATTATGCCGCGCTGTGGGGGTCAACTCGCCCGCCACGATATTGATTTGCCTGCATTGGCGCTTTTCTCAGGAGCCCCAGGCGCACCGCACCCATCAAGTGCACTTGCACACACTCATAAGAACTTGCTGCAAATGGAAACGGGCAGTGTCGCAGGCTTGCGGTGCATGGACGCATGCGTGCCATCTGTTGTGTTTATGACGTCTGGAGCGTGTCAGCCGAACGGAATACGGGCTATATGCGCCGGTTGGTGTGCCCCGTGCCGGACTGCCTTGCAGCCATCAATCCATCCATCCTGTACGGTAGTGTCATCGTGTGCATCATCTTCCTACCATGGCCGGAGCGTGCGTGTCAGTACCACCCTGCTTTTGCCCGCGCCCTTGCGGTTGCCACCGTTGCCTGCGCCTGCTTGCGGCATTCACACCGCGTTTGGTCCGCCCCTGCGGCCGCGGTGATGTGGCGTGCTGGTGGGTGCAGCAGGCGCAGGCAAGGGCGCCATGCGGCACCCCACACACACATCTGCGCCCTGTAGGCCCCCATGCACAAACCACTTGTGCAGTTGTGCCCCGCTAGCCCTGTTTGCCATGTTTGCATCGCAGCGCTGCGGTTAATGCATCAACCCTCCCACCCGTCATCTAGCGTGGTGGTGATGTCATTGGAACCAGGCGGCACGGCCACTGCTGCCTGCAGCGCTGCTGATGCATGCGTTGCAGTTGGACTACGGTACCATGGCCGCCCCTCGGCCACCGCTCACGACACATCGCTCGATCGCTACGGCAGAATCGACCCACGTAGCACTAATATTCAGGCTGCGTATGACGCGGATTTTGTATTTGTCTACTATTTCCCCCCTATAGTACACTTCGAAGGGCTGCATCAATGCACGACATGCACGGCTCGCAGTCTCCCACGCGCTCTATTACTTCTATCCTCCCCCCTTGTGCAGCGGACGCTGTCACATCACGATTCACCGCGCTGATTGCATGCTCTCGCTTGTGGTGTGGGCTCTGGCCGGTCCGTCGGCAGGGGGCGGTCAACACATGATCCCATTGCTTTACCCATCCATGAGCTCTCAGGTAGTGAGTAGTAAGGGTCAGACCGTGCCTGGCGACATATACCGGTACATTGGTTGAACATAGCACTATTCTTGACTACAGCACTTGCGTGTACGAGACCATAATGTTATTGATGTGTACGGCATAAACTCGGTGACCTGGAGGTGGCCGCAAGCGCTGGCATGTACCACACGTGCGCGTACTGCGGCCCCTCCTTTCCTTGATGCGCCACAGCGCCCCTTTTCACCACTGAGCTGAGCGCGGCACACCGGCTGGTGGCGCAAGGTGCTAGATGCGGGGTGCGTGTGGCGTTGCTGTGAGGGTCAATCTCGCTGGTTCACTGGACATGGACGCTGGGGCATAAAGGCCTGCTGGCTGCCGTGCGAGTCGTGCGCAACATGCCAGTCGGTGGCAGCGATCAGCCCGGCTGACTCTGTCTGCGTGCGTGTGAGCGCTGTCAGTGCGGAAACATGTGCTCATACGCATGCAGACGGAGGCGGCCCTCTCAGCCTGGGCACACTCACGCCCTCACCCTGCATGCATGCATCTGCACTCTCCAGCACTGGTCGTCGCAGGTGCACACACTTGTACGGTAGTTGTGTGCATGCGGGGCAAGGAAGCTTGTACTGCGCCTGAATTGTGTTTGCATGCCTTCAGCAGGTGGAGTGCTGACTATACTGCTTCACACTGTACGTCCTGCCTGGTGTGACACGACCGCGGGCAATGCATAACCCGCCCGTGCGGTCGCCCGGCAGCGGCACCATCACCTGTGAAGCGACTCTGTAACTCTGGATTCCACATCCATTTGATGCTCATGGTGCTAGCCAAGATATGCAGCTGCTCGTTGCCTACACCAATGTGCGATTTGAGGTCGACCGGTTGAGGTTGGTTATGGTCTGCTGTGGCCAGCGTGAAATGCTTGCTGAAGTGCTGACCACATTCATGTTCAGCAGAATGCATATGGAAGCGGAATGGCATGTGCTTGGGTGACGCTGCTGTGGACGCATCTGGCGCACTTAACGCACCAGATTGCCCCTGACCTGCCGATTGCTGTGCACAGTCATGCGGCAAGCCTGCCTCACCAAAGTTGGTTGATAGTATCAACTTGATACGCTCGCTTTGACGGCATCACGCACCATATGCCGGGCCGTTACGTGAGACTCATACACAATCACCTGACAGGCAGGCACGTCCTGGACAGTGTATTACGGTAGTTTAGTGAGCACCACTGTACTTGCTGGGAACCAGGCTCACGCCAAGCACACGTTAGTGACTACAACAGCTTAAAGCCTGCAAGCAGGGCAGTTGCAGAGAAGGATGATGAACTCTGCTGCGGTGCTGAAGCTTCAAGTAGGCTATGCAGCCGTTCTTTATGAAGCGCTTTCCCTGGCTGGTGGTGTGCTGACAGGGCAGCTCGGCGACCTCACGGCAGGCGCAGGCACCTCTGCGCCCGACAGTCCTGCAAGCACATGCTTGGGTAGGCTCGGAGCGGTACGTTTTAACCAGGCCACAAGCAAAGCAGGGGTCAGCTGTGAAAGCAACGCTGCCGCTGCTGTGACATCAGCTGCTGCTGGGGCTTCGCCTTTGCCGAGCCTCACATTCACTGAGGAGGAGCGTACAGCGTTGCGTTCGACGAAAGTGATGTGCTTCAGTGCCCAGAACTACGTCAAGACATACTTTCAAGAGCCGCTCTGCAAATATTTCCCAGAGACTACAATGGTGGAGGTGCGTGTTTGCTCAGATTGCTTGCACAGACCCTAGCGGTTGGTTGAGCTGCAGGGTTTCTTGTGAACTAGCGCTGCGCTCCTCAAATCTTGACCAAGTGCAACACCTTCAAGCCACGTGAAACCATTATGGTGGCTTCTGGGGTCAGCCGTGCAGCAGCAGGGTTGTTGCAGCCCTCGGCAGCAGCGCGCTCAACGACTCGGCATGGATGGGAGCACGCTTGGAACAAGGACATAGGATGTTCACTGTGCACTTGGCCCTTATTCCTACATGTTTTGCTCCCAGTTTCCTTTTTACGTCTCCCCCGCAACACAGGCACTCGATTTTGCATGCACTTCCGCATTTGCACGCACATGTGCGGCGGTTGCTGCATTCCATACCTTGAAACGCCTGCTGCATGGAAAGTAAGCTTTGCGAGTACAAGCGCAGTGCATGTATACACACACCGAAAATGAGGTGCCCCTCCTCAAGCCCACCGCGCTGGTCGTCTTTCGATGCAGCTCACGTGGCCCTGGCCTAGGTGGCCATACTCATCTGCCATGCTGCCGCCATGACTGCTTCCTGCTTGCTGCGTGGCTGCGTGGCTGCGTCCCTCCCTCCCCCTCCTTCCACAGACGCCGTTGGACGCGGTGACGGCGCTGCTGGCGGAGGAGCACGAGGTGGTGTCCATCTTCGTGAACGACGTCTGTGACGCCGAGGTGGTCTCGGAGCTGGCGTCGGCTGGCGTCAAGCTCATCGCGCTGCGCTGCGCCGGCTACGACCGCGTCGACGTGGCGGCCGCGTGCGCGGCGGGCATGAGGGTGGTGCGCGTTCCCGCTTACTCGCCGGCGTCCATCGCTGAGCACGCGGTGGCGCTCATGTTCGCGCTCAACAGGTGGAGAGCTTTAGTTTTTCGACTTGTTCCTCATGTTGTTGTTTGGTAGGCAACGGTTGCAGACGCGGTGCGTTGACATGTGCACGCAGCATTTGGCAGCGTTTCACGCTTTCGTTGGCCTGCATGCACCCTCCACAGCACGCCTCGCTGCAACAGGCGCATGCTTGCTTGTTACATGATCAAAGCACCACGCTTGACTGGATGCAAGCCAGTCAAGTGGTCCCGCAGGCCATTCGGGCCATGCTGGCTTGGTAATGCCCCATATGCAGTGTGTGTGATACGCTGATGTGTGCTCACGCACACGTACAAGGAGGCGCGTGGATGCAGCGATGAGTTCAGGGAGCATGTGGATGTGTGATGTCATGAAGCGACATTGAATGCACGGCAAAAACTGCCATTGCGAGTCTGTGTTGGTGCTCCCGCGCAGGAATCTGCACAACGCGCACTGGCGCGTCATGCAGGGTAACTATTCACTGTCAGGCCTGGTCGGCTTTGAGATGAAGCACAAGATCGCTGGCGTTGTGGGTGAGTGACAGGGCCGGCTCGCCGCAGGCGAACAGGTAGTTGGTGTTGAGCCTTGCGCTGAGGGGGCGTGGGCGAGGCTGTGCTGTACTGGAAAGCCTGTACAGCAGCAGGCAGTACTCCGTTGACAGCCCATGCATGAGCCGCTGGTGCAGCAGCAGCAGCATCAACAACAGCAGCAACAGCACAGGAATGCTTGGCAAAGCCACATCAGCAAAGCATGACTCCTCCATGTGAGACACTCCTTGCCCGGATTTCCAATACGGTACCGTATGCATAGCGGTACGCGCCACACGACGTCCTGGCGTGTGAGTGACTTCGGTAGAAAGACTACAGGTGCCATGCTCTGTGCTTGACAGCCTTCGGTTGCGCATGATGTTTGCACCTCTCGCCATTGCAGGCACTGGCGCCATTGGGCTTGAGACCTGTCGGATCCTCAAGGTGCGTGACTACGTGTATGGTGCCAGGCGTTGGAGTGTATGGTATGTGCGTTCTGTAGCACTGATCGAACCGTATGAGCTTTCCTTTGTGCCGTAGAGCTTGATTCTGTGGCGCTGATAGAGGCATGTGAGCTTTGCCTGGGTGCTGGCCTCCTGCATATCCGCGCACACGCCATGTGTCGGCCATGTGTGCCTGAGGGAAGTCGCTAGTCCTCTGTGGGAATGTGAAAGAGGAAGATGCGCTCAAGGCGCTTGGGCGCCAGCTTGGATTGTGTCTGCATGCGAGCCTTGCCTGGAAGTCGCATGCATGAGTCATACGCGGCAGCATGCTTGCATACAGATGCCTCTGTCACTGGCCAGCTTTCGGGCAAAAATACCGCCTTGTATTAGCAGTGAGACTTCATGTGTGAACACTGACTACTGGGCTCGTGTTGGTGTGCTGCATGAGCAGGGCATCGGCTGCCACGTGATGGCGTACGACGTCTTCCCGAACCCTGCAGCCAAGGCCATGGGCGTGGAGTATGTGCCGTTGCACGACCTGTTCGCGGCGTCAGACATCATCACCCTGCACTGCCCGCTCACACCCGGGACCTACCACCTGGTCAACAAGGACAGGTGATGATGACTGAGCAGGACCATGCATGCATGCACCGGTAGCGTGCGCATGCATGCACGCCACAACATCCTTAGGCACATGCACACTGCACGGCCCCATGGGAATCACATTGCATGGCCCCATGGGAATCACATTGCATGGCCCCACGGGCGCCTGTTTCTGACAACATGCGCATGTTGCCCCCGCAGCTGCCCATCCCTCAGTCCTAGCGTCTCCGCACCAGGCCACGTGTGCAGGACGATCGTGTTGCTGCTTCGCACTGCTCGCGTGTTTTGACAATGCCCCCGCAGCATTGCCCGCATGAAGCCAGGCGTGATGCTGATCAACACCAGCCGGGGCGCCCTGGTGGACACGCTGGCTTTGCTGGAGGCACTTGAGAGTGGCGCAGTCGGGGCGGTCGGCCTGGACACATATGAGAAAGAGGGGTGAGTCGCCGTGAATGCATGCAATGCATCCCTTATTCCCTTGGCTGCGCTCGGACACACATGCGGGGAACCTTGGCATGCAGGTGATGACGCGGTCTCGGTGACGGTTTTGAGCGAGTGCAGTGGTGGTTGGATGGGGTGGGGAAGAGGGGGAGATGGGATGGGATGCGGTTGCAGGAGGCAGACAGGGCGGCGCAAAGGATGGGGACAGGAGCAAGCAATGCAGGTTAGGCAAGGGAGAAGGAAGAAAAAGGAGGGTTATAGCGCTAGTGGCCGACAGCCGCCACAAGAATTCACTCCTTGGTGTGCCACTGGACTTTCCTAGCTGTCATGAACCATCCCCTCAACACCCCACACACCTCCACTGATCCTACAACCTGCGTGCACCGGTGGGTGTGCACTGGTGGGTGCGCTCCCCAGGTCCATCTTCTTCACGGACCACACCACCAAGAACGCCGCACAGCGGATGCGCATCTGGGACCGCGCCTTCAAGGCGCTGCTCACCTACCCGCAAGCGCTCGTCACACCGCACTCCGCCTTCCTCACGGAGGAGGTGAGCAGGCAGCGCTGGGCTGGGCTGGTCACGGGCCGCCTGGGTGCTGTGAGCTGTGCTGTGTGCATGCACACGCGCTGGGACCTGCAAGCCCCTCACTTGCTCTGACCGAGGCCCATGCCATGCGCAATGGTATGCTGGGCGCTTTGCTATCCTATGGAGCACGGCGGAACCCTTCCTTGCATTTGGCCTGGGACATGCTTGTGTGTGTGACGGCACAGTAGTGCTGTCTGCAGAACGCCTCTTTACCTGCATGGATGAAGTTGCCCAGCAACTTCTGTGCTGTGGGGTTCAGGTGCACAAACTGCCTGCTTCCGCGCTTGGATGTGTGTGCACATTTGTTGCATGCAGGCGCTGAATAACATATGCAACACCACCATCTCCAACATCGCGGCCTACAAGCTGGGCAGGCCGCTTGGCAGCTTCGAGGTGCTTCCGCCAGCGCCTAAGCAGCAGGACCCACAGCCCTAGGCGCGCAGCCTAACGCCAGCGCACGAGGCGGGGTCCGGAAGCAATAATGGCAGCAGTCACACCGCTGCCAGCAGCTTGTTTAGCGTCACTCCGCAACTTCCTTACAATCATACGAAAATGCAATCATGTCAGTGTACATTCATACGGATCAGCCAGGTGTCTGATCATGAGCAGACAAACCACATGCACTCTGGTGCGTGCTTGAGCTGGTACTAATGCGTAAGCAGGCTGCCTGGCATGGCCTTACCTGCCTGGCTGGTATTACAATCCAATCCCATCTGGGGAGAGCATGGGCCGTGTGGCCAACACGCTCCTGATGTAACATAACATAACATAACATACAATCCAAAGCTGTGTTGTGGTGAGCTTCTGCACCGGTTCACTTCAGCGCCGGCACAGACTCGCTGCACCCTCTTGCTGAACACAAGTCATAACCGGGTCTGATGCTGCAACCCAGGTCCCTGCCCTGGGTGCCTGCTCTGCCCCTTCATTACACCACCTCCGACCTGGAGTGGCTTCTTGTAGCAGGGATGCATAGCTTTGGAGAGCGCTGAGTGTATGCCTGATCCTTGTCAGACGATCATACCCAATATGCCATGATCGCGAGCATATCGCATGTGTGTTGCTGCATGTCGCTCCGTTCTCTGCTTTCTTTCCTTTCCTTCTCCCCGTGGTCCTTCTACGCTGCAGGTGGCCTGGTGCCACCAGTCCTCTTCATGCCTTGCCAGGCCTCCCCTTAAGTCCTTTGTCCCTTATGAGTCGATGAACATTGCCTGTTGCGTCCCTCCAGCCAATAACACAAACAATGCTGTGCCTCCATGTGTGATCAAATGATCAAATGATCAAATTGTGACCATATGTGTGATCAAATGGGTAATCAAATGTGTGATCAAAGTTTTGCGCAGGTACTGTACTGCATGTGGGTGCGCGCCCGTGGTAAGGGACTAAGCAACGTATGTCAGGTATTGCTAACCAGTCAAAGTGAGCGATGGTGATGTGGGCTACGATGTTGACCCCTAGCATGCAAGATTCCCTGGTTGCTCGATGGCGTCTCGCGTCCATTGTTTGCAGTGGGTTCCTGGGCACGGCGTGCTCTGCTGAAAAGCCCTTTGACAGCGAACTGTCTGTACCCTGAAGCGCGTGCACCGCGCTCTCCGTGCAACGCACGGTGCGCATGTACAAGTGTCCGCTAACATGCTGCGCGTGTGGTGATCGCAAGCTGCATGCTCGCACTGGGCGCTGTACTGAGCGCTGCACTGTGGATGTCAGAATCCATACACACCGCTCTCAGGCGGGCCACGGGCCATGTGCAGGGGTATGTGATGCCGTATTTACAGCAGGATCCATCGGTCGGCAAGGCCGATAGTCCGCACGCGGTCAACTGCGTCAGCGCGCGTTGGAACCACCCCATCATTGCAACATTATGCGATGAGTGCGATGAAGCAAACAGGCGGGTACATCATACATCCTTGCACAGAATAGACTTTGCACACAACGCTCTTGCTTGGCCCGAACATAATGAAGGCATGCTTGACAGCGGCATAAGCTAGTGCGAATCAACTGCTCAGGACGGCAAGGACTGCTCCTCCGTCAACCCCTCAAGAACAGCTTGGCGCCTCGTGCCGCCACCTCTGATGCCGCCAGCGCCTCCTTGAAGTCCTCAAGGGGGTAGGAACGCCCTGCGGGACGAGGTGGGAATAGGCGCGAGATGAGTTGCAAACCTGACGAGGGCTGGTGGCAGGGCACCCGCCAGTGATGAAGGCTCGCAAGGGCTGCACCATGTGCTCATCACATACATCACCGCATGCATGGCGGATGCTTGGCACCTTCCATCACGCAGGCAGAGGCAGGGGTTGTCGATCCGGAGGGGGGGCGTATTCCGTAACCGATCTGCCTCATCCCCTTCCAAATGATTCACTTGCATGCATGGGTGATGCCGTCACCATCGCGGCATCGCAATGCTTGCCGCCCCGCCTCCACTCACCGCTGTACGGCACGATGATCTTGTCCTCCAGCAGCTTCATTACCTCGGCCACAACTGCATCCTTGTCAGGACGAGAATCAATCCTGCAGCGATGTTTGCGTGGACGGGACATATGGAGCTTTGATAATTGCGTGTGTGGGGTATGTACGCACTGCGGCATGCAGGTGTGGGATGGTGGGTTGGGCGCGAGAGGTGGATGGGGCCCGTCGGACACCAATGAGCTGCTGCAACCCACCCAAAGCCCTAATGCGCCTGCCGCATTGAGGTATCGGAGGCAATGTCGTCTCACACCCCCCCTAGGCCCCTAGCAATGCGCGTGTTGTGCTACCCTCCATGCAACCTCACACTCGTGTCCGTTGAGCGGTACATCACTCGGCAGATCATGACATGCTTCCTGCACACCGCATCCGCTCAACCACTGTCTGACATGTACGCGTACACGTACCATAGCGAGACGAAGAAGCCGCATGCGGTCTTGCCCATCACCAGGTCGATTGTGGTCAGCTGCAAAGCAACGGGCAAACCAAGGGTCAACCAAAAGCAGGCATATGAGACTGCGTGTGAAAGGCTTTTGTGAACACAATTTGGCCCAGTCATAGCACATACACAAGCCCGTAAATAAACGCCTGCCTACACTGCCCATACAGCGGGACAGCCTTGTACGTACCTGCATCGTATTCCCATCCAGGAAGCCGTACGCCAGGTACGTGCCGCCGCTACGAAGTGCCGTCAGCACCTGGCCGGCCAGGGCTCCACTGACACAATCAATGGCGGCGTACGCACCCTTACCACCTGCACCAGGGTGCCACGACGGTGGTTGAGGTCAGGCGACGGCATTGAAATGGAGAGCCAAATAAGGCGCGGCCAGGTGCAGTAGCAAGCCAGTGTTCGTGTGCGGCAGCTGTCAGACAGGGGTTATTGGGCTAGCTGATGAATGCAGTCCGGAGACACTCTGAATGCGTGCTTGGGGTTGGGGTTGGGGTAACTGCTGCACACCAAGCAAAGCCTCCTAGCCAGGAAGTGCACACGCATCAAGCCCCTTCCTCCTCTCTACTGCTCATAATGCTCAGGCTGGCGCCCATACCTACCTGTGATCTGCTTGACGCGCTCCACCACGTCCTCCTTGTCAGTGGCAATCACCTCGTCAGCACTGCGGTGTGCAGCATGCAAGCACCACAAGCAGGATGAGTGCCGACAGTGCCTAACCGTTTCACAGCTGCTGGATTAGTGGATTGACGGACAAGCACAGCGAGGTTGCCGCTGTCGTTGCAGTGATTTTCGCCGCCCACCAGAACACAGATGGCACTGCTGATATACACACTCTCATGGTGGACTTCAGACACTTGTATGGCATGGTTAACCACAAACCCGCTCTGCCCTCCCTGCCTGCCCTCCTCCTCACTGCTCACCCTGCATCCTTGAGCTCCTGCACCGCGTCTGAGCGGCGCACCACGTTGATGGTCCTGATGCCCCAGTGCTTGGCCAGCTGGATGACCATGCGGCCCAGCACTGAGGTGGCGGCGGTCTGCAGCAGCCACTCGCCCTTGGGTACGGACAGCTCCTTGAGCGTGCCATACACGGTGAAGGGGTTGATCTGCATGCGTGCAGACGTGCACCCGGGGTTAGGTGTGTAGGGTTCTGCAGTCTGCACTTGCTTGAAGCAATAGGTGTGCTGAGGCCGACACTCGCCCACAGCCCCTGCGCCCTCAACTGAGACCTGAAAACGCTTGCAGCAGCAGCGAATAACATCACTCGCATGGTTAGGGACAGCCTAATAAGTAGCATAATGACTTACGAAGAACTGCGCAGCCGCCTCGTCGGACACGGAGTCCGGCACAGCGTACTGCATGGCACGCATTCAAACACAGCACAGACAGGACATGCATGTCTGGTAGGTTGGGTGTTTCATTGTTTGCACTCCACGAAAAGATGCAGCAGGCAGTAGCCTCGATCGCAATTTCGCATGCAAGTGTACGCCTATTGCACAAAACACTTTGCATGATCGACGGACAGCATGATGGTGCTTGTTGAGTTGTCATGGCTGGCAGTTTGCAGTTCGAAAGCTCTATCCACGGTAGCCGCATGAACTGGATTTGCGGGTGCTGGCAATTGCTACGACGCTGCTCTGTTATTCGCTAGCAAGCCAGCATACCAAGACGTTCTCAGGCAGGATGCAGTGTGTAGACCAAGAGCCTCCGAGGTCAGCAAAGGAGGTCCAATAGACAGCCACCACGCGCTGGCCCTCCTTGAACTTGTTGGCGCCGGGGCCGTTCTTCAGTACACGGCCCACGCCTGCCAGCAGTTTGGCAGGCACGAACGCCAGGGCGCAAACAATTTTAGTCCCCATGCATGCATGCCGTCTGTGGCTGCCTCAGGGTGACAACTTGGTGAAAATATAACTTTAAGGTTGTATCATACCCTCAGACCCAGGCACACGAGGCAGGGGCAGTGCTCCGAAACTGCCGGTGAACACGAGAAGGTCAACTGGGTTGATGGGCCGCAGGTGCACCCGGACCAACACCTGCCCAGGCCCTGGCTCAGGCACTGGCACATCAACCAGCTTCAGGTTATCGAACGCCTTGTCTGAGTCAGAGAAGGCAGTAAGGTGGACAGCTTTGGCCATCTTGATGTTGTGGGAAGTTTTGGGTAGGTAGCGCAGCAAGCGGACCGTTGAATGAAGGGAACTTGGGAGGCAAGGAGATGTCGAGGCTCTGGTGCTTTCAAAACCGTATATGGGACGTGCTGCTTTTCCTCCTCATTCGAGGCATATATACATATACAGCGTGTGGTACAACATAAGCAGCCATGCCAACCTAAGCCTTGTCAACGTTGCGCGTTCGCGGCCAAGCACAGCAGTACAAGCCCCTACCTGCCGGAAGCTGCAACTTGCCAGAAAGCAATGACACCTACCACCAGAACTTCCGCCCTTGTTTTGATTGCTTGGACTGCTGAGGTACTGGTACTGTTGAAACCGTTCTAAATGCGCACCGCCTGCCTGCTGGCTAGTCTCTTCAGTTGCTCTGTGAGTAAAGCCCACCATTGCATTGTGCTAGCACGGGCGCTAGCACGCAGCGCAACACAGAACGTGATAGGTGGCACAAGAACTGTCCTTGTTGCGTCGCAACAAGGTAAGGGCAGACGTGGTCTCAGCTGCAAGCTTGGTATTGCCTCGGCAAGCCACTCCTGAATGCGTGGTCGTTTCAGGCCAAGGCTGCGTTCATGCACAGTTGCACACCAGCTTGTGCACACCACAGTGCCAAGCGTAGCCAAGTGGCTGCACAGGATGCATGGCGCACACTGCTGACACCGACCCTGGCACACATCCCGCACCAGTCGCCACAATAGGCCGCGCCATGTCCTGGAGAAAGTCGTCTTCGCCGATCCTGTGCTGTTGCATGGGCGCGGAAGTTTTCGGCTCCGCTGGCACCGAATGCATGCTTGCATGCTGCACGCATTGTTGAACGCTGCCCCATACGTGAGGCCATGACCCCAAAACCCATCTTCATCCATGCCTGCAGCCAATACGATGGTCCTGGACTCCTGGGCTGCTGGCTGCGGGCCTGGGGGTGTGTAGGTTTTGGGTCTGATCCCTTGCATGCACCTGACCATGCCATGCTGTGTGAGTTCCATGACACAGGAACGCTGCGTAAGCCAAGGTGGATGCATGGGGCACGGCGCACCCAGTTGGGGGGCAGGCAAAACACACACGTGTGTGTTAGGAAGAGGTGCCCGCGAGGCATTTGCAGTGTGATTCCCGTGGGGCCATTAAGTGTGTGAGCGTGTGAGTGTGTAACTGAGGACGATTACGCTTGGGGGCTATCTGGGAAGGAACCACGAGTCAAGTAGCATGTGGCCGGCAGCTTGACAGTTGACACGCACGTTCAGTTGCCAGCGTGGCCTGGTGGTCATCAGGGGTACGTTCCGCTGCATCCGGGCAAGCTGGAAATAAACAATGGGGGAGGGGGGGGAGGAGCACGCCCATGCTGCCGTTGCTGCGATCCAAGACTGTGAAAGCGCCACGCACGCTGTTATTGACGCTCACCTCAGTCCTGACACCAGCGTGCACCGCTCGCACTTCTGCCTGCCACCCACTCTCCCCTCCCCCCCCCACCACTCTCTCCCATGCATGCATGCCTTAGTTGAAACCCACTCGAGGGCGGCCCTGGGCCTCTGGCTAGCCGGCCGAGTGTAAACAACAACAAACAACAACTGCCACGGCATACACCTCTTGCTCCCATGCATGCTGTGCGACTAGGTGGTAGCGTAAGCATGCTGACGCAAGCAGGCTGCGCATAAAGGTGAAGCGGGAACATGTGGGCGAGCACACAATAAACAGGTGCCATGGCCACGCAGCGGGGCGGGCAAAGATTGGACAACAGTAGTCCAGGCAAACACGCAGGCTATGTTCCAAAACAGCAACTCAAACAAAACACTCCAGCAGGTGCAGAGCGAGTCCGATGACTATTGAGGATATGTTGTTGGTGGCTTCATGTGCGCACGGGTGGTACGGTACGTATGGCAAGCGGGAGAGAGGGAGGGAGGAAGGGGCCAGGGTGGATGTGGAAGGCCGTTGACTTGGCTGATGAATCCGCATTCACCTCTTGATCCCTTGATAACACATGCAGTTGAAGCTTGCAGGGCGCATCATAAGGTCTGCGGCCTTCCCGAGCCTAGCGACTTGGTGGTAAGCACCATCAGACCACGAGGAACTCCGCATCGGGAGCCCTCATTCGCACGCCAAGGACCTAGCTACACCAACAGTTGCTCCCTTGGTGACGAAGCCACCCTGCGCGCGCTGTCCGTGCTGGTCAGGCGCACTCGCAAGCACGCTACTTCGCCACTGCGCTTCAAGGCTAAGAGAACGCATGTGATCGCATCGCATAAATGGCAGGTGTATCGTCACCTGAATTGCTGTAACGTAGGATCTTGATGTTCGCCTATGGCACTATTGCAGCACCGCACGAGGGCACACATCAAGTCAGGCACGAGACTTGCGTACGCTTTCAGCCGCATATTTCAGCGGGCAGGGTGCGCCTGAGCGCATGCACGGCCTGTGACCTGTGCTGGTTCTTATTGCGCAGTAAGCATGCTTAGCCAGCAAGCATGCAACGCCCGTGTCACAGCACGGGCGGCGGTGTTGCCGAGAGGGCTTGGATGCATCATGCAGCGCCCGCCGCCATCGCATATGCATCCCAGCGCATCATCCCAGCGCACGCACCACTAGTACAACGTGATGCATATTTGCTGCATCATGCGTTGTGGTTGCTATCATGAGCTGCGCCTCTGCAAATTCGTGAATGAACTACAGTGAGGCCACTAGTGGCGATATCTGCGAACAAAACGAAGCCTGCACATAAACAACCGATACCAATGAACTCTACGGTGCACTACCATACCATCATGCGGGCATAGGCAAGCGCATATGCACAAAACCTGACAATGCCCCATCCCACCCAAACGCCGCTCGCCTATCATGTTTCTTTCCGCTTCCTTTTCCGTGTCCCCAACGACGCGCGGGCAGCAGCATCGCCAGTCGGCGGCGACGCATTGCTAGCGCGGTCCAAGCCAGACTTTGCAAGTTGCGCTTTCTTCAACGCGTCCTTCGGAACCGGCAACCCCTTTGACGCCATGATCTCATACGCGGGCGTGAGATGGCCGTGCGCCAGTGCAAACGCCATCGCCAGGCCGCGCACCGCCTTGGCCTCGCGCTCCGCCGCAAAGCGCGCAAAGTCGCGCCACAGCTTGTCGTCCTGCCACGCAAGCTTCGGCCGGCACGGCAAGACGGGGTGCTTGCGGCCAAACACAAAGGGCGGCGGCGGCGGCGAGGGTACCGAGGGTGGCCGGTTGGCAGCAGCCGTTGGGGCCGCAAGAGAACTCAACCTGGCGAGCTCAGGTGACTGCTGATGCAGCTGCTGATCGCTGCCTGCATGCTCGCCTCTGGCTTCACCGCTGGCGGGGGCGTTGACATCCGGCCCTTCCCCTCCGCTGTAAGCAGCAACACCACCATCGTCGTGAATGCCAGGGCTAAAATCATCATCATCGTCCCTGCTGCTGCTGCTGCCATCCGCCGCCGCTGTGTCCCCCTCGCTGTCACCAGCGTCAGCGTGTGTCCTGCCAGACATCGGCTGGCTCAGCATGCGCCGTCGCCCTGACACGCCCGCCGCCGCCCTCGCCTCAGTTGCGCCAGCACGCAGGTCACGCAGCTGCTGCCGCTGCTGCTGCAGCACCGGGCGCTGGTGATGAGGCCGCTGTTGCTGCTGCCGCGGCTGGCGCTGGTGCTGCTGGTGCTGGTGCTGCTGCAGTTCCTTACCCGACGGCCCGGAAGCTGTGCTGCCGGTCAGGCGCTGCCCGCCAGCATCCAGCACACGTGCATCGCCCACGTCTAGCTGATGTTGTGTGCCAACGGGCGCTCCTGCGGAGGCCGCGCTGGAACGATCCTTCCCTTCCGCCTCATCCCCGCCTCTGCCAGCGGTGCTGGTGGAGGCGTTAAGGCCGCTGGCGCTGCTGTTGGCGGTGCCATTGCTGTTGGCAGAGCTGTTGTTTGCGCCTGCGGCGGCAGCCGCTTTGCTGGGGCGATTTGCAAACATGGGCCTGCCATAGCTGTCCACGAGCCACAGATTGTACTCCTGCACAGCAGCCATGTACGTTCATGCATGTGAGCATGTCATGCAACGTGCAGCAAGCGGGGGTGGTGGTGCAGGCGGGGCCCGGGAGCAGGCGGGTCCTGCTGATCGCAGCTGACGGGCTTGCACTGCCTGCTGTGAGCGAAGCAAGCCAGCACACCCGCTGCCTTGCGACGGCCCGGGAGCAGACAGACACCACTCCACTGCACTCGCCCGCGTGTCATATGTCAGTATGTCACACAATGCTCCGCATGCAGCGTAACACACTGAACACGCTTCACACACGCACGCTGCACGCAACCCTGCACGCACATGCGGTCACGTTCGTGACACACTGACACACCACATCCGCACTATGCAACTCCATACGCGCTCGCACGCAAGCGCACCTCCATGCGCTTGCTCTTGCGCGCGTGGCCGGGCATGCACACGAAGTGCAGGAAGAGCATGCGCGGGCCGCACAGCTGGCGGCGGCCCGCCAGGAATTCCTTGTAGCTGGGCGGGCAGATCAGCCCGTCCGCGATCTGCGAGGGGTGGCGCAGCATGGCGGCCAGGCCGCGCCGCTGCAGCGCGCCGCACTTCTCTCGCGAGTAGCAGGTGGCGTACGCGATGCCGCGCAGCGCGTTGAGGTAGAGCTGGTTGCGGCGCAGGTGCAGCTCGGTGAAGCCCTTGTACCAGGCCTCAAACATGCGGACCTGCATGCAGGCACAGGCGGCGCACGCGCATGCATGCACGCATGTGTCAGGAAGAGCGCCCAAGGGGCATGCCATGTGATTCCCGTGGGGCCATGCAGTGTGCGTATGCGCATGCGTAGGGATAGAAGCTGCACCTGACCTGACGAGCGAGGTGTCTGGGCATGTGTGCATGCATGGGCCATGCCCGTGGGTGGATTGACGCCTGGGCCGCGGGCAAGCCCTATGGAGCGCCCTTCCCGTCTCTCGTCCTCGCGCAAGATTCAATCACTACCATGCGAACAAATTTTTTTGTGGCGCATTGCACTATGCAGCCGGGCAGTGAGGACCATAACAGCTGCGGCAGGCAACTCACCGTGCGGTTTGCGGACTTGACCGCGTACGCGCCCGTGTTGACCCCTATGACGCCGCGCGGGTTGTCCTCCGTCATGAAGATGGCGTCTGCGCCGAAGCGCTTGAGCGCGGCCTTGTAGCTCGGCAGCACGTGCCGCAGGTACACCACGTCGCTGTCGGAGAAGTGCACGTTGAAGCTGCGGCGCGACCGACAAATGCATTGACATCAAGCTTGTTTGGATGCGTGCACGGTCACCCCCACGTACGTGCCTGGATGCGTGTATGTACGAGGATCGCTCATGCAGGCCCACAGGTTGATGGTCCCGCACGCAGCATGATGCTTCGACAGCATCATGCATGTGTCCATGCCCGGGCCGTACACCTGGTGCATGCCTGGGTGCATAGAGACACCCACCAGGGAGTCAGCGCCCATGCACTGAGCTGCGTTCAAGATTGCTATTTGGTCTATTGCTATCAGGTTTCGAATTTCTGTCCACTCACCCTAGCTTCAGTAGCTCCAAGCTGAGCCGTACGCTGCACCATACTATGTTGTCATAGCCTCGCTCGCCCAGGCCCAGCTGCTTTGCTGGCCACGTGTTCTCCGCCGCTATGCGCGCCACGACGTGGTCTGGAGGTATGGTGCTGTTTGACCCTGCACTGTGCTCAGCAGGACTGCTGGCTTTGTTGGTGCGAAACGCTCGGGCTACTGCGTCCTGCGCCGACGGGCTGGCATCCGAGACTTGTTCAGAAGACACGGGCGAGGCCGCAGCGAAGCCCCTTGCGTCATAGCACGCAAGACCTATGTTTAGGCACGCCTCCAGACTTTCTTCGTCCAGCACTGCTGCCAAAACGTTGTCCGTCGCTCCGTACGCGCGCATCGAGAATATGCTGTTAAGCGCATACCTGCCACAATACAGCAGATGGAGGGAACCGTGTGTGTGTGTTGTCGCTTCACGGTACTACCCGTGACACTGTACTCTTGACAGGTACTTTTCAAACGCGTTGGTACTGTGTCAACACGCTGGCTCCTTCCCAGCATGCTGGTACACGTCCATATGCGCCAATGAAATATCAAACAGACTGCTGGAAGCTTTGCAGCATCTGCCGCTGAGGATGGGTGACAGCGCTTACCTGGCCATAGGGCTTGTGAACACCAGAAACGAAACCCAATTGTCTTGGGTAGCCACTGCCGAAGCAATTTTCAAGAGGTCACTAGTTTGCCCATGGAAGTGTCGAGCAGGCCAGCCAGCCCAGCTTTGCCAGTTGTAGGTGATCGATGCATCACCCAAGCTTTGTGTTTCATTCGGCTTCGTTGAGCTCATGTTTACCTGCATGGTATTGCAACAGGCGACGTGGTCACAAACAACTCGTATGCTTTTGTGGGTGACGGGTGTTGTGGTGCAAACAACCAGCAGCGAGTGCGCTGGCCGAAGGACGCGGTAATAACTGCAGCGCAATGCACGATTCTGAACAGAGCAGTGCACAGAAAACTGACTTGGAATACTACACACAACTACTAGAATATGGTTGCTCCACGTTTAGACAGGTTCGTTGGGGCGTGGAGCTTGCATGCACGACAACCCCCCAAGCTCCCGACCCTGCCAGAACGCACCGCAACAGCATCCTCTGGCAATTGAGGAGAGCTGCTGGTCAAGCGTGCTGCAGCCGCCTTGATATTGCTGCCAAACCAGCCAAGCACGATGTCACGCATTCCTGTGGAGGGCTGTTCCGCTGACGTCCGAGCACCAGCCACACGGCTGCCCCCATCCGCGCCCACCGCAACGACGACCAGCAGCACTGCAAGCACCGCGCTCCAGTGTACCAGGCTGCAATTGCACTTCAGGCTGTAGTGCAGGCCTCCCAAAGTGGGCATCAGCAGGTCTGTACCTTGCCGTTTGGGGTTTTGCAGTGGGGTACATCACCGTGTGGCTTCCATCCTCGAGCCGAACTAATAACGAGGCGTGCGTCTACACGGCAGCAAGTCTGGGTCACACGCCATCATGAAAGACTAACAGCAGGACGCCTTCATGTGGTTACTCAAACACTCAATTGTCAGCCTGGGCACGCCTTCACAAAATGGTCCCGGGTACTTTGAGCAACAGAACGCAGCCGCACAGGTCATCAGCATGCACTTGCCGGTTTGTCCACTAATCCTCTTGCTGTGCCATAGCTGCAAGGGAGGGGTGAGATTGAGGGGTGCCATGCAGGCATCTCGGCGACCTCATGCATCTGCCTGGGTGTCACACCACGGTGTCACACCCACTGGCAGACCGGTGTGGAGTGTGGACAGGCATCAACACTTCAAGGGGCACGAGGGGCGCAATGGGGTCCACGCCCATGCCCATGCCCTGGGGGATGAAATATCTGCCGACAATGTCCCCTGTGGCATGCACTGCCGCCCCAGTGGACCGCACGAAGCCTTCTGCCATCCTGCCCCCGAAGATGGCGATGATGGCATGCCACACATGCGCCTGGAGTCCAGACGCACTGTGGTCATGCATGCGCTCGATGAGGCCGCTGGGAGGCCACTGCCTAGGCATCATCGAATGCATGAACTGCTGCATGGCACACGTTCATGTCGCATGCAAGGGTACAAGGCCGGTGGCCTTGTGCGGTAGCAGTTGAAACTGCTCTTCCAGTAGCCACACCCTTTTCAAGCATGGCCCTGTGGACATGGACAGCACCGACATAGGCTAAACGCTGCTGTTGGTCCTGGCCAGAGATAGATTTGTGCCCATCGCGACGTGCATACTGTCACGAACCCGCACTACCACCCAGGCTGCACTGCCGTGCAACTTAGCAAGCCTGACGACTGGGCCATGCACTTGTAGACTTCACCAGTTGTCGCCGGCGATGGTGCGTACCAAGGAGAGCAGACGTCGGCTGGATGGGCGCACGCACGACTGTCGTGCGCCTTGCGGGTTGCCTGGCCACTGGCATAACTCACAAAAGTCATAGGCTCACATGAAAGACATCACGCTCGTACATTCTTTTGGTACTGGCACACCTCGCGAGTAGCGGGTTGGCAAAAGTGCAAGAAAGGGCAGAGTGTCACTGGGTGTCACCAGTTCACTCCGTGCACGAAGCACACGGGCAGCTGACGAAACTAGCAAAACTGGCGAGGCTGGCTACCAGGTGGCCGCTGGAACACTCGCGGGCTGGCTTGGACCAAGCCACACGCGCGGAGGCGATGGCGCGAAGGCCACTGGCGGTGGGCGGTGAGGCTTAACTTCACAACCAGTTTCACCGACACTCACTCTGGAGCACTTCACTCTGGAGCACGTCGTTCAAACACAACAAAGGCTAGAAAGCAACAAAGAGAAACTTGCAGAACTCAACTGAACACGTAAGCGTAATGCCAAGCTTCACGCTCGTCAAGGTTGCATGCCCAGTTTTTGCTCACGAGCTGGATACTGAACCAGGCCTGAATCAAGCAACGCATACGCCTTGACCACACTCTCGTCCTTTTACACCGTCACCCATCGCCGTTCCCGCTCGAATTTGCGCTCCGGTGCCTGCAACCTGACCGCGGCAGGCCGCGGGAGCTGCACCGTCTCTGCGACAGTGCAACCTCCTGCCACGCAAGCTCCTACCGCTTATGGTGGGACAACCTCTGCAGCGATGTCCAGTTGAGGGACAAGAAAGTGCTTGGTTAGCCAGCAGTCGGGCCGGGAACATGATGCACAAACTGTACTTTCTCAGCCACCTTTAGGTCGCACGCAACCCGTGCAGCCGCAGATGCTTTATGCACGAAATAAAGTAAGGACTATGCAAGGCGCCCACAGCCTGGTCCACAGCGCACAATCGTAAATTGTACACGGAGGGATCACACAGAGCCGCTCTTGCCATCACAACCAGGAAAAGCACACGACAATCAGGAGTTGAAGCCCCCTACTGGTGCTGAAGGAGTGGCTTGGTTTGTAGGTGGAGGATAACGAGCGGGCGGTCCGCTGGTGCACAACCTAACGAGACCTGACGAGACAGATGACCGAGCAGAGCGCCTAGGCAGGCCAAGGCAGGAGGGTCTGTATGCACACCACAGCTTGACACAGGGTCCTTACAATGTGTTGGAAACTCTCGTGCTGGTCTCCCTCGCTTGCCTGGCATCCCCAACGCATGCGCGACAACGCCTGTGAATCACGCCGCAGCGGCATCTGCAAGGCGTTCGGCTGCCATGGCGAATACAATTAGCGTGCTGGCACCTTTGCTGCATGTTTTGCAAGAAGTGATGTGCTCTCGCATGTACCCAGGGGTCAGGGGGTCAGGGGGTCAGGGGGTAGTGAACTACTGTGCACGCACGCACTGACATGGCAGGCATGCACAGTGAAGTGCATGGCAGTGTTTGCTTCGTTCACGGTTTCCTGAAGCTTACAATACATTTTGCTTCACATGGGCAGTCATGTGGCAGTTGCAGGAGTGAGATGGCAGCAGCTGCATGTCATCAGTGCATGTAGGGGGTACTGCCGCGTGGCTGCAACGCGCAAGCACGGCGCAACGTGCATCTGGGGCTTGATCGAGTCCAGTAAGTTCCTGTCTTGTGCAATGCTACTGCATCAGGCGAAGGCATGCGTGAAGTCAAGGTGACGTCCAGCCCCTGCTGGGAATCCAGGCCAAGGCAGTGAGGGCGTGACCATGCAGGTGGGACAGAAAGAATTCCCGTGGGGCCACGCAGGTGGGTAGAAACGCTGCGGGCTGGACGCCCAGATCAGGCAGGGATTCCAACGTTACAAAGAGTTGTTACCGCACGGAATCCTGGGGTGCATTGCAATCCCACGGCGTGAGCGGACACTAGAAGGAAGAAGGGCGTCACGCCGGCAGCATAAGAGCACCCAGCGCCCCGCTTCTAGGTACACACGTTGCCACCCATGGTGCTGCCAACAGAACCGAAGGCAGCTCGTGTGCGGGAATCATACCAACAATGCAGAGTGCAGTGCAGTGCTGTCAGGTGCAGAAAAATGTGTCCTGGCATCAGTGCATGCCACAGCCGGGCACAGCGGCCTGGAACAAAAATCGAAGTACCATACGTGAAAGCTGGTTAATTTGTGCAAAGGGGTAACAAGCTGCCATGTGGGCCTTGAGGCATGGGCACACCTAAACAACGACTTGCGGTTCAAGATTGGCAGAAGCAGTACGATGCGCTGCATGCCGGCGCGTTTCATCAAGTGCCAGCGGCTACAGCACCACTGCAAGCTGCGGAGTGAGCACGGCATTGGGTGCATCAATGGCATGTACAGAGTGATAAAATCAGGGATCATGCATGCATGCATGCATGCATGCATGTGGAATGTCAGCAAATCTGGTGATTGATGAAACGACAGGGGTCACAAGCACGGTTTGCAGTGCTGAAGCGCCTGCCCACGCACGCGTGCAAGTTCAAGCGGATAGAGCATTGGCGTGCCCTTGATCAACTGGGCGCATTATGGCATGCGTGCACAGCTCGTGCGCCGTTTAAGATTACATGCACTGCCGGCCTTGCCATCAGCCTGGTGCGTTATTGCAGTGCGTCAGGTAGGATGTGAAGCCTAGGCTGTGCAGCCTAGCGTGTGGCAGGTGGGGCTGCAGGCGCCGTCAGGACGGCGCTGCTGGTGCTGCTGCTGGAGGGGTCGAGGGATCATCCTTGGTCCTGGGCGCTGGCAGCCTGCAGCGACAAGCAGGCCAAACGGCGGGGTAAGCGTAAGCACCGGGCAATCGTGTGAGAAGGACAGCCCAAAGCACGCACACTGAGTGAACTCAGGGCGCAGGGAGGCAGTGCAGGGCGTACTTGAACATGGCTGCGGAACACATCCATACATGCGTTCCAGGGGAAACCTGGCTTTCCCCACTTTGACAAATAAAGCCATGGTGGCGTGGTATCGAGGCAAGTTGGCCACAGCAAGCAGTGTCTGTGACACAAAATGGATGCTGGCAAGTAACAGCGTGCTGAGTGGCGCTCACCAGTATCCGATGATGCCTGTCAGCACAGGCAGGTAGACGCTGGAGTCCCTCCCGATGGACAGCATCACGATGAGGAAGGCGATCGCAATCAGCGAGACCACGACTTGCACGCTGCAAGAGTGGAACGGGGATCCAAGCACAGGCATGGTTCATGCATCAAAATCATTGCATGCCAAGCGATCATGCCCATTGTGGATAATTCGCCTGCACCGGTGTCAAATTCAGTACCGTAGTGAATTGCGGCAGGATTAAAAGCTGCCTCAAATGCGACTTGGCAGTGTGGTGGTGAAACGAGAGCGCACACACAGACACACCATACTCACAGGAACGCGCCATTCCATTTGGATATGGGGTCGAGGGGTGGCAAGCAAAAGCAGCAGTTGCGCTGCGCATCCATGCTTGGCGGGGCCGCCAGCGGGGCGGCAGGCATCATCACCAGGTGTTCAAGCTTATCCATCCTATGCTGCATAAAATCAAACTTCTGCGCAGACAGCTTCTCCTGTTCGATGTCAAGTGCGGCTTGCGCGTGGACTGGAGCAGCTGGCAGTTGCCCACCACGCGTGCCAGGGGCCAATGCGGAGCCGCCAAGAGGCGCAGGCTTATCGCTGATAACGACCGAGGCGTCCATGTAATCCTTTGCTAAGGGTCGGTGCGCGGTTCTATTACTTGTTCGTTCGACCAGACAGGGGAGGGTTTTACGGTTGCAAAGTGCAGCAAACTGGGGGCGCTGAAAGGTCATATTGTATCAGCGGTATCGAAGGGCGTTATATATAGTCAATTCCGGGTCTGGTTTGAATGCAGTGCCACCTTGGCGAGCACCTTGCACGGTGGCCTTGCACCTTGCTTGCTTGCCAACTTTGCCAGGTGGCGGGTGGACAGCGAGTTAAGCTCAAGAAGCTCGAGGGCTCCGGGGCAGGCCGGGGCCTTGAACTCCGACATGAAAAATCCGTAGTTGCTGAGCAATAATCATGTTACACCTGCTTTTATGCGGCGTTTTGTTCACCTGAGTCACAACGAACTCACAACGACAAGGCAAAAACTACCCGAACCCACGCCCGGCATGCATTGAGCATAGAACATGTGTCTCGAATGCTATAAAACGTCATTTACAGCAAGCGCAATGCCTTGTAGGGCTACAAACGGCTTGCATGGTTGCAGCTGCACCCATCATTATTGCTCCGGAACCAGACGCTGCTCAGGATGCTGTTACCAGCATACAACCAAGCATCAGCTTGTTTTACAGTACATCATGTGCAAATGGAAATGCTCAATACGTCACGGACTCGAGGTGATACCGTGCTGTTTGCTGCAACCCACGTTCCGCATCCACAACAACGCAACCAGCACGGACAGGACACCAGCACTGGAAGGGCACCTTTGTGTCGGCTGAAAAAGGCATGGAGTTGGGGAAATCTGTGCAGTCTGTGAGCACGATAGCACGCATGCGTCACACTTGATGCAACATCCGCCAACGCACAAATTGAAAATAGTGAAGGACAGAACGCAGGAGGTTCAAGAGTCTGTGCTTGATACATCTTACACAGTTGTTACATACATAGGATCTGAACCTTTCAGAGCGAGGAGTACTGGAAACATTCACCGCTCGTTTGAATAATGCTACGCTCCTTGCGACACGGAACCCCATAATTGGCCCCCGGGATGCGACGGCATGCCTGTCATGCACAAGTATGTGCACTGCTTGTGTTGGGTATCGTCCAGGCCAGTGTGGTCAGGTCGGCGAGCCTAGCACCCTATGCAAGCGACCTTGGCGTCACCAGTGCTACCCTGCAGCTTAGCAACTTCAATCTTCCACCCGACAGCAAGCAACCTGGGTCGCAGAGCAAGCCAGTAGAGGTCCGCAGCGTCCAGGTGCACATATGGGCAAAGCTATGGGCGGCAGGTGCCGCTACCAGCAACACGAGCCTTCAGCGCGTGCGATTGAAAGGCTTCTTCTTCATGCACGACCTGTCAGCACCCGCGCAGATGTTCGGGCTGTGGTCACAGCCAGAATATGCACGATATTGGCTGCCGTCAGTCTGGGCGTACGTAGGGCATAAGTTCAATCACGCGCTGGCGGTGAAGGTCAGTGGGCAACAAACGCACAGCTCCTCAACACTGCTGTGGACTGCTGCTGATTGCATGATGTACTCACAAATCCTGCACCAAACTGCTGAAACGCACTGCGACGCGGGTTCTCATCACGTGAAGCTGATGGTGTGTAGGTACTAGGTGGCTATGCTCGGGAAGGGCCGCACCGTCCCATCAACTTTGAAGCGGACTTCGAGCTGCCACTGGACGTGCAGGACGAAGCATGCTTGGCGGTGAGGCCCAGCACGCTTACTTCCCCAGCCTGGGTGTGGGCGCCGATCAAGCGCTTGCTTGCCTCGGGGCGTGCTCTCATGCATGGTCACGTCACGTGAATCAAAGCGCCGTGCACTTTGAAAGGCACGAGGTGCCATGCGCAGCGCAATGTGCGTGGCTGCAACACATGTGGCGAGCGTCGTTCAGCCCCTCCACAGTCTGTCGCCTCCTCCCACCAGGCACCGCCCCTCCCCTCCATCCACCCCCACGAGCACGCAAGCGCAACAGCCCCGCTGGCACATCAGCACTCCAGTGTTGTTCCTAGCACTGAGCCCAACCCGGTTGTTCGGCTCCGCACTAGCCTCAGCAGCGGGCTCAGCACAGGGCGGGGTGACGCTCCCTGATGCACTGCACAGGTCACTCTGCGCAAGAGCCTCGCTCAACTCGCTACGGTCCTCTGCCAACCGCGGCACACACGCAACACACGCAATCCCCCAGCCTATCAACTCATCCATTGATGCTTGTATTTAAGTACCGTGTTGTTGTTGATTCGACGACCTTGGATTCGTAGGTGACGGTGTCGGCCATCGCCGCTGCGCCTCGCAACCCGGACCATGTTATGGACGTGTGCCTCCCAGAGTCACCTCAGCTGCAACAGTGCCCTCCGGACCCCCTCAACCACCCCTTCAGCCCCGGGCTGCAGGGCGGCCGCACGCTCAGGCAAGGCCCCCAAAGCAGCAGCAGCAGCAGCGACCCCCTTGGGGGGGTGGGCCAGCTCGCGATTCGGGCGGCCGGCAGGAGCGTAGCGGCGACCGGTATTGCGGGCGGGGCAGGCGGGGAAGGAGGCAGCGGCGGCGACGGTGACGTGCGTGTGTGGGTGGTGCTGCTGCCGTGGCGTAGCAAGGAGTCGAGCCCTAGGCGGTACGCCGGGCTGATGCGCCTGCTGTGGCTGCATGTGCAGCACCACATGGCACAGGTAGGTGCCAGCTCGAACTTGTAAGGGCTGACTCTGAGCGGTGCGCTTTACGAGGACAAGCAGCCATGGTTGTTCCATGGCTGTTCCATGGCTGCAAAGCACCACATGCTGATGATGTGCATCGATGCAAGCAAGCATACGCGCATGTTCTGCATGCACAGCTGTCATGGTTGGTGAGGCCATATCGCCTTCACTTTCGCTGGTCCCTTTGCTCAACCCGCTCGTTCGCAGTGACTGCTGCGGAGGATGCCCCATGCACCTGGTACCTGTCTGCGTACGTATCCGTCTCCCCTTGGCCCCCTTGCTCTTCGGGTGCAGCACTCAAGCGTTAGGATTGCACCACCGTTGCACCTGATTGTGTTGTACTGCTGCGTGCGTCTCGGCCCACGCTGGCGCTACGTACTGCAGGGCTTTGCAGGCTACCTGCAGTACACCTCGCAGCACTACATGCATATCATGGCGCGCTCGCCGCCCATCGTGGACCTCGTCACGTCAGGCATCATGCGGTGCGTGCCACTGCAGCCCACTGCGGGAACCGCTCACACCCGCGCTCACACTGACAGGCACCACATGCTCCGGCAGTGGCCAAAGTGCTACAGCGTGGTGCCATGACCATTACTGTGCATGCATGTTCTGGTACATCATGGCCCAAACCACGCACTGCCCTGATGCAGCACGCCGCAGTTCCGTACAACCCCGCACAGGCTTGGGCGATGATCCTGCACGCATTTACGGCATTGGGAAGGTCCTGCCAAAGCAGCTGTCCTGCATGCATGTTCGTGCGCCGCCTTCCCAGACTCATATCCGTGCCATACTGGCCGTAGCCAGCGCAGTTACAATGACGCCGATGCAAACACGATTGCCTGCTGAGCTGCATGCCAGGCAAGCGTGGTGCCGTTGCATGGCGCGGGCATGATGCACCGACGACGTGTCATGCGCGGACAGTTGACGGACCGCTGGATCGTGGATGGATGCATGGGTGTGCAGGCTGGTGCGGTGGGATATCCCCTGGATGGCCAACATGGCGTACCCAGGGTACGACCAGGCGGTGGTGTACAACCACGCGCTGCTGGCCACCGCCCATTGCGACCCTGCATCCAGCGGCGGCACCACGACCGCGCTGGCGTTCATCGACATCGACGAGTACTTTGTGTCCCAGGTAGGGGGGCTGGGTGGTTCCGGAGCAACACGGTTGACACGATGCCTGCTGGAAACGGGCGCAGTCCTGGATGTTGGACTATGCTGGGCCGACGCTTGAGACAGCCTAGTGGTTGCAGGACATGGTGTCCATGTACACATGACCGCCGTGCATGTCAAGGGAAGGTGTAAGTGCATCACACAGCCGGCAGCCCACCTGGTTGTGTGCGTGCTTGCCAACACCTCGTTGCAAGCTGGGCAGTCTTCCCCCTACATAGTGGATGCACAGGAGGCGTGTGCATAGGAGGCGCGTGTGCATGTGTGAGTGTTGCGGCTTTCTTGCGACGCACCGGCTGCTGCAGGTGCCAGACCTGCAGCTTCCGCAGCTGTGGAGCAAGTGCATGATGCCGGCTGACAAGCGGGAAGGCGGCAAGGTCATCAGCACCCTCAACCTGCTGTGAGTCATGGGCGGAGGGGAGGGAGGGCCCCTGGAGTGATCACTTAAGAGCATTGCTTATGTCTTTGTGCGCATGTGGTGGGGTATGCAGGCACGCACACCCAAGCAGGCAGGAGCGCATGCATACAAGCAGAACACAGTACTCGTGCACGCACGTTTGTGCACACCGCGCACACACGAAAGCGTGTGTTAAAAGGTGGGACTGGTGGGGGGGGGGGAGAGGCAGGCTGTCTAGCCGAAGAAAGCAAGCTTTCCCTGCTACCCTGCGGCTGCCTTATGCGGCCGCCCCGTGAGCGCCCGTCCCCGATCCGTGGCCTGCCCTGGGCTTGCTTACACACATGCTCGCTCGCGCCTGCGCCGACCCCTCTGCTTGCTCAGGGATGGGTGTAACCTGAATGCTCGGTTTTGGCCACCTCAACACGGCTGGCCCGTCCCTTTCCTGCGCTGCGGGCTGTTGTGGAAGGCCCACGTGCAGCATCAGTCAAGGGATGCAGCTATCGTACACATGCAACATGGCGCTGATGGGTTTCACCTCGCCCTCCACGCATCGCGCCTGCATTTTGTTTCTGACTTGCTGTAGATGTACAAGCTGCTCAGGGGCTAATGCGCTGCAAAAGCTATGCTGTGTGATGCATACGTGTCACAGCTGCAGTAATGCGCGTGTGCTAGCGGCATGTGGGTGTGTCGGTAATGCAACCGGCAGGCCTGTGCAACAACACTGCTCTGCGTCTGCGTGTGTACACGCGTGCGTGTGTGTGTTGCGCGTTGCTGCAGGCGGCACAACATCATGTCCACCCAGGTCAACAACGCCGGCGAGTTCCTGCCGCTGTGGTCGCTCGCCGCGCAGCCCTGCACGCTGCTGGCGCCGGCCGCGGCAACGCCGGGCAGCTACGGCAACATCACTACGCCCTACGCGTGCCACCCCATCCGCTTGTACGACCGCATGGACCCGGTGCGTGCGTGTGCATGCATGTGTAGGTCTCCAAGCGCCAAATGCTTGCGTCAAACGGCCTGGTCCTGGCTGGTGGCCAAAACGTCCACTCGCTGTGTGCCATACTTGCCTTTGCGCTGATTACGGTAGACCGGCGCAGCGGCTTGTGATACAGTCCTGGCTGGGACTATCACCCAACAGCAGCAGGTACAGCAGGCAAAGGTGCCGATAGATGCCACACTTCCACCAGAGCACTCCTCCCGCACCGCAGGCTTTTCCTCGTCGCATTTTCTTTGGGCCTTTGCGCTCCTTGCGTTCACTTACTGGTTTCCTGCTGCTGCTCGTACCTTCCACATGGGAATCTATAGCATTCGGCAGTGTGCCGGCATGTTTGCCTGTGCGTGTGCGCTGTGCACTCACTGCTGCCGCCTGTCCGCCCGCCTGTCCTCTGCGCCTCTGCCTCACGTGCAGAAAGGGCACGTGTGGTATCATCGCAAGAACGTAGAGCTGCCGTCACCCGGCGTGCTGGGCTACTTTGTGCATGAAGGCATCTTCAGAGAGGTGAGCTGGGCGCAGGGCACGTGCACAATGCAGGCTGCCAAGCTGAGAGGTCACAAGCGTGCAGGCAGCCGTGCTGGCCTCTTGATACAATAACATCCTGCATGCGGGTGTGGACGTGCCT
This sequence comes from Chlamydomonas asymmetrica, assembly GCA_001662385.1. Classification (NCBI taxonomy): domain Eukaryota; kingdom Viridiplantae; phylum Chlorophyta; class Chlorophyceae; order Chlamydomonadales; family Chlamydomonadaceae; genus Chlamydomonas; species Chlamydomonas asymmetrica. Next base: position 56,098 of record BDDA01000107.1, read on the forward strand.
TTCTGTGCTTCTTCAGCACCACATGGCATGCGGGGTGGCCGTGTTATCACTCATCAGCGAGCCTGCACCTCCACACAGCTGCATCGCTCTGGCTGGTCCTGCGCCTGGGCTGCATAGGCTTGTTGCGGGCAGAGCAGTTTGTCACCGTATGCTGCCATGCTGGTAGTGCACCAGAACTGTGTTTGTGACAGCCCATGTCGCCACTAGCAAGCGCTACCAAACCCTCACCACTGTGGTTTTACGCATGCTCGTTTGCACTTGTCACTCTGTATGTGCTGCCACCTCCGGCTGTGCGCTGCGCTGCGCTCAGGGGTACACCAAGTCGACCGTCAGCAAGGACTGCGCGCTGCTGCTGCACATCGTGCGCATGTACAAGCAGCGCGGGCCCGATAAGATAGAGGAGTATGTGGTGAGTCAGCAGCCGGGGTGCACGCGCTGCAGTACATTGCTGTGCCCTGGGCGTCAAGTGATGTGCGGCTGGGAACAGGGCATCAAGCCAGGTGCTCTTGCACGTGCGGTTAAGCGCATGCCAGTAGGGTGCGGGTGGATGGTTGAGCATGCGGGGACGGTCCAGCCGCAGCCACATGCCGTCCGCTGCTCCACCCGCCCTGCACGTGCCTGCGCACCTGCATATGTACCTCGCAGCGTGCTCCTGGCTACACACGTGCCCTGCGCGCTCAGTGTGCACATACGGATACAATCCTGCATGGGCCAGCAACCGCATGGCAGACCTCACAACCTGGGGGCCTGTCCTGTTGTTGACCTGAGCGCTGGCTGTGGCTGCCGCCTCCCTGCACCTGCTAACACACACTGCTTGCCTGCCATGTCCGCCCACCCAATGCATGCAGGCCATGGACCTACGCAAACTGCCGAAGGGAGGGTCCCCTTGATGCCCCTTGATGGTTGGTATCTTATGTACATCAGATCAGCAGGACAGTAGGCATGTACTGCATAGGTAGACCTGCGCCATACATCTGCCGCATACGGCCAGAATGCATGACGGCTTGCAGTGATGCAGTTACATCACATTCATTACCTGGACTACTGTGAACAGCACATGGCAACGCAGGAGGACGCCGTTCAGACCTGGACGAGATGCTGTGAGTTAAGGGGTTGATTTAGGTGCCTTGGTCCACTTGCACGGAACCCACGGTGTTGCCGTGGCATACACGCACTGTGCAACGCCCAGCGAGTACGTTGCGCACAGACGACGCATTACTGGTGATACAAATGGCAGCCACAGCTTTATCCTGACTTCCATTAGGCAATGCCCATGGTACACAATCACACTCAAGCATTCTCAAGACCTCGCCGCTGCATGCAGGCATGTGCTTTGCCTCCGCCGCATAATGTGCACTACCGCACCACGCTCATGACCAACTATCCGCATTATTCATGTCGTGTACTTTGGCCCAGCCAGGGCTAGTCCCAGCTCCCAAGGTGCCGGCCTTATGGCGATCCAGCACACAGTGCAGACGAAAGCAGCTTCTCAGGTGGATACATACGGCACTGGCCACGGCTGGGCATGTCTCTGTTGGTGTATTGTGCATGTTGCCCGTGCCGGTGCCGGTGCGTGCTCTGCTGGCTTGTCCATTTTCATCCATTACCTACTTACCTATCGCTGATGTGGTGGGCTATCGGGTTGTTGCAGCCAGAATCAGGCCAGGATACCGGAATGTGGCGGTAGTTGAGCTCAAACGCGTTTGAGAGCCAGACTCGCGCCTGCGGTCAGATCTACTTCACGCTTCCATCAATACGCCATGCATACATGAGTGATCATGACTAGCTGTCCACCCCTATCGCCCTGCATAGCATGCCACAGCAGGGGCGTGAGCCTGCCAGTCTGCTCACACCGCTCCGCTAGCACTGTATGCATGCAGGCGAGAACAGGTTGAATCCATGCAATCCAGCCATGCAGCAAACCATGCGGTCCAGCCATGGACCATGCCAACTAACTCAAGAGTGCCTCTGGTACGACCTACCACCGACTCAGCCCCTGTTGTTGCCTACTGGTGTGCTTTGGTACGCCTGCCGGCGTAGTATGTGTGGTCAACATTACAGCGGCAATGGTAAATGTAGTACTCACGCATAGTGCAGTGGTGACCGCCCTGGCAACCCAACGCAAATTTGGCGTGAACACAGTTTGACAGGTCGCACCGTCTACGCTGTCATACCCAGTGCATGCATTGTTGGCGGCTTGGCGCTGTGTTCAAACAGGCTGGATAGCCTAGGGAAACCCAACAGCATGTGAATCAGCCTGAAGAAGGTAATGGTACAGTTAAAGGCAGGCGACGACGCACGCCTTGTCTGCCCGTACTGCACATGCCTTGTGGCGATAGCACGCACGCCGGCACGCACACACCTTGCATGATCCAACTCTTAGCCTTGTAGCACGGCGTGCTTTGTGGCGAAAGCCGCTGAGCAGCGCGATGCGGCGTGCGCCCTGGATGGCGCTAATAAGGGATGTGTGCGGCGGGCTAGGGGGGCCGCCTCTAGCTCAGGTGGCGAGCTCTTCACTCTGCGCGTGCTGCACTAGGGCGGTGGCTGGGTTTTAGGGTTTGGCAACCACAACCCAATCAAGCCGGTCAGGACTGGTATATAAACGTTCTCGTCACGGCCGACGCGCAGCATGGCGATGACAAATCCCAAAATTGTGAAGGATAGGAGCACCTGCATACTGAAAGGCGTGGCATGTGGCCCATCGGCACAAGCAAGCAACAGCAAGACTAAGTAGCGTGGCGGGCTACTGAGTGCATCGTTGTTGGCACGCTTGTGAAGCGGGTTGGAGTGCGCCTGGCAGTGCACGTGCATGTGAGCATATAGGTACAGTGCATAACAAAGCGAACTGGCAACTAATCTGCCAGCAACAGCGCTGCTGTTAGCAGTGCTGAGCCGATGGATCGGGCACTTGCATGACGGCACTGACTTCAGTTTGCAACCACAGAAGCAGCACGCAGTGCATGCCGGTACCGTTACGGTGATGTACTGTCGCTCAGATTACTCCGGGCAGTGCAGGAAAAGACGTCTTATGAAATCACAACGAAGGTCCCGCGAACAATTTGCTTGCGGCGTGCTGAAATATAGCCATGCACTATATGGAACATCGACACAGGCACTTGATTGCCATGCATGCCATTTTCAGCATGCGAATTGTGCTGGTGCCTGGTTGGCTGGTGCCTTCCTGTGACAAAATGATACAGCGTCACACACATTTGTGCATATATGTATATACTGGTTGTATAGTGGTGCTGCTCTTGGGTTGCATGCACCCAACAGCAAAACCATGCGCACGATGCGTTCGGCCAGCACGCACCACCTACAGGAAACCGCCATTCCACGTCGCGACCTCGTCAAGTATGTCGTCGACGGTGTTGAGCGTTCCTGGGAGAGCAAGTAACAGGTAGCAACAGCTAAATGACAGTTCAACTGCTGTATTGTGAGCAAGTACTAAGGTAAGCAAGCGAAGCGCCAAAGAGCTGTAGCTGTTTCTCAAATTGTTTCTCAGTACGCATGCACTGACTTGTCGTTGTGTCATCCTTATCGTTGAGGACTGGATTCGGGAGCCAGAACCCCAGAATTCCTGTCAGGATTGATAGATAAATGCTGGGCGTATGGTTTTTTACCAGCATATAAATGACGAACCCTGTTACCGCCATGGATATGGCTGCCTGCGTACTGTACATAGCAGTTCGGCAGCAGGCAGACGGTGGTCACCTTGCAGCGATTGCAGCGAACACTCAGTTGGGCCATGTTTCAAAAGGTTTGAAAGGCCGAAGATGACTTTGTTCTGAAAGTTGCACTCACCAGCGCACGTGCCGTGCAGCGCCAGAAAATGCAAGCACAACTACCCAACCTCCAAAGCAAACAACGAACAGGAACGAGCGTGCGTATGCAACCGCCCAACTTACAGGAAAATTCCGTTCCATTTTGAGCAAAGCATTGGTGGACCTGAAGGTATATGCGGATATGGACCGCGGCACCAGTTCCTGGCACCAGTTCCTGGCAATTTTCCTGGCTAAGACAGTTGACAGCTATCTACCAAGCTTGCCGTGAACGTGTAAATTGTCAAGGCTTCTGGTCAAGATACGGATACGGAGATTGAGACAGTCTCCGCAAGCAGTTTAGTAGGCGCCGCGCGCCTCACTTTGCTGGAGGCAGGTTTACTTCTTGCTTGCTCGCGCTCGCTCGCTTGTTCGTTCGTCGCACACCGAGCAAAGGCAGCTGAAGGTGTTTCTTAGAAGGCAACTTTTATGTGCTGCTAAGTACGCTGCATTGCAGTGAGGGAGGTTCTGCGTGATGTTCTGGTGTTCCTCCTGTCGTGCGATGTTCTGGTGAATTTCTGGTGTTCCTTCTGTTCTGTGCCATACGAATGTCACTGTACTGACAGGGTCGGGCGAGGCAGGAGGTCAATTGAAACATGCATTTAAACGCCACTTGCATTTAGCCTCACTCATATACATACATTCTGTGTACATATTTCATGTACATTCCATTTTCAGCCTACGGTGCTGGTACGTACGCTAAATGATCCAGTACATAACACCAGCTGATTACCAGCTGCATTCTGTTGGTAGTGTACTACAGCAGTGTGTGCCGGCACTAAACTATTCTCCAGGCTGGGGCATTACTTTCAGGTGCGTGATAATTCGGCTGAAGGTAAGGCGGGCGACGACAAAATAAAGTCTCACAGAAACTTCTCGTGACACATGGACTCGGCAGCGACTAGGCAGGTGAGCAGCGACTAGGCAACTGGGCAAGCAGCGAGCACAAGCAGCATGGGAACAAGCGTGTGTATGGCACGATGTGTAAAATATGTTACTACACAGATTTTACACAGTATGGCGGCAAAGAGACGGAAGGCAATTCTGACACAAGCAAGTCTGCAGCATGCAGTCATAACTTTGTCAGAGCTTCGTCGGCGTGCGCATGTGCGCAGTGTGCTTGCCGACTGCAGATAGATATACTTAGGAGACAGCAGACTCTGCAATGCCTGCATGCTGTGTCGCCCTCTTCTGCCTAGCCAGCTTTATGCGCTGTGATCTGCTGCCCTGGCAGCCTGGCGTAGTTATGTATGTCTCGCTCTGTCCCGCTCATTCCTTCTCCGCTGAAGGGGGTAGGGGCTACAGCTGACACCGTTCGGCGGTGACACAACTGTGCTGGACTGCGCTGTCCCGGATGGGTTCGATACTGCAGGCTGTGCATGTTATGCTGCATAATGCGCCTACGTCTTGACTTGTAACGTTGGCAACCAGTAAAAGACTATACCCGTCAAAATTGGCAGGTAAACGGCAACGTCGTGGCCGATGCCCATCATGTAAACAGTGAATGGTATGATGGCCAGTGTCAAGACCAATTGCCACGTGAAGCCGTGCCAAAACTGCTTGCCAAACCATTGTGCCGATCCGCAGGCAACATTCTGCGCTCGCGATTCATCCGAAACCCGGGGGGGCGGTAGCCACCAGGTGACAATTGCTGTCAGTGCCCAAAGAAGGTACGTGGGTTTAGCTTCATCCATCGCCAGCAACACAGCTATGACGATGGTTCCAACGATAGAAACGCCTGCCTGCAACACGTCAAGCAGTGTACAGTGGTGGGCTAGTGGTTGCCTCTGCGGCACCGATAGTCACAGTGCTGCAGGGTGGCTGGTCAGCACAGTACACAGGGAACTTGAACAAATGAAATTAGCAACTTCACGCATGGGCACGATGAGCAGGTTTCAGCGCACGCGCTCGGCACACCAAACAATCAGGGTCTGTGACTTACGGCCAAGGTGACCAGCCCCCAGTGCAATGGCCAGTCCTTTGCACTTATCGTACTCCATAACCTGTTTGTCGGCAGTATTACAAGGCACAATATAATGTCATCAAAGAGTTTCTGGCGATATATATTCAACAAGCCTGTTGCACCGTTGCCAACCCACCAGCCAGCTCCAGATTTCAAGGGACGCGCCAGTTTCTGAGATGAATACCGGTGTCTTGAAGGCCTGCTCTATTTGGCACATACGTTCAGGACCGCCAAGCAAGGGTTCGTTGGTCACCAAAGCAGCAGTTGTAACTTTGAGGGACAGTGCAATAGGTAAAATTCCAAAATATACGGCTATTTGCTAGCATAGTATGTGCACCAAAATTGGAGCATGGCGACCAGCAGCGTCAGCAATGAGGAACTGAGGAGGGGCGCCGCTTGGCGCATCTGTCACGGGGGTCATGCCCCGACCCCTGGCCCCCACCCTTGCCACCCGAAAGCCAACCGCCTCTGTACAGCAGAAGCATGGTTTTTGCCATCACAGTCCAGGTGCATGTTGCACAGTATCTCTAATGGAGCAGGTACAACTGGACCCACGGCAGGAATTACACCTCAGCAATGCTCAGCGGCAACACCTCATGCTGCGAGGAGGCGATGCACCGACCGCGCCATTAAAGCATTCGCCATGCGCAGTCCAGGAGACGGATTGAGCCCTGCACTCAACCAATGCTGGTGCACGTCAGCGTGAAGCAAGCCTAACCGCCGTGGATCATAGCATATGTGTTGGGTCAGGAAGCAAGGGGGGTCCGGAACGCACCCCATTCCTCCCTTCCACGATCACCTCCGGTACCGCCGAATGGGGGACCGCCCTAGCCATACTCAGACGTGCCAACCGCGCCTGCTGCGAAAGGATTGTGACACGTATGGCGCAAAGGCGACCGCCCTGGTATGCCAAATGTAAGTCTGGTGCTTCAGTTTCAATTAACGCGCATCCAGTCATGGAAGCAAATGCAAATTAGTTGTTGTGAGAATCAGGCTGCAGGGGCTTGCGGGTTGCATGTCATGTGTAGTGCGTACCCCTTTGCAGGACGCTAACGGGGGCAGAGCAATCGGTCAGCCTTGACAGAGCGCAGCAGTGGTGCTTTGGGGCTTTGCATGTGGGCAAATGGCAGCACTGCACCAAGCTCAACATCATGTGATGGGTCATACGGACCACCGCTGAGCACTGCTGTTCACGACGCTGACACTGCAAGTCCTAACGAGCTGTTGCGTGATGGCCCCAAAAACGTTGCTGGATGAATCTAGCAATGCATGTCGCTTGCTGGCCCCACTAATGTGCTACGCAGGTCAATCGTGCATTCATCGCTGCCGGTGGTCCTACCTACCGACAGGTTACTGCCAGCCTGGGCAGCCATGCCAAGCCACCCACATGCCAGCAAGCACCCATGCCCATACAGCTCACCGCCACTGACTGACGCGCACAACCAGCTGCCTCGCATACCTATCATATTGTTACCCCTGCCGGCCTTCCTAACCTACACTCAGCAACAGCGGCAACCAGCTCTGCTGCTATCAGCTGTTGTCTCATCCTGCCGGCGAGTGTGCGCAATGCACAGCGCCTACAACGGTCGCGCTCATCACACCACCGCCACGCCTGACGAGTCGACCTCGCAGCAGGGCAGCTGCTCCAGCACGTCTGTGGCGTGCCAGCGGCGCATGCGGTAGTACATGTTGGCGGGCAGGCCCAGCAGCTGCAGGCGGCGCAGAGGCTGCAGGTAGGGGCGCGACCAAGCGGCGGTGCAGCATATCAGGAGGTGAGGTCAGGCGCTTGGCGTGACAGGGGCGGGCGCTGGCACACCAGGGAGAGTCTCCAGCAGCGATGAAGCACATGGGGCATTACTGGGCTAGTGGGCTTGAATACAACCGTGCTCCTGGATGCAAACAAACTGTCAATGCGGTCAAGCAGCTCACGGGGGCATGCAGAGGCACCTGCACGCTAGGCGATCAACACGGTAGGTAGGTGGCAGGGGTGATGAGGACTGCATGAATCATGAAGCAGCGTGCAGCACACACCGTACAGGCAGGCCACAAGCACTATTGCAGACCTTTTGCGAGCCCCACCCCTTGAAGGTGAGCAGCAGGTGGTGGCTCAGCATCATGCACCACTGTAAATGAACGTCTTGGGCTAGCGGCCATGCAGGCGTATCGTCGCTGAGCCCTCCTCACCCCCACCTGGAGTGCCATTGGGTCACAGGGGTAGTCCAGCAGGTCCCCCACATGCCACCTCAGCGCCCGCAGCCCCGTCAGCCCGCTCACAAAGGGCAGGCTGCAGCTCTGGATGTTGCAGTTGCCCTGCGCCCCCAGTGGTGGCACCAGCATGCGCAGCCACCACAGTCACAACGCCAGTCAAGCAATCGCCATCAGCACAGCCCATCCACCAGCCAACAGGCTTTGAGCAGGTTAGCAGCTGCAATGCATTGAGGCCTGGCACGCTCGTGCCCCTATACGCCCTCACTCCCTGCACAGCTGCTTGCTTGACGTAATTAGTGGATCACATACCCCGCTATACAATCATGTGTCACGCTGCGCTGCGTCCCGCTACCGACTCCTACACTCTGCACACCACTTGTTCCTGTATACCGCACACACTAGGACACCCTGGTGGTTAACTCCTAGCTGGCTATCAGTATGCCTGCCCCACTGCACGCACCATGGCTGCGATGCCTAGGCTGGTGAGTCGCGTGAGTCCCGCCAGCGCCGCCAGGTGTGGGTGCCTCAGCTCCGGCATCATGTCCAGCTCCAGGTGGGCCAGCGAGGGCGACAGAGCCTCCAGCGCAGCCTGCACCAGACCAGCAGCGCAACAACAACAACAACAACAACGACAACATGCAGTGCAGCGAGTCAAGCCTCGCAAGAGCAGAATTAGGCCGAATGGGCGCTCGTTCAGGAGGACCTTGGATGCTGTTGGCAACGCAGCAGAACGGTCAGTTCATTGGCAGCATGCGCATTGTTTGGTAGAGTTCTGCTGGCAGAGCGCAGGGTGCTTGGCAGCGACGTGGCTCGCCAAGCTGTTCATGCAGGCGTTGCGTGAGGGACCCTGGCGGGCTAACAAGCAGCACTGCAGTGCATCGTTAGCGGTCGTATGCTGTTGCGTTTGTCATAAACCATCCATACATGGTTAACTGGGATCAGTGCTCACTCACCCGCAGGTGGTGCCTGCAGCCCAGCGTGCACGCGCTGAGGCTGAGGTGCGTGAGGCTGCCCGCCTGGCGGCTGTGGTGCGCGGGGCAGGTCATGTCGGCGTGGCGCAGCGAGAGGGACACCAGGCAGGCGGGGAACCAGTCCAGGGAGGCCTGTGGGAGCAACCGCAGCGCACGTACGCCATCCTCAAGGTCAAGCAGCGTTCGCAGGACGGACGTGCTCTCCTCCCGCTAAATGCTCTCCTTGGCGCTTGGAAAACAATCCGAGCCTGGAATAACGGTATTACTCGTACGTGTTCAATTGTCATCACATCGCTGCTATGATGCCCCTCAGCGCTCATCAGTGTGTTTCAGTGCATGTGCGCTCCTTTCCCGGCCGGGAGCAACAGGTGCTGGGGTGCCACCACCTTGCCCCTTACACGGGGCCGCCCCGTGCAAGGCACACAAAGCCGGCCTCCCTGCAGTCACAATTGCAACCCACCGCCCACACCGCACAGCGGATCATCGCCATGACCGCCCAAAGCGCTCCCCCCCGGCTGACACACTGACCTGGATGCGCTGCTTGCTGGTGTCTGCGAGGCGCACGGTGAGCGAGGTGAGGTGCTTGCAGCACGACACACTACGCAGCGCCTCGTACTGCACACGCGCAGGCAGCGCAACCAACAAGGCACGCAGAGACCAAAATGAATGCACGGTACAAACAGGCAGGCGTGGTAAGCAAGAGAAATTTGCATTACAGTAGATGCATTGACATGGGTCTCACAAACATTCTGGATGCAAGCAGTTGCACAAGGGGAAATGGGTGGATCATGCACAGCTGGTAAAGCAACATCATGCAGCAGGGGCATGCGGGCCGCAAGCGCTCAAGCCCTCATGACCTGCTTCACCGACCATGCTGAATGCTACCGAGGATGCTGCATTTCAGCATTTGCGGTCGGCTGCAGGACTGCAGCGCACCCGCCCTCCCCGCCTCAACCACCCACCCTCAGCTCGTCGCTGGTGAAGCCCTCCAGCACCAGGCTGTGCAGCTGGGACAGAGGGGACAGCAGCCTGCGCTTGGCGCACACGCACAAAGGCACGACATGCATGCATAGCATGTATGCAAAGTTGCACATGTATGCTTGTGGGGCAGCGATGGGCCACGCTTGACAAGTCTCACTGACGGGGTAGCCACCAGGTGAGTTCTCGAAAGGTCAAATGCCAGCAAGGGTGGGTCAGTAGGCACCAAGAGCTTCAACCTTGGCTGTGTAAAGGTGTCAACGGCATGGCACGTTATATTATACATTTGTACCTGCAGTCCTGTCACAAAACTCCACTGCATGCCTCTGTAGTCTGTATCACTGTCAGTTTGCAGCCGCAATACCAGCATCACCAATCACCCAGACACCTATACGAGGTTTAGATCCTCTAGAGTTTTCGTGGTGCGCCAAGCACCATCCCGCAGAGCCCCCCAAGCATGTACCGGTACGCCAGGCAATCACTATCCGTTGACGGTTGGTTAGGTTAGGCTCATGGCTGGCCATCATTGTTGCGCATGTGCTGGGTGATTCATGCCCGCACCTGTCCAGCTGCAGCTGCGCGCGCGCCCCCTGCCACAGGCTGAGCGCCGGCTTGACCTGGATGAGCTCCAGGGAAGTGAGGCGGGTGAGGCCCAGCAGCGGCTCAACCCAGGGGTGGAGGCCGCCGCCTGAGCCCGCGCCGTCCGCCTGAGGCGCACACTGCAGGTTCTGCATGCAAAATGGCATCAACGCGCCAGGGCATGAACGGAGATGCGTGGGAAGGCGGCACGAGCAGGTGGCCTCGTCCACTGCTCACCACGCCCGGTTGGGCGCCAGCAGCACAGCTGGCGATGTGTAGATGTGGCGGCTAGATGTACCATGAGGTCACGTTGCTGTGCAATGTGTACCAGACTCTGCTGGTGGAGCTAATGGATGGACGCATCACCAGTCGCCAAACTCTGTACTGCATCAACAATTGTACGCTTGCGCCGCACTCACCTTGATCCTGAGGCTCTCCAAGCCCGTCATGCCTGCCAGCACAGGCCACATGGGCCCACCCGCCACCCCCGCATCCCTGCATGCACACAAGCACGCACACATGACACACATGCACACGGGTGTGCCACTGTGCCGGCTCCACTACGAAGTTCAAACGGCAACCCGATGCGATGCATTTGGATCATCATCCGCGTATGCAGGCCTCACGCAATGCCATTCTGCCTTGCCCTATTGCCATGCCCACACGCTAAGCCCGACCACACTGGTAACACTACCGTATTCAACGTGCAGCTAGCGCGGGGCACCACGACTGCAGCCAAGGAAGGCGCTGGCAACAGCATGGCGGTCACTTCCCACCCCCCACCCCAACGCGCGTAGGCCGTTACCGGCGGTCTCACTTGAGCGTAAGGCCCCTGACGTTGGTCAGCTTGGTGGCAATGAATCTGCAGAAACATGAAGTGTCAGCAGCGTAGCGGGGTGCGAATGATGATGTGGTGAGCGGGAAAGGCACGATATAGCACCTGTGATAGCTGACAGTCCTCATCTGGTGGGCAATGCCAGCTTGGACGAGGAAGCTGCAGGTGTGAACATCTGAACTGACACCTGAGCTCGATCAGGCACCCCTTGACACAGGCTCACCGCAATACACTGCACACCCCATGATTGTGTACTGCAACGCACTCTTCTTGAAGGGCAAATGACTTGTGTATCCAGACGGCAGGCCAAGAACATGACATGGCAGGGTGCACCACATGGCTGTTTGTGTGTGACTGTGTGTGGATGAGTTCCGACGAGTTTGGATGAGTGTGTGTACGTGCAGGACACAGTGATGAAGCAGCAGCAGCGCGTGTTGTCCGCGGTGGTGGCGGGGGGCTGGGCGGGGGGCTCACCTGAGGTCGCTGAGCGTGCGCGACCCATCCCTCTGCACCAGCTCGATACGCAGGTCGTCGACGCGCTTGAGGCCGACCAGCGCCTGCATGCCACGCAGGCATACCGCGTATCACACCACGCAGCAAGTAAGCTTGGATGCTGTTGCGACACACTGTCGGGGTCTGGTCCACAGTGGACGTGTTGAGCGTGCTGCAGTGCCTGACGGTGACACTACACGCAAGCTGCAAGCTGCACACGCCATGCACACTAAAACCATTCATGAATGGCCTGATCGGCCAAGTGATGTGTTAAGTCAACCACGCCATGCACAGCACCCCCTGACGTTGCAGCACGCTTCACCATCGCATGCATGTGCGCCTGCTGGGCACAAACCACATACACACCCGCACACACACGCACCACCACCCATCCCACACAACTTTATGTCCACTAAAGCCATCCATGAATGGCCTGATGGCCAAGTGATGTAAAGTCAACCACAAGGCTCGCACAGGCAGGACCAGCAACTGGCGCTCCCGCGGCAGTTCATGGTGGTTCACATGGTGCAGCCCCACGGCCACCCTTGACATGCAGGTGACGGGCCCTCATCACCACGCCAGCAGCAGCAGCTGCCTCGAGTACCCCACCATACCGGGATGTTTGCAAGGTGTGAGGCGCTGTAGAACGCCGCGTGCAGCGTCTTGAGCTTGCCAATGGACGCCTTGCCGGCCAGCACCTGGAGGCTCTCGTCGCCCAGCTGCGTCACACACACACACACAAGAGCGAGCGGTCGGAGAGCAGCGCGCAAGATCAACTCGCAAGACCAACCCGCAAGGCTGGGCGCAACCCCAACATGCCCATTCAACCACCCCCAGCTATTGCGCGATGACGCAAGGTCAATTGCCTGCCTGCACCCTTCACTTGCACTTGCTACTACCCGAACAAACAGCATACGGTCTTCCATGCCTCGTTGTATATGACAGAAACGCTCTTCCTGCGCTGGGGCATGCAGCGCAGCTGGGCAGCTCAACATGCAGGCACACACCATGACACGTTCCATGCACGCGCATGCTCTCCCTCACCCCCAGTAGCGGGATGCTGGTGACCTCCAGCGAGGTGAGGGCGGGCAGGTGCTGCAGCACCCCCGCAAGCGCTGCGTCCACGGAGGACGCCGGGTTCGCGTCCACGCCCGTGTAGCCCAAGAACAGGCTCAGGTGGCCCATCGTGGGCGCCTTCGGCCCGCTGCTCGTGCCTGCCAGGCTCTTGGCCGGACCGTGCTGCAGCGGTGGCGTCTGCGCCTGATACCGCTTGCCAGCGGCGGTGGTGGTTGCGGCCACTGCAGCGGCGGCGGCGGCAGCCGCAGCAGCCTTGGCGGCGCCCCGCAGGGAGCGGCGGCGCCCCGCAGCCCGCGGCGCGGCTGATCCAGAGGGCCCCGCAGCGGCAGCCGCCGCGGCGGCGGGCGCGGCAGCGGGCGCGGGCGCGTCCCTGCCCTTGACGCTGGCCTCCGCGTTGGCCTTCTCGAGCATGCGCTGCAAACGCCGAATGCATGTGTGCACGAACAGCGCACCAGCACGGGAATGTCATCGCCGTCATGAGCAACCGATGCCTGCCGCACGATGCACTTTGATGGCCCCGTCAATTCTCCATGCAGGGAGCTCAGGGTGGTTAGCAAAGGCCGGAACATGATGAGGATGAACAGCGGTACACCTGATGTCCTCCCCAAGCTGCGACCACCTAACGGTCGCATGCTAGTCTATGAAGCGTTGCCTGACCAGTGAGCACCCAGGCATCAATAGCAGGCCCCTCCTGAGCAAGCCCGCTTGAACGCACGTGTATCTGCTCCAGAGCGGCAGAGCCGATACCCTGAGGCTCGTCAACGTCGTGGTTTGGAACGTGGGAGCGGAACGCCTGCGCACGCAAGGGCGCGAGCAGAAGTTTCCACGCGGTGCCGCGCTTCGTAATCAACGACAGCGCAATCTTTGCCCGCTCAACCTGACCGGCTTGCACAGCCCGCCCGACAGAAGCACTCTCCTCTTGCGGTCACTAGTGGCCGGACCCACATCCAGAAGCTGCAGTCACGACCGTACCGATGGAAAGGGCGGCGCACAGCCACATCAACATGAGGCCCGCCTGATGGGCGCTTGCTCTCACAGGCTCTCACCGGGAATGCCTGCGTGCGGTGCTGCCACGTGAAGCTCTCCAGCTGGGGCATTTGTGAGAAGAAGCTTGTGAGCGATGTGTCACAAGGCACCACCAGGCCGCGAATGGTGAGCGTCCTGCACAGCAGCAAGCGGCAGAGGGGAGGCCACAGAAAATCCCATCGCCAGCGCCTCAGGTCAGCCCTCGGTCGCCATGTGGCTAGACGTGAACAGGCTCTGCGCGGCAAGGCCAACATACGCATTGCGGCTGCGACATCGCGCAGTGCATGCGTAGGACACGCCATGCAAGCGCACCTGCAGCCAATGCTGCTCATGTGGCATGCTGAGCGCGCCGTGTAATGACCGACAACTGACGGATGCCAGGCCTCACCAATGCGTCGATGGCATGCTGTGTGCGTTCAAAGGCGGTCGTCCCCAACACACCCGCATGCGACAACGTGTGGGGTGTGTGGTAGCGTGTGCTGAGGGCTGCGCACCTGAGGCCGGGTAGCTTAATGGGGATGCTTTTGAAGTTGCCGGGCGCCGGCATGGGCATCATGGTGCTGTGCTCGCCGGCAAAGCTGATCTCCAGCGTGAGGCTGCGGAGCGACTTGAACGCCTGCGGGCAGCGGGGGGCGGACAGCCAGTGGGTGGCGGTTGATCGCGGCAGAATGTGGGGTTCGGCCAGCATGCATGAGGGTGGCTTCATGCCGCTCACAGGCCAGGGTTGCGGTCCATGCACCAGCGCCTGCCTGTGGAGGATGGCTGCTGCCTGCGACCACAGGCACCTCATGGCTACGCCAGCATCTCATGGCTGCAGCCACTGTTGCTTGACATGAGTTGAACCGTGTTGTGTACCGCTAGGCCATCGGCACCCATGATTGCCATAACCCATGCCCTGCGCTCTTAAACGGCGGATACTTCTGCAAAACAGTAAACCAAGCGTATGCAGCACGTGTTGTCTAACGGCGGCAAGCTCGAGCTGGTCGATGATCAGTACATGGCTGATTGGCTGAACGTACACATCCCGCAGCACGCCCCAGAGGCCCTTGTGGCTGGCTCGGTCCCGATCCCAGCAGCCGCGGCGCAAAACTCCAGCTGCTACCGCCTGTGATCTCACCGGCAGCAGGCCGATGTAGTCGTCCAGCCACCGCGTGCACACGCGCCCCGACACGTGCAGCGTCAGGTGCTGCACGCAGGGGC
Source organism: Chlamydomonas asymmetrica (assembly GCA_001662385.1). Lineage (NCBI taxonomy): Eukaryota > Viridiplantae > Chlorophyta > Chlorophyceae > Chlamydomonadales > Chlamydomonadaceae > Chlamydomonas > Chlamydomonas asymmetrica. Next base: position 71,248 of record BDDA01000107.1, read on the forward strand.
ACAGGCGCGCCGCGGCGGCCAGCCGGGCCGCGTTGCTGGCCTCCTCCGGCAGCGCGCCCTGCGCGGATCGCGCCGCCAGCGCCGCCGCCGCCAGGTCTGACATCACCTCGGGCCGTATGGTGGCGGCCAGCTCCGTCACGCCTGCGTGGTGTGGTGCCACACACGCGTGCCGACCCACATCACGACATGCTTATATCAACAGGCAGGCTGAATGTAGAGCTTGTAGAGCTCAAAAATGGGGCAGGCGTTGAGGAACAGGGGGGCAGGCTCACACCTCCTGCTTGTGAGGGAATTCGTGGGGATGTGCTGAGTGCTGACCACATGTAGCACGCCAGGGTGTTTGCTGCGCTTGTGCTGCGCGTGCTGCAGCGTGCTTTCACTCCACGTATGCGCCCTGGGTGTCCCAGCGCACTGCGTGACGTGCATGGCACGCCTGCCGCTCATGGTTTGTTACAGATTGCATATGCTCAGCAACCTGACCGAGTAAATGTGATGACTGGCTCTTGGCTGGGGTCGGCGGTGGGAAACTGCTGATCGTGCAGTGCTCGTACCTTGCGTTGCGTACCGTGCCCAGTGCTTGCAGACCAAGCGCACCGCATGCAGGTCCGGCTGCGGCAGCGTGGCCACGACAGCCTGCGAGCACACAGCACACACGCACCAGCCATGGTGCGATGAGGATCATCAAGAAGAGAGGCTAACGGCAACGAGGGCAGGATGGCTAGAGTAAAGACAGTTCAAGTCAGCCAGCCAGCAGTAGGAGCAGCAATGCAGTTCGGGTCGCCGGCGGCGGCAGCAGAACCATGGTATTTGTTTGAATTGGCGGTCAGGGCGGGGGCAAGTGATGCAACTTATTGCAACTCCCTGCTAGTCGAGTGCGCTGTGGCACCAAGCATCCCCACCAACACAGTTGCGTGTACGCACCTGCAGCACAGCGATGGGTAGGCCAAAGTCTCTTGAGTCTGTGACGCACGCAGGAGAGGCTTCAGCGTGGTCGGCAGGCACAGGTGACATATCCTCCTGCTGCAGCTCCTCCTCCTCTTCATCCTCTTCCTCGTCGTCTTGTTCAGTATCTTCCTTTTCTGCCTCCTGCTTATGGGGCTGGCGCTTTTTGGGCAACGTTGTGCGGGCGCCGCTCGCGCCCGCAGCGTCATTCGCGCCACCAGCCTTGGACTGTCTCCTCAAGACCACACCCACGGGGCCGTTATCCAGCATAGCCTCCTCCTTTACTGCAGCATGCTCTGCCAGCGCTGCGGCCAGTGCGCCCTGACCGTTGCTCCCTCTGGAGCGCTTGCTTCCCCGCACCATGATGTGCCGTCACTGATACAGCCTGTCCTCAGAAGGAACAACCGTGGAACCAAACACCTTCCCAAGTTAGCAGCTTGGTATGGCGACCTGCAGCTGGGTCATGGCCTGCTTTGCCACGATGGCCTGGTTGCGTCCCCAACACGAGAAGCACCCAACAGCACAGCACGTGCACTGGTGGTGAAGCAAACCCTGGCTGTTGAACGTACTGTGGAGTCTTGGATGCGCTGAACTTATATCAGAGATGTCTTGGCACTAAGTTCGAGGTGGCTGTGCCAAGGGCTGCCCCCATCAACAGCTGCAGGCCTGGGGATCGCGAAAGCTCTCACCTGTGGAAGACCACCAGTTACTGCCTCACTCCTGTCTACTTTTCCAAAGGATAAAAGAATGTGGGAGCGCAACGCCCCCCAGGAATGTGTGCCCTCGCCCCTAACGCCTCAACCCAGAAACTCCTTGGAATGCTGTTGTGGGTTGGCTGTTGTATTTCAATCCTATGACCTTCCCCGGTTTGCCGAATGGTTGTGGGTCAAGCCCTGCCTGAAGCCTTTCCCTGTCGGGAGCTGCCCTCTGAGCTGCCCTCACCTTCAAATTTCAAATGTGCCCCACATCCCCAACCACATGCCGCCAACCCACCGCTATGCAATTTGATCCAAGACCAACATGTATGCTCGGACTGTTCCTCGTTTCTGTCCATAACTCATAAGCGCTGCACAGTGGGTGCACCTGTACCTTGCATCACACTCTGTTTGCTCAGCTTTCTCTTATAGATGGCTTGGCTCACCAACAGGCTACTGCTTGTCATGCACATATGGGCGCCAGTATCTTCATATCAGGGCTCCCTGTGTGCATAAGCCTTGTGCCTGCAGATGTCCTCTGTCCTGACATATGTCGTAGCAGTTGGAGCGCTCAGCATACAAAGTGCCTAGCTCGAGTACTAAGCTTGTGTTCTCGCCCATCCACAATTAGGTGATCCAGTTTTCCATATGGAGTATAGTTTAAATTACAGGCCACAGGTCCAGCTCCTTAGCCTGCAGGTTGCGCGTTGGCCAGTCACACTGATTCCCGGGCCAATACACGTTCTGCTCAAACGCAAAGAAACAGGATAAACGTCCGTCAGGTTTATTTTTCAACGGGATGGTGAGGTGCAGTACTGGCGACGGTTGGCAGCCCGCGAAGATGTGCGAGGTCTGTACTGCGCCTCGCCTTAGATACAGGGCCAGGTGACACGTGTCCTGGCGACGGGCATAATTGGCGCAAAAGCTGAAAGTTGCAACAAACGCATGTATTTCCTTGTGTATGCACCGTGAGTCATCCTTGAGGCATGCCAAACCTCGCTTTTGCAAGCAAGCACTGAGCAAGCAAGGAACCCTCAGTGCCTGCGTACTTTTACTCCACACTTACTATACTATACAGTAAAAGCTGTGCGCTTAACATAGCTTCAGCGAGAAGTCATAGCACTAATGCATCCTTGACTTGAGCGCTGTGAGGGTAGGCGGCTTTTTGGGTGCAACGACAAGGGCGCCCGTCCACAGTGCAGAAAATGAAGTCGTCACAGGCCAGCACGATGAAAGCACCAGCATCAGCGCCAACTACAACCAGGACAACAGTCAGGGCTGTAGCGCTCGCATATCCGCTGCCACCAGTGCCTTCAGTCGATGCAAGTCAGGTATGCAAACGACAACTGCCAAAGTGTGGTATCCTCACGCAACGACACACTGAGATCTGCACTGTTAGTCACTGCAATTGCGTTTCTGCTACTAGGTGGTTACACGACGAGACCTCCGAGAGATGTCGCCCGCAGAGCAGGAGCGCTTCTGCGACGCGCTTGAGAAAATGATGGAGCCAGGTGCGCGCCGCTGCCACTGTTCAGTGAAAGGAGAGTTATGGTCCCCTGTTGCGTACAGCACTCCTCCTTAAGAACGAGCTTGTATCAGCGTCCCTCAAGTTACCTGCTTGCACTTACTGTTGCTTGCAGGTTGGGCAGCCAAACCTGACAACGGGGTTCCTGCAAAGTTCCCTTCAGAGTTCTTCCGCCTCGCTTGTGAGACACGGCTTCTGACATGCTCGTTGCTTTCTCTCGTTTTCGCTTTGTTGTGCCAACACTTCACACTTGTGTTGCCTGCTTGCCTTACCGCGCTGCCTGCCTGCCTGCCTGCCGTACGTCCTGCCTGCCGTACGTCCTGCCTGCCGTACGTCCTGCCTGCCGTGCGTCCTGCCTGCCGTGCGTCCTGCCTGCAGCGTACCACGGATGGCCCAACGAGTACTGCGCCCACGGGCGGGAAACCTTCCCAGCCTGGCACAGAGGCTACCTGACGGACTTTGAGAGCACCCTGCAGGTGAGCGCCCCAAACACGCTGTCGCTGCACACCAGCTGGTGCACCAGCACCAAACCGCACATGCAAGGCCAGCCTCTTTAGCCTGTTGTAGAACATGGGTGATTTGACATGGTAGGCTACAGGAGTGCGACCTGCATGCACAGTTGCACTCACCCTCCACTTCTGTGTCTGTATTCTTGCCCTCCCCTGCTTGCCCTCTGACAACAACATATCCTGCATGCGCAGGCGGCTGACCTGGCGCTGCGCGGGGCTGCCAAGGGCGGCGGCCGCATCGCGCTGCCGTACTGGGCCTGGGAGCGCGGGGCGGTGGCGGGCGAGGTGCTGCCCGCAGTCATACGCCGGCGCTTCGCCACGCTGAAGCCCAGCCTCATCCCACCGGGCAACGACAGCCAGCCCATAGTGCAGAGCGGCTACCAGCTGGTCTCGGACGCTTCCATCCAGCGGGGCATGGCACGAGCAAACGTAAGCCCCGAGGAAAAGCTCCATCCCGAGCAGTGAGCAAGGCGCCTGGCATCCTGGGCCAAAACCGCTGAACCACTGTGCATGCAGGCATCATGCATGCATGCCATGGCCAACTGGCCAAGCATGCACGCACCACTGCCGCAGCAACGCTGCAGCACCACCGCAGCGGCCAATTTCAATGGACGACACGGTAACCAATTATGCGCACGGCATCAGCACTGCGCACAGGTGGAAGAGCGCTGCCATGTGCCTCCCCTTGCCGCTGAACGTAGCATTGCAGCCCATTTGCCTGCAAGCACCTGCGCATGCCGAAGCCATGCGCCTGCCTGGTGCCTGCAGTTTTGGGCCTACATACCTGTGTCAGGACGAGGCGACCGTGGGGCCATGCACTGCATGAGCGCCGATCTCTGTGAGGCAGTGCAGCGTGCGTATGCGTGAGGAACTGAGGATAGAGACTGCTCCGGACCATGGCGAGCAAATTGTGTGGGTTCTAGCGGCTGCCGATAGTCCGATGCCATATGTCAATGTGTGTCATACGCACGCTCCATGCATGCGCACGTGCAGGTGTCGGACCAGGTCCGCGTGGCTCTGCAGCAGCGCCAGCACTTCCTGGCCGCCTCCACCGCCGCGCGCAACACCAAGAGCGTCGAGACGCCCCACAACACAATGCACGTGCTGTGCGGCTTCCCCATGACGTCCGTGGATTACGCAGCATACCACCCGATCTTCTTCCTGCACCACTGCAATGTGGTGAGACACTCGCTGCTGGTGGATGGCAGATGGGGCAGGAGTTCCCCACCGGCTGTGTGCTGCATTGGGAGTCAGACGGCCAGGACTGATGCCTGGCCAGCCTTCTTCGCCTGTTCTTAGCCAAAACTTCCTCCCACCATGCACTCAAACAAAAAGATAAAACTACACGTGTGTGTGTTGTGCCAGGAAGGCTCACATGTGCAGGTGTGTCTGTGCACGCATGGGCTTGCAAAAGTGCTGGGCAATTTCCGTGTCCGTCGTCCATGGAATGTGAGCAGTGCACGGCTGCATGCTTGCGCAAATGCCTGTGGCGCACCAAATCATCAATACTACCGTCTGGCGTCATTCATGTGTGCACGCTGGCGCTGGCAGGACCGCCTGTATGAGGCATACCTCAAGGAGGACGTCACCAAGTCGGCCGGCGACGCCGGAGTGCCATGGGTGAGACGCGTACGGTATTGATGGGTCAGAGACTGACACCGCGGCCATGCATTTGGCGCTGTGGGATGTGATGAAGCTGGACGGGCTGAATCTGTCGGGCTGGACACATGCAAGAGTTTTGCGCATCTGCACCATCGTAGCAGTGGGTGCCTGCAGCTCAGCATTTGTCCGGGTTTTGCAGCTGATGGGTGGATGCGGCGCAACTGCCATGAACACCGCCTGCTTTGCAGTGGACTGCAAATGGCTGTGCTATGCTGCCCACTGGCCCTCACCCTGGTTTGCACACATATGGTACTGTTTGACCGCTTAACCACACAGCTCAGCCCAGACAGCTGGCCACCCTCAGGTGCAGTTATCATCATGCATAACATAAGCACACTGCACGGCCCCACGGAAAGCACACTGCATGGCCCCACGGGAAGTAAATTTACTTGAACACACGTGGTTGTTATCCTCAGAAAGCACACTGCATGGCCCAACGGGAAGTAAATTTACTTGAACACACGTGGTTGTTATCCTTAGCTCCTCACGCACATGGTCACTGCATGACCCTGCAAGAGCAGATACCTCTCAACACACACTGTGGCCGGCTCCACCGCTGCCTCTTTCCGACCTGTTGCACTTGGGTACGGTCACTTGCTGCATGCCTTTCACACAGCCACCGCATCCTGCACAGTCGCACTGCATTGTTTGTGGTCAGCTCTGATCTTCACTGACGGCCATGCCACCTATCTGTTGTTTACTGTCGCGCTGCGCACGCTGCCATGCAGCACGAGTTTGCGGTGTCGTCACCCAGCCTGTGGAACACCTGGCTGGAGCCCTTCAAGCACCCCGCCAATGGAGCGCCCTTCTTGCCAGTACATGCCTTCAAGACCGAGGTACGCCTGCCTGCATTTGCGTCGCATGGATGGACATGAGGCCGTGCCTCAGCCCAGCCACAGCTGTCCTCCTTTAGGTGGCTGGATGCAAAAGCACTATGCAAAGTAAACTTTTGAAAACTTGTGTTGACTGCTCATTGCTGCCACATGGTGCGGATTGGGCTGCATGCAGCCGCTAGGGTACGTGTACGATTCACTGCCGGCCATCCCCCCGGCGCGCCTCACCGCCCAGCCCACGCTGGTGCTGTTTGAGGCAGTCAACCCAAACGCGCTCAAGGGGCGCAGCCTGGCGCTGCATGTCTTCGTAATGAGGGCCGGTGAGTGAGCGCGAGTAGAGGGACGGAGTGGGGGGTGACGGCCTTGACAGCTGCCAGCCAATGCACCAACGCGTGCTGCCCTTTTGCGCGTGGTGGGCCACCGGCATGCCGCAGATGCCACTGCATGGTGGACCTTATAAACCAATCAGCTGCTGTCCGGATGCAGCAGAGCGAATTCACCAGCGCCACACCATTGCATGCATACTGCCAGTGCAACTGATTGCCGGGATCACACATGGGGCCAACCTTGGCGCAGTTCAAAGCGGGCCACAGGGTCTCTTCTGTTGCGTAAGCGTGGCCCTTGGTCAGGTTGCTAACCAGGTACTGAAAGCACAAACCGGATCCACAAGCCTCACTTGCTGTACTACTGGCACTGCAACTGAGCTGCAGAGGAGGCCGACGCGTTTGTGCCCCCGGGGGATGTGGAAGCGTACGACGAGGAGGCGCGTTACGGTGGCCTGACGGGCGTGTTTGGCGCAAAGGCGGGCGCGTGTGAGAACTGCGCTACGCGGGACCCCCTGGATCTCACGGTGGACGTCACGCAGACGCTCAAGCAGCTCGGCCTCAGCAGGCATGAGGTGAATGACTGATGAGGCATATGGATCGTGCATGTGGTGTACTTGTATGCTCCAGCCGTGCCTATGTGGGTGCACGTTCCTTGCAGTCCATGTACGGTATTTTGTGTAGCTCTGTTGGCGTGTCCTTTGTGGTGCTCGCACGCTGACGCGCGTGTGGTTATGCGGAAGACCAATGCAGCCGAGCAACATAGATTTCAGTGGTTGTCAGGCCATGTCATGATGATGTTTTGCTGTTCAGCTGGGCTGCTAAGCCGATGAGTGCCACCAGCCAGCGTGCAAGCCAGGTGCAAGCGGTACCATCAAAACATGCCGCAACCGCATTCCTAGCAGGCCTCAGGCGAGTGCAGGATTAATGCAGAGACCACCAAACAGCGACCATCGACTACGTACTGATAATGGCATGCACTAGGCAAACGACCCTCCTATCTGTGCCATGTATGTGTGTCTGCGCGCAGGCGGCGTGCCATGTCGTGGCGGTTGATATGTCCACTCAGGAGGTGGTGGCGTATGAGGACACGCAGCTGCCTGCGCCCCGCCTGGTGGGGCCCTTCTTCGAAGACACCTCCACCATGCTGGCGCGCGTGCCGGAACCGGATGCGGCTTCGCCCGCAGAAGCAGGCGCGTGCGCACACGCCAGTGCATGCAGTCTTGAATTTTAAGGTCTCGGGGAGTCGGGGTCTGCCTTGCATGCACTGCTCAGCATTCTATGCGCTCCACCACGGTGGTGCCACAGCACACGGCACGGCCCCACAGGATCTCAACACCACCATGTGCCACGACATTGCTTTGATTCAGGCCGTTGTGCAGCCATGTAATCGGAGGGCACATCCTGCCGTCCTCATGTGCATGTGATGTAGGCTTAAATATGTTACATTTGGAGCTCTTAGCCGAGTATATGTGCATGTGATGGGGAAATGCAGGCGAGGTGACTCAGCTTCAGCGGTACCTCTCAAAGTACGGCTTCTATGAAGGGGAGGCGGACGGTTTCTACGGCCCCAAGACCGACGCTGCGGTACACGCGTTCCAGCAGCGGTACGGGCTGGAGGACGACGGCATTGCGGGGCCGCAGACGCGTGGCTACATGCTGCGCACACGATTCGACGACAAACCGGATGCTGCGGTGAGATACGGTACTGCTGCTGGAATAAACGCTAGCACTCAGGTTTCCGGAATCACTTCTGGCTGGTCACCCCATCCCGTGGGATATCCAGGACATGACTGCCAGAAATGCGCATTGAGTAGAGTGCAATGACACATCGTTGGCTTGAGTACCGGTTTACAACAGTGCATGGCTGTGCATTGCATTGTGCAGGTGGAGGCGAATGATGCCGCCACGTTTACCTCAGGCGCTGTTGTGAAGTGGTGGGTGGGTGGCGCGCCGGGTTACCTCCACGAGGCGGCAGTGGCGGAGGAGGTGGAGGAGGCGCTGGCGGAGTGGGCCAGCGCAGCGCCGCTGGTCTTCATACAGGTGTGTGAGGAAGAGAGAGATTCAGAGAGAGAGAGAGGTTACACGGGGAGATACTTGCCAGAGGCTCATCAAGCCACCAGCAGTGGGACCTACTGGGCCCCAGGGATGCACTGCAGGGCTGGCATGGCAGCTGCAGGGCACGACTCGCCTGCGTTGGGCTTGGCTTTGCCCATGGCATGGATGCCCGTGTGGTTCCGCTCCCTGCTAGCCCCAAATTGCTTGTTTACCGGCGGCCATCCACCGGCACCCAGCCGTCCATCCTCCATGGCACACGGTGCCGCCCACCACGCACGTGTTTGGGCTGTGTACCTGCCCATGCATGCGCCCTGCATGTCTGCTGGCAGCGTGCATGCCCCTTCCCGCTCTTTCTAGACAAGCCTGCCCACCAGCGGACCCTCTGCGTGCCTTGCGGGGTGTTGCACGTTATGGCGTGAAAATACATCACGCCTCGTCACATACATGCTGCAGGTTGACTCCAGGGAAAGCGCGGACCTCGTGGTTACGTGGGCGGATCACAGCCAGGACAACATGTTCAAGTTTGATGGGCCGGGTGGCGCGCTGGCATTCACTGAGGGCCACACCATCACGCTGGACGTGTCGGAGTACTGGCTCATGCAGGTAGCTAGCCGCGTGGGACACGTGCATGCCTGCATGCGCGCCTGCGCGCGTTGCGTTGCGTCGTGCGTGCGTGTACGCGACACGACGCACAAGTCTGTGGTCTGGGTGCATCACCGGGGATGTGCCTGGTGTTGCACGCTCAGCATGCTGCAGTTGCACGCTCAGCATGCTGCACACCGCATGCATCCTGCATGGATGTACGCCCCCACAGCTGCGCGGTGCAGGTGCACGTGTTGATGTATGTGCTTTGAGTCATTCAGAGGGGATGCACGTCGGGAGCGTGACATGAAACAAACCAACAGGAAGCCCCATTGCCAAGTGTACGGAGGCATGCGTGTTTGTGATTCACGTGCATCCACGTGCATCTCTTGGCCTTAGCACCGCCCTGCTTGTCATTCACGCGTGTGCGCCGCTGCACCTATACCGGCACCTGCAGGGAGCTCAGGAAGCCGCTGAGGGCTCCTTCTTCCTCCTGCCAGTCGTGCTGCATGACATCGGTGAGCAGCCAGCCATCCAAACATGCATCATACAAGCGACCCCGTTGCATGCATGCAGCCCGGCATATGCACCTCAGGCGATAAGCATGCACCCTTGACCCATTCTGTGCTTGGTATGCGCCCCTGCCGTCCGCCTCGCGCCTTCCGGCCGTGCGCCTGATCAGGCCATGCGCTGGGCCTCATCCACAGCAGTGTGGAGGAGGACGTCATGTCACCCTTCTACGTCCCCACGCGCACAGCGCTGTCGGAAAACGACCGCCGGCGCGTCGCCGAGGCTTACCCCCTGGAGCAGCGCATGGCGGAGGTGTTCAAGTGAGTGTGAGCTACGTACTGAGCTTGTGGCATACAGAGTTACAGACTGAGAGGCGCCTGGTCGCCCACGTGCATGGGTGCTGGAAGCACGCAATGGTCGGTGTCCGCTTGTACGGGCCCAACGTTGGAGCAGCTGCTGCTCCTGATGATTGGTGCAGACTGCAGGGCACGATGTATACAGCAGGCTTCTGGTGCACCGTGAGGGGCTGATCGTGTGTTGAGTCTCTCGGAGAGCTCGCGAGCTTACGGCAGGCATCAAGCCCACAGCGGCGTGGCGCCCAGGATGCATTTCGGCAGGCACTCTGTCCGGTGATCCCATACAAACTCACAACAAGGTGTATGTACGACATAAATGCGCTAGCTCCGCCTGCCTGCGTGTGTGCAATATGTCTCCATTTCTGTACCGCAGTGCGCTGGATGCGGACCGTGATGGCCGCTTGAGTCGTCAGGAGTTTGTGGCGAGCCTCACGACCGCCGGCGACACGCCCATGAGCGAGGATGAGGCCAACGCGCTCTTTGACAGCGCGCTCATGAGCGCTTCACGGCGCGGTCCCCGCGCCCCTGAGACTCAGCAGCAGCAGTCGATTGAACTGCGGGAGTTCATTCAGTTGATGGCACGCCTGTATTTTAGCTGAGAGCGCAATGAAGAAGGCATGTCATGCACGGGTTAGACGTCGCAAAGTGCGTCTCGTCGCAATGCGATGATGAAAGCTGCTCAAATGCTGTGCTGGAAACATATATTACTGACTGATTATTGTTGACTTACCAAGAAAAGAATCACAGGTGACTGAACGTTGCAACCTGTGCGCTGGCCGAATGCTGGCTTGCTCCGGAACCACAAGTTGTTGATGAGGTCAAGCTTCAAGCGTGCGGCCTTTGGAACGGTAGTTTTATGCTAAGAAGCCCGAAGAATTAGTTCAAGACAGCCATCCCCGTCCAGTCGTGTGAGGCCTCGCAAATTGCAACCTGACCTGCTACATACAGCCCCACGTTGCTCGCGTGGCTAGCGAGCACTTGCAGTCCTAACTGTGCGCCTGGACTGCAACGCCATGTGTGCACTGTTTCTACAGGGAGTCAGGTGATTAGGGCCTGACCTGCAGGAGCAGACAACGCTCGGCTCCGAGCATGTACACTACGGGGTTATGAACCGTTATGAACCGTCCGTAACCAGTACAAGCAGCTGCTTCAGCTCGTATCATTCCATGAAATTGATGGACTCAAACGGATGTGGAGAAGGCTTTGTTGTCATTGCTCTATTGTCCCTGAGTTGCCCCGCTGTGTTGCGCTCGGCTGTCAACCTCCACATCATCATTGACATGGGAGGTCTCAAGAAAGTCTCAAGCTGGCCACATCTGTCAATATACCAACCCGCTTCACATGTTTATTTGTTAAACCACCCAGGTTAACCACACCAGGCTGTGCTGTGACGGCCAACTGGCATGCTACAGCCAGTCCACACAAGCACAGTTGACAATCTGTTAACAGCACTGCGACCTAGGAACATCTTCCAGCCAGCTGCTGTCTGTTTGAAGTTACGCAGCTGCCAAGACTGAGAGGTTCAGCCTGTGTTGCGTTTGCGGAGCTCTGGATAAATTGTTGGAACTCCGCGAGGCGCGCAGACGCTATGAACCCACTCCCAAGCAGCCCAAGGCTGCAGGGCTTCTTGGTCATCGTCCTGGGATTTGCGTTGACGGCAGGGCTACTGTTCTTTGGTAATCCCTACCTTCAAGGCGTAGCGCTCCTCAGCAGCAACGTGCTCGACTGGAGCACTGCCGGCCATGTCAAGGAAATTTGCAGAGCTTCCCATCGCAGATATCTAGTTGTTGGGGCTGCTGGCTTCATCGGGTTTCACTCGAGCCTTGCGCTTCGGGCACGAGGGGATGCGGTCGTCGGCCTTGACCTTTTCGTGGACTTGGGGTATCCCATATCCCTCAAGCAGGCGAGGGCTGAGCAGCTTGCTGCCTCCAACATACCAGTTGTTGTTGGGGATGTCAACGACAAGGCGCTGCTGAAGCAGCTTTTCGAGGTGTGTCACTTTACGCACGTTCTGCACCTCGCTTCGCCCAGCATAGGCAGCATTTCAGCGACAGCCATGCAACAAGGCAGCGCCGTTACCACCAGCGTGGCAGCCTCGATATCACTTCTGGACGCAATCAAGCAGCAAGTGCCATCACCTATCCTCGTATACGGTCTGCCGACGACGTGGTCACCTCCCGTGGCCTTACCTGCCAATAATAACCAACAGCCGGCAGACTTGGGTGCTGGCCTCCACGCTGCTGCTGAACTTGGTCTCGACATCATCACACACTCATACTTCAAGCTGTATGGTGTTTCTGCCACTGGTGAGTGTTTGACTCCATGTCGCCGAAGCAGAAACTGGGGCAATTCTGCTGAAGTGCAAGGTCCACCTCCAGCACCCTCCCACCCACCCACCCACCCACCTTCTTACCTATCAGGGATTCATCGCTATGTTGTTAGAGCTTTTCCTGCCAGTGTAAGCAAACGCTTCCTCGACCAGCCTGTTGCAACAGGCGCAGCAGCTTGCATGAGCAGTGTCACCATATGTCATACCCTTCACTTGTGCTCAGTTGTTGCCTCCTCGCCTGCGCCGCCCACTCACCACCGCCAGTGACTGGCATCACACTCAACCATGGCTGCATGGTCCCACTCGCAACAGACATGCTGGGCGTAAAGGTCACAACGTCACAGAGCCCAACGCACACTCATCACATGCACATGTCGAATGCTTCCAGAATTGCTTCAGCAACACGGCAATGAGTACACGCCCAAACATGGCACACGTGTGTGCACGACTGCACATGTAGAGGACTCTGAGGTGCACGCGTGCCCACGTGGTGCGTGTGCATGCGATGTGCTTGCAGGCCTGCACTTCTCCAACGTGTACGGCCCTTGGGACCGCCCCGACGTGACCGTGATGGCTCTCACCAGCAGCGTCCATGACTCCAAGCCGATCATCATCTACGAGCACCAGCAGGGACATCAAAGCGACCACGGCAGCAGCAGCAGTACCGGCAGCAGCAGCGAGCCGGCGCGCGAATACACCTACATCTCGGATGCGGTGGCGGGTGTGGTGGGGGCGCTGGATTCTTCCCCACCCAGCGGGAAGGGCACGGCGCAGTTCAGGCTGTTCAGCCTGGGAGGCGGGCAGGAGGCGACGGCGACAGAGATGGTGAGCTGCGTGCTGCTTGCGACATCCAGCCCGCAGCTTGTGAGGACTTCACTTCCCACATGCATGAATGACCTACAAGTACGCACATGAGAGGGGAAATGTTGGGGATGGCACCGGGAAACAACGTGCTTGCCGTCCTTGCCACTCTTCCATCGACAGGGCCACGCATGATGAACATGGTTCACATGACTGGTCTTCCACAGGGTCGTGTACTCATGTGCTCCCTCAAAACAGCGTTCATGTGCATGCGCATGCGTGAGCGGCCACACCCCTCAGCTCAACATTGCTGGCACACTGCACGTCCCACAGCCTTGTGAGTCCGGCACGGTATCGTGCGAACATGGCATATCCGCGTTTGCTGGCTGCTTCCGCTCCTGCTCAGTGCTGCTTGGCGTTGCGTGCGCCGCAGGTGCGGCTTCTGGAGCGTCTGCTGGGCAAGCCGGCCAAGCTGAGCTACCAACAGCTCCCTGCCGCGCTGGCACCGAGCCTGCACCACAGCCAGCAGGCGGACAGGGTTGCCGCCAGCACGGCCAACGTCAGCGCGGCAGTGGCTGCGTTTGGGTACCAACCTCGCACCGATATGGAGGCTGGGCTCACGCAGTCAGTCAAGTGGTACCTCAAATACTATGCTGCTGGAAGGGGTGTGCAAGGGCCATGAAGATGCGGCTGGCTGGCTGGGTCAGGCAGGCTGGGCTTGAGCTTGAACGTATTGCGTGAGTGGTGGGAACAGCAAGTCACTGTCGGCTGTCCGCTCCCCTTGTGGCCCAGGCTCAGTGAAGAATGCTGCTGCTGCTGCTGCTGCTGCACGCAGCGGCGATGACATCCGCAAAGGATGACTGTACCATGATCAAGCAATGCTATAAGAAAACAAACTACCAATCGCCCTGTTGCAGAGCTTGCTGTTTGGCGTGGGTTGTCCAAGTTTGTGCAATTGGCCTCGAAGTTGCGCACTATGGTATCTCACAGGTTCGCCGTGTATTGTGCAGGATGTGTGCGCATTGTATGCACTCAAGCTGAGTGCTTGCGCATGCGTATGTACTGATGAAACAAATTCTTGCATGGATGTGGCTGGCCACCTCCTAGCCAGCCAGCACCATTTGGCACGTCACACCACAGTCAAAGGGCTGTCGGAACATGTCACGTTTGTACATTAGTTTTACGCTTGGGTGCATGCATGAGCCGCAGTTGTGCGCGATGCACAACGGCGTTGTTCGCCACTTTCTGTGTCAGCATGCTGCCAGTAGCATTGAGACCATGACACAAATTCATTTGTACACGGGCATGCTTCCCCCCCTTGTGCTCCTCCCACCGTAATGCGGCCTTTATGCACTGGGAGGATTAAGGATATGATTAAGCCTGATTTGGGTGCCATTCAGGGCTGACCCTGCCTTCACTGCTGCCCCAAGAGGTGTTATTTTCCATGATGGGATCACGGATTATTTTCCGTGATGGGTGTGGCCCCAGCTCTGAAGATTGCATACATAATCCTCTCAGTGCAACAAGGCCCTTGCCCTCGCACCTGCTCCTCTCCTTGGCATTACTGGTTTTGCTCCTCTCTCTAGGCCTCTGGCTGGCGGGCCTAGTGTGGCCGATCAACCAACAGGAATATGGTGCATGACTCCATAGTCCATGCTGTGCAGATGCCTTGCCGGCCCAGCCTGGAATAAAAGCATCTTGCCAGCTGCGTACTCGCAGTCCCATCATGACCTCCCAACCTTTCTGCCTAACCCTGATGCACCTGCTGATGCACACGCCGGTAGACTGAAGAATGTAGACCGACAGTGTCCCACAATGAACTGCCTGTCTGAACAACACACGTCCAGGCTGCTTTGCCACAGGCTGAACCTGTCATAATTATATAATTCTTGCGCATTTAGCATTGTGCAACGCATCAACCCTTGCAGCGCAACACCAAACCGTCACGATCGAATGTGATGCGATTGCAACTGCTGCTGCCTGATTAGGCCACGGTGTAACTTGTTTGCCAGCTTTGAGAGAGGACGTCTGTGGTTCACCTGCAGCCAGAACGATGCTGTCTTGCCCGGATGGATCGTACGTTACAGGCGGATGCAGGGTTGGGTTTGGGGGAGTTGCGAGGATCAGCATGCTCACCGTGACGACAAGGCTTTGCACAGGTGCGGTGGTGATGGTTTTTGGCTCCACGCATACAAGGTGACAGGGCTACTTGCACATCTAGACACTGAGTGCATCAAGCCTCCCTGCGGTGTCAGTGGTTGTGGGGCTTGATCCCTGGGCGAAAGTGTTAACAACGGTAAAGACAATGTGGCCCTGGCTCACGAATGTGCCATGCGGCTGCATTGGTGAAGTGCTTGAACGGTTCAGGACTTCAGGCTATGGCCTGTGAGACAACAACTCGATGGCCTGCACAAGGCTGCGGTTTTGGATGATGTACTGGTGAATCTCATGCGTTGCGTGCACAACTGCCAAGGTGCAGGCCGGCGCACCACAGGCAGCAGCAGCATCGGCACTGCGATGTGATGCAACAGCAAAAGGCTGATTGTATAAGGCCGGTCGGTGCATTGCTGCTGTACTGCACACAGCACGCACCCTCCAGCGGTGTCATGGTGTGGGGTAACAGGTGTGTGGGAAGAGGGAAGAGCGAGGGGAAGGGGAGAGATGCTGCTACGATGGTACACTTGTACACTACCAGTGTGAATAGTACTGGATGCCCAGCCTGCTGAATGCCTCCGCGTACACCTGCGGGTAGCCCTCAAACTCCTTGCGGAAGCGCTCGTGCCACTCCACGCGCATCACGTCGCACAGCAGCACAGACCCCTCGCGCAGCATCTTCTCAAGCAGCTCAAACTCGGCGCCCTCAATGTCGATCTTGCACTCCACATAGTCCTCATACGTCACCTGCAGGCAGGCAGCGTGCACGCAGAAGTGGCCGGTCCAGGGGAAAACAGGCCGTCGCGGGGATTATTCAGCAACTGCGCCCCCACACCTTGCATGCCATCGTGGCAGGCGCGTAAAGACGGCAGTACGCAGAAAAATGTGAAAGGCAAGGTGGGAGAAAGACAGCTTTGGGAGCCAGCAGGGTTTAGCCCAGGTGCGGAGACCCATCCAGGTTGGCAGTGGACGCGAGCGCAAGGGGTGCTGCGGCTTAGCATGGCCGGCTACCAAAAGGCCCTCTTACCTTTGTGGGCAGCCACTTGCTGAAATCGATGGCAGGCACCGTGACCAAAGTGCCCTTGGCATAAGGCGAGTCAAACAGCGACCCTCCGGTTTTGCCGACCTGTCACGATCACCGGCAGGAGCACAAGCAGCCCATGCTCAATCCCATTGTGTGTGCAACTACGTATCTGTGACTGCGTGTCTGTAACAGCGTATTTTTCAGCCTTGCACCTTGAGCGAACGGCTGGTGATACCATCTGCAGTGTGTCAGTGGTGTGCGCCCGCTGCCAACGCATGCATAAAGGCAGCCACTGTTGAGCTGTTCAGGCAGTGCGTGAACAGGGCATCAAGGGTGCAGCAGCCAGAAGGCAACAGGTGTCAGGCGGCCCACTACGGACATGGATACGTCCATGGTGCATCCATTCTAGCTTCAGCGCCTCCCAAGCTATTGCTACCTCCATGCAACCGGGCTTTGCAGTGCAGTGTCCGGTGCTGCCCCCCATATGTTCGGATCTGGCACGTGCCACGCGCCCCACCTCTCCGTCCGCGCCCTTAGCGCGCGTGTCCATGTGGAAGCTGATCGTGCCGTCCTCCGTCCACGCAGCCGCAAACAGCAGCTCCATCTTACGCACCTGCGGTGGCGGGGGTGGTACCGGAACAAACGTGAGAAACATCATTTAGCAGCAGGCCACAATCCAAACCCCGCCTGCTGTATCAGGTGAGGGCCACGAAAGATCGTGCTGCTCTCCTTACCCTGGGTGCATGTCGCCACCAAGAGGTTGCCCTCGATGCATGCAACGCACCACGAGCCTGCATGCGCTGCTGAGACCCTGCGCATCCATCAGCCCCGATACCACCAGGCGCGCTGCTCCCACTCTGCTCCTCACAAGAACCTATCCGCACACCGCACAGCCTTCGCTATGACAGAAGAAGAGGCCTGCAACCAGACGCTTCTGGGCCTGCTTGCCAATCATCCCGTTCAAGCTCCACAACCGCTTCAACTCATCACTCATCATCCGTGGTGCCATTTGGGTGGATCGTGCACTCACTTTGGCCCTCATGAGCTCAATGTTGCTCTCCACCAGCGCCTTGTTCTCAGGGTTGCACTCAAAGGCATACACCTCGTAGTCAATCGCGTCCGGCTTGTTCATCAGCAGCATCGACAGCGTGTCGCCGGTGCGCGCACCCAGGTCGATAAACACCTGGCAGGAATGCAACACACGCGCATGCCCGTCAATGGACGCCAAGCGCAGGTGCAAGGAGTGGCACACTCTGTCGGCACCCGGCGGTTTGCTGCATCAGACGCGTCGTCAACATGATTTTGCCCGCTGCGTTGTTCACAAGCATGTATCTGCGTGCAAGGTTGCCAGCAGCGGCCCATCCAGCCCCCCCATATATACACGAGCGGAGCCACGCGCTCTGGCATGCACACTGACTGACCTTCCTGGGTGCTGCCTGGAAATCACGCCTCAGCACGCTCTTGCGCTCTGAAACTTTGCTCACGTACACCTGGCGGCCAACGCCCTCGTGCGTAGAGTCGAAGCAGATGTAGCGGCCATCACGGCTCCACCTGCGGTACAGCGGCCGCTCAGCGCGTCAAGGTTGTGGTCAGGAGTCAAGCACAAAGTACTTCGCAGCAACACAAAGAATGTGTTGGTGCATCCACGATGCATACCAGCATCGACCATGTGAGTGCAGACAGTACATCCAAGTGCAAGCACGTGTGTGCATAAGCCACCAGGCCCCCGCTCAGGCCAAGGGCACTGTACAGATGCGCTGCTCAACGGGTAAGGTACGATTCTGGCCGAGGGCGTCTCCCCAGTGGGTGAGGGTGTTCTACAGTGTACCCCTGGGGGTGTGCTTGCGCACGCACCTGGGGTGCAGGTCCACCCGCACCGCCAGCGTGTTGCCCTCGAGCTTGCGCTGGAACGACCCCACCACGTCCGTCTTGTTGCGCACGCGGTCCCACACGAACAGCAGCCGCTCGTTGTTGGCCGGCAGCGGGTAGGTGTCGGTGAGCACGAGGCGGTCGGTGTTGCCTGCGTAGCTGCAGTGGCCGTTGAGGTCGCTGGAGCCCGCCATGCCGGGCGGCCAGGGCAGGCCCAGGCGGTGTGCATAGGTCTTGTACTTGACCTCATAGTAGCCGGAGCTGTCGCACATGATGGCGGTGTTGTCCCACCCAAAGTCGTGGCTGCAGTAGCGCATGCACATGGTTTGCAGCGCCGCACATGGCGTGATGGCGGGTCAGATAGGAGCGTGATGGCGGGATGCGCATGCGGCTGCCTGCATGGCCGCTGCACCCGCGGCCCCATGCATCGTGCGGAGCACAGGCGTGCTTGGGCAGGCATTCATCACCATTCGCCACCAAACCAGCGTGTGCTGACATCTCGTTCAGCTGCATGCCATGACGCCACCAACCATACGACCTGTCTCAGCCACGAACTTCGGATTTGTGTATGTGTGCTTGTATGCAACACACACAACGAGCACGTCTCGGCTGTGCTGTCAGTGGGCCTGGCTGCTGCATAGCATACATTGTGGCCAACCCCAGCCATCAGCAGGCACCATCACTCACTGTGACCCTGTGTACAGCGGCACCCGCCAGAGCTCGCCGGTGGCCACGTCCGCCATCAGCGACCACGTGCGGAATGCACCGCACTCCGCGCAGTGGCCCGCCCTGACCACACACGCGCGCGCAGGCACCACAGCACAGCGCTGCCAGGGTTACTCAACACGCCTCCTGCAACCCCGCTTGCAACCTCTGACAACTCAGCCGCATAGTTCAGACACGCACTCTGGCACACACGTGGGCGTGTGCAGCGTGCAATGGGCAATCATGCTGTGCTGACAACCGGAGCATGATGCCAACTCAGCAACCCAGCAATGAGCTGCCCGCTGTTGGTTCCATTCCCGACATCACACGCATGGTGCACTGCTCTTCTGGACACGAACATCGACTGCATTGAATGCAGCCACACAAGAGGACGGCAAAGCTGCATTCGGCTCAAACAAGGAAAAGCGATGTGTGATGCCGTGCAGCCCTGCGGCAGGATGGACCACCAGTCCGTAGTTACATGTGCGGTGCGATGCAGGTTGAGATGAGTACCGCATGACCGCATGAATGCAGCCCTGCCGCCTCTGACCTGTAGAGGAAGGTGACGTGCGTGCCCTCCCTGTTGAGCTGCGCGTGGTTGATCCAGTGGAGGCATTTCTTGGCGGCTGCTGCGTACCACTCGGCCGTGTTCTGCCCACCCGCATAGCGTTGGCCTGCACACGATACGGCACCGCTCCCACCCCGTCAAGCCAACACGTGCGCAGGACAAGCCGCAGGTGCGGTTGAGGACGCACATTAGAGGCGGCGTGCCACACATCCACCGCATGGGTTGGTGATGTCCGTGAATGCAAGGAGCTGGGTTTTGGCCCCGTTGGGGTTGTTCCTTGAACCACGCTCTTTGACTGCCCCCTCTGCATCCTGCCTTCTGTGCTTGCCAGTGGGACCTAGCAGACCACACAACCGTGCCGGCAACTCCTCACCCGCCAAGGCAGCCTGACATCGCACTCTATTCCCTGTTAGCTACCCCTGCAGGGTGCCACTCTTTACACCATGATAACACCGCAGTACGGTACCTCGCACGCGCAGCGTCTGATCTCACCGGTGATGGGGTCCTTGGCGTCTCCTGCCGCCAGCACGTCCCACACCTGCTTCATGGACACCAGCAGCCGCGGCTTCACCTCGGGCTGCGTGAGGTCCATCACAAAGATGCCGTCGTCCTGCGGCAGGCCGTTGCCGTACTCGCGGCGCAGCGTAGCGTCTGTCACCACGTAGCCGTAGCCCACCCTGGAGCACAACACAGCACGCAGAGAGGGTCAGGGGTGTACCATCAACGTCAGCGCAAGCCTGGTGATAACCCTTCCGTCCACTCGGGGCAGGCAGGTGCATGCAACGCCGTCGTGGCCAGGCACAATGGTCCGCCAGGTGTAAATCACCGCTTCAGGCGGTTGAGGAGCTGCACCATGAGCCCACGACGTACAAAAATGCTGTATGTGTGTCATGGTGCACTAGCTGCACTACCCAGCGCTGGCAACTTTTGTGTTCCTATCACAACGATGCGGCAGCGCACTTCCAGCGCGGGCACCCCGCCTCAGAACGCACGCCCAAGCATCCAGGGGTTCATGAGGAGGATCGGGAGGCAGATAGAGCAGCACGGACACCAACATATGTGTTCTGACTTGCCACGACCAGCTGCTCCACTGCTGTCTGCTTGCCCTTTGATTAGCGCGAAGCATCGCACCGCCTGCTACCAAGCGTGACGGCACATCGGCCAGGCCACATCCGCCTCCCAATGTCTATGATTGCATTTGAGGTTGGCCAGGCACGAGGCCTGCCCGCGTAATGCCTGCCTCACATCAACGTAGCTTCCAGCTGTGAAGATTCTGCCTGCCTCACATCAGCCTGCATGCAGGCCATGCAGGCTGTCCTGGCTGCAATGTGTGCATTTGGAGGCATGACAGACACACGCACCTGGTTAGGTGCAGGCGGCCGAAGTTGATGGACACCGCGACCGTGCCCAGGCGGTTCACATGGTAGACCGGCAGCGGCAGCGTCTTGATGCGCTGGCGCGTGTTGACGTTGAATATGACCGAGCAGAACGTGTCCTTGGGCTGTGACCCACACCCTCGGTCGTTGAACAGTGTGAGCTCGTTGCTGAGGCCCAGCCACTGCACCATCGCGCCTTGCTGGTGGTTCCAGGCGAAGGTGGATTCGATTTTCTCCCATTTGAACTCGCGCGGCTGCCCCTCGCGCGGCAGCTGCACCAGGCCTATCTCGGCTGCCTGGTCCGCGCGCATGCTCTCATTGTACGAGGGGATGCGTGTGATGAGCATCTCGGAGTCGTCTGCACTCCAGGGACTCTGCGTGGCACAGCAGCAGAGCACGCAAAGCGGTCAACAATCTGTCAGTCCAGGGACGTGACTGGGCGCTGGACGCAGCCGCTGACCGGCGACACGGCTGGGATGTGTAGGGGCCACACATTTAGCAGTCTCATGCGCAAGACACTGGTAGGGGTGGTGTCCCTGTGTAAACATGACACCTGCAGCTCAACGCGTTGGGAGGGCAGCAAACCCCAATATATGTAATGGTTGAGGTACGGAACCCCAAACGCCACAGCTGCCTGACACCTGATGCTCACCACTTGCATCGCGGGCATAGGGCAATGGAACCGTGTTTAAAGCCAACAAACCACACTCAGCAAGTGTGAATTCACCAGACGGAGCCAAGCAGAGCGAGACCACGCTGATATTTGAACTGGCAGATGCTGGGACAGGCGTGCGCGGCGCTACACCTATAGCCAAACGGTTCAATGGCCAAACCTTTGCCACTGCTTCTACATACACAGGAGCTGCTGTGCACCATGGACCCTGAGTGCGCTTATTGCTGCAACCCCCCAGCTGCTCGTGCAGCGCACCCTGCGAGCAAGGCACACACCAGCACCAGCACAGCATAGTCAGTGCAAACACCAACTACAGTGCAGAACCAACAGTGAGCTGCGCAGTCGTTTAACCTGTTGGCGTACAGGGCCAGTGAACTGTAATGCGGATCCCTTGGCAGCACTCACTTCTCAAAATAACCAAACATGAAGAAGCCTTGCCCAGGGTCAGTGATGCGAACAATCTCGTGGAGCTTAGCTATCGGGTACTCGTCTTTGGTGATTGTCTCCACCTGCATGGATTGCAGACGTTTGCACGCGTGCCCGTCAACGAACCACAGCGCTGTGAGGCACTGAGCGTGCAGACTCTCAGGGCCCCAAGCACTTGGGAAAAGCTGTTATCGTCCTGCTGGCTGCCATCTCTTTTGCAACTGGCGAAGTTCTGGTCCCTGCCTGCTACCTGCTGCTGGCAAGCATTTGCAAGAGACGCGACAGACCCTTGGCTTGCTGCCGCGCTCACCAGGGTTGTAGTGAGTAGTTTCAGCTCATTCGTTGTCGCTGGTGTTCCAGCGGCGGCCAGGCTCGCCCAGGCTCCAATCAGAAGGAGACCGCGAAGGCATAGGTCGGGCTTCCTGTCATTTCGCGCCATCCTGTCAGTAGGACCAGTGGCCAAAACCTACTCGAACCTATTGTCTTAGGATCAGGCGCTGTCTACGCGCACTAAGTCTGCACGCGCTTTGCAGACGCAAGGATGAGCGTTCAAATTTCACAGCCACCTGGTCACTTGCATGCTGCAGGATGAGTGTGCCAGGCCATGAAATGGTGTCGGCCTTTCAAACCATACTGTGCAATTGACTGGTGTTTAATTTCGACTCAGCTACAACCGGTTCGTGCGTGTTTGGGCCAGGTCTAGCGCTCCTTGTCAGTGCAAGCGTGTGGCACGTCCATGGCAAGAGCACACCGGAACAATACCAGAACCCACCTGACACCGCAGAACGTGTTCGCCCTGCTTTCATGCCTGATCTGCTTGAACAATATAAGCTGTGCGCTTTACGCTTGAGCCTTGCTCTGGAAACGAGGGTCCGCACAGCCAGAAACCGGAACCGGAACCAAACGTCACGCCCAGCGCCAGAGCTTGCGCAGAGACGTACAGATATCACGCTTCCCCTGTCACTTCTTGCCTATGTTTACCCCCGGAAGGTTTGCGCACAAAGCTAGCCCCTTACGCAAACGTACCATGCAGACGCGCTCGCAGCTGGCCATGCAGTGAGATGCCAGTGCCTTGCTGCTGGTCCGGCTGAGAAGGCAGCATGGGGCCGCACGCTCAACGCAGCTCTATGCGTGAGTCATGCCACAAGTGCTTGCTGCAAGCTGGTTGCAGCAGAGAGCTGCTGTCGGCCTGGCAGCACCTTTGCACGACATCCTTGCACATGTACTCCCTGCGCTCGTGCGCTTGCAACCACAGGAAAGCGCTGGCAAGTGAGAACGATGTAGCTGGGGCAGCAGAGGGAAGCGTGTTGTGGGGCCAGGCAAGGGTATCATAACATGTGAGTTACAAAAATTGAACATAAGCCTAGTGGCCCAAACAAGCATGGAGCGTCCTGCAGTCCTGGTGATGAGTTCGTCCGAGTGCACTAGTAAGCGAGGTGGGGAAGGCGTGGCACTGGGCTCGAGGCGGTACAGAACTTCAGACGCGGCACACATACCAAGCATATCCCCTGCAATACCACGTATTTCCCCTGCGCATCCCATGCAGCATGCCCTTGCCGCCTGAACGCATGGCATCCTCATAGGCCATTGCGCTCAGCCAAATCTGCAGTTGGTGGGCAGCCCTCGACCTCAACCCCACACACGGGACGCCAGCTGGCAGCAACGTCGCAGCAAAGCCATACGCAGCACACCAGTGAGTGCACCAGTGAGCGCAGCGCTACTGCCCGTGCCTTGTTGCCACATGCAGCGCTGACAAATGCCAGCAGGTATGAATAATGAGGCAGCGCGAAGTTGTGCCGTTGTCTGCTGCGGCCGATCAAGAGTGTAACGCAGTCAGTCAGCGGGACAGGCGATCCAAAACTGGAGTCATCTGGGATCGCACTTCCAAGTCAAGCAAGTTTGATCTAGCACACTTCGAAAACAAGTCCGAATTGTTGCTCGGGGATCACGATGCGCGTAAACGCACACATCAGATAATACACGTGTAGCGGGGCTGGCAGCATAGGATTTTTGGGGACACGAGGGTGGTGCGGATCACGAGAGAGGCGAAGGGAAGGGTGTGGGGGCTCTCCGGGGGAGGCGGGGGGGTGAGGGGAGGAACCACAAGAATTTGCGCCAGCAGCATGCGGCTGCATGAGGCAGCAGGCAGGATGCGGCTGCGTGGGCATGTGATCACGGAGTTCAATACAACTCAGGTAAGAAACAATGTGGAGTTCAGAGCCAGGCACTGCAACGAGGCAGCACCTTGCGCGTAAACCCTCCCTGTGTGAGCGGGTGTGCGAGCATGGCGCGTCAGCTGGCACGCAGCTCAGGTCGAGTGGCAGTGTCATCTACGGCACTGGCGTGAGCATCTGGCTCCGCAGGTGTGCGGCTAATGTTTCGTGGCTGGTCTAGGTTAGGCGTTAAAGAGGCCAGACGGGGAGCCACCTGGGGCCCCAGAGACGAATTCCAGTACTACAATCACGGCCTACCAGCAATATTGGTCACGTTGGGTGACAATCAATGTGGATGCTACGCCAGGACTATGGAGGTCCGGCACAAGAATGTGTCATGCAACTGGCAGTACAGGGAGCGCGTTCTGCTCCTCGCTTTCCGTTCTCCTCTGCTGCATCAGGAGGCCGTGATGCAGGCAGCAAGCGGCCAGCTGGGAGCCACTATGCTGGTGCAGACGTCAGGGCGTCCGCTGGTGTGCACTCAGATTCTCACGAGGCCTCCTTTACTGCTTGAGCGCTCGCCGTTGATCACTTTGGCATAGCTAGCGGTTTCTCCTGCTTGCAGTTGAACTGGGTGATGTTGATGCGCATGTTGTTGGCCTGCAGGTGGTTGACGATCGCCTCGCTCTCGCGGTACCAGGGAATCTTGGACTTTTTGTAGAAGGCAAGGCGGCGCGTCACACTGTCAATCGTGCCTGCGGAAACGCACCACCACAACGACGCATTGTCAAAGGACGAGCCACACACCGCAGGGGCACACCCGCAAACCCATGCACGATGAAGCAGCTGCGATCAGGTAATGGCATGCCACCACGCATGCTCTGTTAAGTCGGGCTTGACATAAGGGAAATCCTTGTGACTTTGAACCCGGTGGTCCTGCAGGTTACCCGCTGTGTGTCGTGGAATGCGAGGTGGGTATTACCCGCCGTGCATACGGACGAGCATGGGGTGTAATGGTGTGGAGGGCATCAGCCCTGCAACGCCTTTCCCTCCCCGCAGGTTGGGCGGTGCACTGCGATGTTAGTGTATGTGCTGACCGTGGCGCTCGGCTGCTCGCGACAACACACCTTTGTGCCACTTGTAGTGCGCTATGATCAGGTCAGCAGCTGACTTCTTCTGCTCCCACACCGTCCTGCGACACACCTCCGGCCTGCAGAGCACAGGCCAGGCTCCCAGGTCAAGCAGCGCCAGCATTAGTGTGCACAGCGGTGTGGCGATGGTGCGCCGCCAGTTTGGATGCTGGAATGATCTTGTTGTGGACGCCGGCCGTTGTGCCATGAAGAAGTTCCCGTGGGGCCATGCAGCATGAGGACATGAGGATGGGCACACGCCGGCCGCACAACCTAGTGACCACCTCAGGTACATGTTGAATTGAATGCACCCTCCAGGTGCATGGGCATCACGCTTGATGGCTTCAGGGCGTCATGACGCAGCAAGCAATGCCCAGCGCACCTTTCAGGAGCTTGGTCAAGCGGAACGTAGCACTTCTCAAAGCGCTTGTATGGCGTCTGCTCCCACACGCCCAGCGCCCTGGCGTTGCGCAAGCATGCATGCACACGCAAGCTTCACTCTCACTCAGTCCTCCACATTGAGTTGTCAGCCCCAAGCCTGGCAGACCAGTCGCTGCAGCGTTGCATCCTGATTCCTGAAGCTACCATGACTCCAGGAGAGGTGCTGGTATCTCCAGCCATGGAGCTGAAATGACTCCACATGAACATAAGAGGAGGACAACTCCGGGTTCAGTGTGTCAATAGCTGTCTGTACTGTATCGTGTATGAGATATCCATCAGGAAAGTGGATGACCTCATGAACCAACAGCAGACCCCACAGTGCCGATGCGGACCTGGCTATCACAAGCAGCACACGCAAGCTCGGGCTTAGCAGCTTGCCTAGGGCATGCATGCTCGCATGCATGTTGGGGCAACGTGTTGCACAGGCCTCTCATCAATTACAGGACGCGCAAGGCAGGCTTACCCAAAGTAGCCGTGCGCCTTGGCAGGCGCGACCACGTAATGATTGCCCGTATGCAGGCCCCAATACGCCCTCATCAGCACAATCTGCATGTGAACGTTTGAACGAACAGGGACGTGAGGTACAGTGGAGTATGGCAATAGTGTGATTGTGAGCAGCAGACCGGTTGGGCATATGTGAGCCAAGCCAGGCGACTGCATTGCAAATTTGCGTTGCTCAAGGAATAACTGAATAAGCTTACATTTGGAAACCTGCTAGGCAACCCGGTAACAGTAACAGCCAGGGTGGCACAGGCGCTGCTATTAAGGCCACGCACACTAACAGAGGTCGTGAGACAGCGCTCCCACGCCTGCCTCACACGCACCCTTAGCAGGACCCATTGCTTTTCCATATCACACTTCCATTCAGCCCATTCCTTCACTCCCAAGCTTGCCAGCCCATCCTCAGCCAACCAAAATGATTTGAACTTTGCAGCACTACACCACATCATGCCCGGCCAGGCAAACCAAAACTGCATCAGCCAAGGTGGCCGGGCGGTCCAGGACGGCGGCATCACCTACCTTGGCCCCGTATCCCTTGTACAGGCCGTACGTGAGGGAGCAGCGCAGCGGGAACTGCAAGTCCAGGGAAGGCGATGCGGCTATGGCAGGCAGCTCGCCCTTCAGCGCCACGCGGTCTTGCAGCCAGCCTGAAGAGTGAGGGGAAGGCAGGGCGGGGCATGCAAAAAGAGGGCGACGGGGGCGGTGTCAGAGGGTGGGGCGCGCGGACTAGCGGCTGGGAGCGCGCTCCACCGCCACACACGCATGGGGGACTGGGGATCAGCGAGTGGAGGGGCCGCAGGATACAGCCGGCGTGGAAGCTTGACATCACTGAAGCAGCCAGCGGCTGACAGCTGTGCTCAAGCACGAGCGATGCGAAGCTCCTGCACAAGTGTGTGCTCCAGGACTGCCGGTGGGGGCAAGCAACGCGCGACGCAAACTACAGAAGCAGCTCGCTATCGCTGAGCTGAGCTTAGGGGATCCGGCATGTCACAGCAGTGCGCCGACCCACCTTGGACCCAGTTGGCGCCGGCGCTTTCTAGCTGCTGCACGTACTTGGCCACTGGGCGGACGGGGTACTCAAACATTTCATCAAGGTCCGTCATCGCTAGCCAGTCGACAGGGGACACGCCATGCTTGGTCAGCAGCGCGTATTGCACCTGCATGGTTTAGCATTCATCATCAGTTCATCACCATGGCCGACACGCCAACACAATTACACATGTGAAGGGAGGAAAAGGGGATGACGGGGAATGGAGAGGAAAAGAAACAGAAGAGGAGGAGCAACCAGTGCATGCCATGCGGCACCGTGGCCGTGTGCATATACGAGCGTGGGTCAGCACGGAACGGACCTCTGTGTGCAGGCAGTGATTGGGAAGCTCCCTCAGGACATCCCGCAGTGGTGGGTGGTTATACATACGCCCGCACGCAACCCAGGTCCTGAACGTTGCTGAGTGCTGACTGGTGCTGCCAACTTGCCCGCCTGACATGCCTGGGGGAGCATGCATACGGCATTACGGGTGCTGTGCGTGCTGTGCGTGTTCTTCACCTGCCGCCGAGTGGCCCATCCTTTCCTAGCATGCAGTCATGCACGTGGTGCAAGTGGTGAAGTTCACCAATCCTGCCCATCCTATCATCGCATAACCCCCCACCTTGCCACGTTGTTGCCTGGAGCGATGAGCGCCAGGGACGCTACGGTACACGACAAGCAAACACACATCAGGCTCACACAGCTGGCCCCACCAACAAGCGCGGCACCGCCCCGGTGCCCCACGCATCAGCAGCCCTTACCTTGGTGTGTGAGAAGACGGAGAACTCGTCATGCCACAAGTGGTACGCGAGGTTCTGCTGCGCCAGCAGCTGCTTGACGCGCTCGAACTCAGCGAGGTGCTCCGGCTTGGTGGAGTTGAAGTTGACGCTCAGTAAAAAGGTCTTGGGGTTGAAGCCCAGGTAGCCTATGTAGTGGTCGATGTAATGCTGCACAGCAAGTACGTGGCAACATGCAGGAAATCGAACAAATGCGCGTGTTGCAATCGTTCATGGCTCAGCGACACAGGACACATCAGTGGAGGCGATGGCCAACAGATATACATCAGTACACACACATATTGACATATGACAGTGACTAGTAAGACGCTGTGCTACTGGTCAGCACGAGGCATGCCGGTCTTCCAACAGTGAAAACAGTTGGATGTGACAGGGGGGGGGAGGCCTTGTGCGGCACGTCATGCACTAAAGGCGTTGCAGGCGCGCCGAGCGGCATCGCAACACACACGCTACCGTGTTATGCACATGCACTCTGAGGGTTGGGCGCTGCCCTGCGCTGGCTTTGTGTGCTGGCGCCAACGCCTGATCACCTTCACTCGGGTGGCGGCCCGACTGGTTTCAGTCTCCGGCCAGCCTTGGAACACAGTGCCCTGAACGCTTTGAGCTAAACTTGCTTGCTCATGTCTTGTTCTGCTCAACTCGCTCGTGTGAGCGTTTCTGTCCTTCCCCCGAGCATGCGTTGGCTTGGTTCTGATGTAAAAAAATCCGAAGACTGCAATCAATGCACATGACCTAGGTGCATGACTCCATGCATGCATGGGAATCCTATGCTGAGGAACACTGTGACGTCTGTGCCAGCGGCGCCCTGAAGCAGGGCCCTGGGGCGGTGCCACCCCTGCCCCACCCAGCTTGCGTGTACGTGGCTGCCAGTGTCAGGCGTAATGGGCGCTACTGAGAGGCACCGCTGCAACGCTCCACCTGGGCCAGGTGTATAGTAGCGCCATGCTGAAGCAGCAAAGCGCTGCTTCAGCTTGTGACACGAGTCTAAGTTTTGGTCCTGGGCAACCATTGCGGTCCTAGGCGAACATCGTGACAGGCTTGCGGCCCCCAACAGAATGGCATGCACTGTGAAGCTCCTCAATCAGCACACAAGAGCAGGCAATTTGCTGTGCACGTGGAAGGTGCGGTGTTGAGGTTGGCCCCAAGGTGCACGCGTGAAGCACTTGAGAACGTGAAGGGCCCACAGTGGGTGGCACAAGAGGCCACGCCAGAGCAGAAACGTAGCTTGCCAGATGTATAGTTTAACAAGTTACCTCGCAGCACTTGCGGCCTGATGCCCTTCTCGATTCATCAAAAACACATCCGCGCCCTCACCTTCAGCTGCAAGGCTGCGCCTGGGAAGTGCGCTCCAACTCCGAGATAAAGCCATATCCGCTTGTCTATGCTATTTGTACTCTGTGTTGCGTGCACCTGGTGCAGTGTCCGGCCAGGTTGCACTACTGAGGCCAGGTTATGTCTCACTGGCTGCTGAGCTTCCAGCCCCAAAGGAAGGGTAATAAGCAATAGCAAGCAGGCCACTGAAGTCAGTAGTCGCAGCCCCTCCATAGGAGCTGTAAGCATCCGGTGCGGTCAGTTCCGGCGTACGCAATATTTCTGCAAGAGGATCGCAACGCCTGGCTCAGCACCTCAGTTCTGTTCTACGGGGCAGCATCAAGCAGGCTAGCCGCCCAGGTGGACCTGCATGTCAAACAGCGATGCAGGTGTCAAGTGGTGCACGTTAACAAAGCTGGCGGTGGGCAAAAAGGAGTCACGTCACAAGGCCAGACGGAAGATGCCTGAATGCAAAAGTAAACATTGAGATGGGGCAGTGGCCGCTGCGCTCCAGCTACTGACTACGGTAGCGCTGGCCTTCATTTGCACCCATCAGGCTTTCAGGCTTCCGCCAGCAAGTCCTGTAACAGCCCGGACCGGTGGGCACAGGCTAATGAGCCACCCAATCCTTCACTTTCCCTCAAGCTTAAGCGTACCAGGTAGCTTGGTGGCACGCTGAAGGTAGGGTGTGAGACGAGCGTGCGCCTGGTACAGCCCGTATCGGCGGCAAGTCGTGATTGCGCCAACGGGATAAACAGTGTGTGCGTCACCTGACCTTGGCTTGTAGACAGCCAGCCTATGTAAAGTAAAATAGATATGCAGGTGTGTAGGCTCGCACAGCTGCGACTTTGTAAGTTGCACTGGGCTCTCATTCAAACGGGGCTCCCGCTGAAATGTAGCAAGCGGTACCAAGCGAAAGTGGTGCACACAGGGATCGTGGAGGCATAGCATGCATCCATGCAGCTTTTCAACCAGCAGTGGTACATGTTCCACTGCACTGGAGCCTGCTTGGTCACTGGTTGTGTACTTGTGTGCAACACCTGGTCGTAAACCTCCCTTTTCGTACTTGCCCCACTTTAAACATGTCAATATGCAGCAAGTAAAGTACACACGGTGATCACAAGCACACAGGCACACAAGTGCTCTATCCTGGGGCATGAGGCCTACATCCCCAGCTTCATCACGTGCTTCGTGAGGTGCCTCATATTTAGCGCACCCTTCGAAAACACATTCAGCGATGTAACGGCAGATGGAACGGTCAGAATGACCATTCCGCTCCGCCCTCATGTGGCGTAACAGAAGCCCTGACAGCACGCATCCCCCACCCCCACCCCCACACCCACACCCACACCCACACCCGCTGCGCTCTGTTCTTTGTTCGCTATGCACCTTCATTCATGATCAGGGGTGCGCACCGCCGGCTGGTGTGGTGTTGCACCGCCACAGTACTGTCCATCCTTATACACTCTAGGTTGGCAACATCAAATCACCGACAGCTCCATCAAGCCAGCAGCCACGCTTCCGCCGTTCAGGATTGCTTTGCCAAGCAGAACTGCCTGACGTCGCCAACACGCTGGTCAGACTTTTCAGAAGGGAAACCTGTGTGCCTCAAGCCTTACCAAATATTCTGGTCGTCTAAGCCACCAGGTCTCCCTGTAACACTCGTGACACAGCTCACCTTCGAACGGCTACAGCAGCTTCAGGCGCAGTGCAGGACCTGGCACGGTCCGCTTGCTGCAGCGCTGTACCTTCCGTTAATACAGAACGGAGGGAAGGAGCTCAGCCACGAAAACCAGGACGTGCTGGACAATGCGGTCCGAAGCGTGCAGCAGGTGCTTGAAGCAGCGGAAGATGGCAGCGCTCTGCCGTGTCAGCTGCGCCTCATGCTCGTTTATGAGGTGGTGGTCGACGAGGTTGCGTTTGACTTGTACCCTGTCAACACCCTGCGCAACCTTGCCAGGCTCATGGCCGACACTGAGCTCATCACCAACATCGACGTTGATATGATCCCCAGCGTGAGCGTGTCTGACGCCCTCGCGAACCCGGCACGCTTGAAAGTTTACGCGCAGGGAGCGACCCAAAACACAGTGTAAGCGTGCAGGGCGACCCTTATAACTCTTGTTTCACATGTGAGTTACCTTGGAGCTTGTGCAGGCGCTGCTCTGAAGCGGGAACTGGCTGTTTCCACGTGTGGCAGGTATGTGATTCCAGCCATCCAGCTGAGAAGGTGGCCACGCTGAGCGTGGCGCAGCTGCAGCAGGAGTGGCACGAGGAGGGCTGCGCGCGGCAGATGCGTGTGAAGGCGGGCGCGGCCAACCACGGCCCCACGGATTTCGCGCGCTTTTTCCAGGCGCGCAAGCCATACCGCGTCACGTACGCGCCCCAGTTCGAGCCGGTGAGGTGGCCGCAGTTAAACTCAGCATCCCACACGCGTGAAATGCGCAATCAGAATGTGTAAGTAGTTGCATGGATGCGACAGCGCCGATCAATCGTGCTCGGCAATCCTCGACCACATGGATTGGGGGCCCAATGCGGTGCCTGGGCTGCTTCGCACCGCACTCTGGCGTCAGCATTCTGGAACGCGCCCCCCGCTTGTTGCCCATTGCTTACCCGAAGTGGACCTGTGCCCCTGAGGCACGGCACGCCTGTCTGCGTATACAGCACATTATGGCTGCATGCGTGGGCAGCATGCATCCGGCATGCTTTCTTAGGCGCGCGCACGTCGCAAAGCCCTTCACATGAAGACCAAGCGTGCACCTGATGCACTGGCCGCATGAGCGGAGAGAACGTCACATGGGAGACGCGCGTGCCGGCGCCATGACGCGCGTTTGCTCACGTGCATGCGTGCATGCAGTGGTTCCTAGGAAGCCGGCTCAGCACTCCGTGGTACGATGTGCGGTACCGCGGCTACGGCAAGAACAAGATCTCACAGGTGTGGTCATGCCTGTACTGCCTCTGCCTGTCCCCAAAGGGCTGCGCTGCGCTTTGCGACGTGCACACTCTTCGCGCACTGCACTGCATGCATGGCCCGCTCGCCAAGTGCGTGTTGCTGGGAATCGCTGTGTGGATGCCGTGTGTGGTTTGGAGAGGCGTTGTGCGGCAGCATGCTAGCTAGCTAGCATGGCGTGCATGATCCGCCGTTCACTCTTTAGGTGCCGAACCGGTACCAGTTCGGCAAGAGTTGCTATTCTGTATGCGATGCCAATCCACCATTTGCCTGCTGTGAGGCACGGAAGTGACGGAGCGCTCAGTTGGCATTTGTCTTCATGCACGGCTTATTAGGCTAAGCGTTGCAGGACCTTGCCACCACGCCCTCCGCAGGGCTCCCCGCACCTCACCTGATCACCTACCCCACCCGCCAACCCCTTCGCTTTGCTCACCGTGCGTATGCAGGTGGCGCACACCAACTGGACAGGCACCGCTTTCAAGGTGTTCACCGACGGCTTCATCGTGCACCGCCCGCACGCCGAGTCTGCCATGCGCAAGAAGTGGATGCACCAGATGATGACCCACAAGCGGAGCACCGGGGGCAGCTCCGGAACCACCCAGATCAAGGGCCCGAATATTTACCACCGTGTGGAGACGGTGTATGCTGAACAGCTGGCAGAGTGTCGGGCAGGCACGTACGTTCCGCGTGTGGAGCAGTGGTTTGCTGCCTGCTTACAGCGGTTAGAGTGGTGGTCGAAGGGCCTGAAGGCGGAGTACAAGCCGCTACCGCGTTGATCGGTTTGCATGGCGATGTGGGTCACAGCCTTGTACCTTCGCTTTCGCCAACAGCAACGTGCATGGTCAGGAGTGTACAGCAGTCGCGAGGGGGCGAACAGCGTAACAGGAGAGCTTGTAAACGCTACACGAGCATGCTGGGCACCACGCATCCGCTGCATTCTGCTGATTGTGCCAGCATCGAGGCCGTAGCCTTTTCCCGGCACGATTGGAACACTGGAACGCATGTGCCCGCGGTGCGCTGGTTGCACAAAGGCACTGACTGCGTGTGCCAGACACGTAGCAGGTAAGGCGGTGTGAGCTGTGTAGGTGATACATAACGGATTAATGGGCATGCATTTTGCCGGCCCAGTAACCAACTATGGTACCTGAATGCCTGTGTGTGAGGAATGCATGTGGATGAGGAATGCAGCATCGTTCGGCTGTGTAATAATGAAGTGACTCCCTGTCCTGCTTCCATCCTTGTACACTCCACAACAACTTTATATAGCGGGCAGATCAAGGAACAAAGCCAGCGGTAGTGATAGGCTGGTATGGAACATGGTATGCCGCCCAGGGCATGCAAGCGCTGCCTCAGAACTTTCACAATTGTACATCTGTCATCAATGTACGCACCAGCCCAGGTCAGTGGAATCCTTCGATCACGAGTTGGTCCGCTGCAAGCAGGAGCCAACATATGCTGCGTGTATCAACGCTCACCGCTAGTGATAAGTCTGAGTTTCAGCACCTGAAACCTCGGCCAATATGGATTGCTGCACTTGCCGTGACGTGGGCCGTGACGCCGTGCGCTTTGTGTCGTTTGTTGCTAAAGCGCCTGCTCCATCAGCCTTGGCGTGCTCGGCCTAATTACGCGTTTTATGGTATGTTCCAACTTAGTGAAGGGTCTTTGGTGACATTTTGAAAGCGTGTCAAACAGCGTGGCCTACAGTTCACGTGCAATTTCTTGGAGCGCAAAACAGCAAAGAAGTTCACAACGCTCACGCAAACATGTAGAATCCATAGCATATGCTAAAGTTGTGCGGTAGGGAGGAGGTAAGGTGTTGATGGTGGAGTGCACGCAAGGCAAGGCTCACGCGCGATGCAAAGGGAAAAGGTGGGCAAGGTTCACGCCAACGGTTGTTGAGAGGAGGGAAACAAAAGAAAAACAAAAGAAAAATAGCTTGTGCTTTGAAAAACAGCGTCAGGACAGCTTTCAGCCGTCATGACATGTTGCGAGTCCCGTCACATCCATGGTCAGATCACGACGCCTTGTCGCCCGATGCTGTGGCAAAGTCGGTGCTGATAAACTGCATTTGGGTATTTCATCAAGGCAATGACATTACCTGATAAAGTGAACCGACAACACGTCTGCACCGCTTCTTGACAGAAACAGCCTGGGCTCGCTCGCGAAAGTGCCACGGCCCTAGGTGCCACCTGGATGTGTACCAACAACACAACACAGCCCTTTTGCCCCCTACGTCTAAAGTTGCACTTGCCCCTCTGCATCGCGTCTGTGTGGGTGGTGTTGGGGTGATCGCTGCCGGACGCGACTCGGGTGTCCGAATCCCCGACCGCTACTAATTCATCAAGGAACAGTGACTGTGACTTTCACCACGATGGCTCTCTAACGGAGGACAAGTGGACGTGTTTCCAGCCAAGCCAGCCACACTTCCACGAAATGGGGGTTTCTGCCCTCCACCACCCGCGTGCATGGCGGGCAGGCGTTCGGGATGGAAAGCTGCGGCTTCTACTGGTCGTCCTTGCTTTAGCCATCAGAGCTTCTTCCAGCACTTACAGGCGTCCGCTTGTGGAGCTCGTTGCTCCTACCAACAATAAGGCGACGTCTATTCTTGGTTGCTTTAAAGCAACTGACTGCCTTTCAACCCCGTCGACGTATTCCGACTTTGTCAAGGACCGGCCTGTGTGCCTAAAGCCACATCATATATGGTGGTCCGAGAAGAAAACAGATTTCCAGGTCACGCTCGTCACACAGCTCAATTTCGCACGCCTGCAGCAACTGCAGGCGCAGTGTGAAGCGTGGAGGGGTCCTTTGGCAGCTGCCCTCTACTTCCCCATAGTGCACAACACTTCCTCCTCTGGGACGAAACTGAACTCGGTCAATCAGCGGAGACTGGACCAGGCAGTGCAGACTGCGCAGCAGTTCTTCAAGAACGCGGAGAGCGGGGGCCGCTTCAAGTGCCAGCTTCGGCTCATGCTCGTTTACGAGGCGGTCATCGACAGCGACACCCTGGACCTTTACCCTGTCAACACTCTGCGAAACCTGGCCAGGCTTATGGCAGACACTGACCTCATGGCCAACATCGACATCGACATGATTCCATCGGGCACGGCGTCGGACGCGCTCGCCAACCCAGCACGCTTGAAGCTTTACACGGAAGGGGCGGCGAAGAACTCTGTGTAAGTCCATGCACGCTCCAGGCATGCCACGCACACGTCAAACCTGGCACCTGAGCAGAGACGGGTGTTGCACACGGGTCGTTCCAAGTCCTGTGCGGGACGTGCACCGCCCCGTGCGCTGGGAGCACCACCTCTGAGCCTGCGCTCCCCAAGGCATCTGGAATGCTGTTAGTGCGTGCGCAGTTCACCCCGCACCCACCTGGATATGTCGGGCCTGCTTGTCATACGGCCAGTCACACATGCGCTGTTGCTTTTGACAGGTACGTGCTGCCTGCGTTCGATACGCCAAAGTCCTGTGGCGGGCCGCCCATAGCGGACGCCATCGCCGCACTCAGCAAGGCAAAGCTATTTAAGGAGACGGGGGAGGAAGGGTGTGCGCGGCCGATGCGCATCAAGGCAGGGTGGGCAAACCACGGGCCGACAGACTTTGATCGGTGGTTCCAAACAAAGGAGCCCTACCAGGTGGAATATGTCGTGCAGTTTGAACCGGTGAGTCGCTGACATGCACACACGCATTTGCGGCTTTGCGTACACCTGACAGAAGAAAGGGGTGCTTGGTTGTCGTGAGACCCAGCCCCGGTCCTCTCTTTGGGGCGCGTTAAACACCTGCACAGTGCGCGCAAACGTGATTGTAAACGACTCCTGTCCTGCCATGTCCATCTGCATGCACCTGTAGCAAAACACATGCACGCGAATGCACATGTCTGATGGCCCTGCGGCACCATGCGAGTGTGCACCCATGGGGTCTGCGGAGTATCATGATGAATTAACTACACGCGCGCGGAGCAGAACATGGCAAGCGGTCGTCGCAGCTCCGCGGCTTGTGCCAAGCAGCGCAGAATGGCAAGCATGCCTGGCGGGTGGCCTGACATGCTGTGCGTGTCCTGCTGTGTCCTGCAGTGGTTCCTGAGCGACCGGCTATCCACTACGTGGTACGACACTCGCTACCGCGGGTATGGCAAGAACAAGATCTCGCAGGTACGGCGACATCCTGCATGCGCATGCAAGCGCTCGTGTCAGATCAACCCTGTCTGGGACGGTGGGACCAGCGGGAGAGCGTCTGCGGCGTGTGGCTTGTGTCATACAAATACGAGCACGGCAGGCGCTCTTGGCGTGGTCCGGTTGCCTGGCTGGATACCCGCACAGTACGGTATGCAGCAGACAGGCCATTATGCAGGGCCTCCCAGTACAGCCGCCTGCTGCCGTATGCACCGCGTGCACCTCCGCGTGGGTTTGCTGACCGGCTGACGGGCCGACTAGCTTCCCGCCCTGCACGTTGCCCTCACATGCGAGCGCGCCTCAGAAACGCATCGCGGATGGTCGCCAGTGCTGCGTGATCAAGCACTCATTGCGTGTGTCTGCTTTGTGCGCGTGCAGGTGGCCCACACCAACTACTCAGGCAACGCGTTCAAAGTCATGGCGGAGGGCTTCCTCGTGCACCGCCCGCACGCAGAGTCCATCTCGCAGAAAAAGTGGATGTGGCACAAGCTGCAGCACGTTCGCGAGAAAATCCTTGTGGGGGACACCATCTACGAGCACGTAGAGGCGATCTGGACCACGGTGCTGAAGGAGTTTGCCGATGGCAGTTACCAGCCCCGTGTGGAGCCCTCGTTCGCCAGCTGCCTGAAGAGCCTGAAATGGTGGGGGGGTGCCAAGGCCAAGTACAAGCCCATGCAGACCAAAAAGTGAGGAACCCCCCAAAAGAACACAATCCAAAACGCAAAGCCCAATCCCATTACTGTTATCAATTTTTTAAGCGCCCCGTTGAGCGCAGCGACGCTTTCGTACTGGACATGCCTGTACTGCTTCTGTCCGCTCGTGCGCTTTAGCCAGCTGGTCATGCACTGTTGCACTAGCCCCGAAGTTGTTGTGCACACACCACACGTGTGTCGCATGTGTGTTCATGACCACCCTAATCGACTCCCTACGTACATCAGGAGCGTGCTGGCCGAACAGCCCATGCTCGCCCCAGACCGGGACCATGATACTGCTTGGCTGATCGTAGCCAGTGTGATTCTACGTGCTGTGAACTTGAGCTATATGGCAATGCCCTGACTGGGCATGCATGAAAATGCACATGCCGAACGCTGGTATGGCCTGTTCGCGTTAGGCAGGTCCGTTAGCGATCTTAGTTTCTGCGTGCCCATGTTGCGCAACTTGCACTGTTCATGCATGTCATTAGTGTGCAGCATACCAAAGCAGGAGGCTGTGGAGGCTGTGCACGCTACGTAGGTAAATGCCCTACCAACCTGTGACAGGGCGTGTGCTGCTGCCGCAGTGATACTGATTATTTGCTGTCTCGCAGCCGCGATTGACGCGCCACTGCAAGTGATGACTTGTGTGCCGGCTTCACTGTTGAGCGTCCGAATGCCACCTACTGCCAGCCTACCGCGCTGCTTTAATGTGATCCTTGCATGCCGTTTAAATGGCAGGCTAAGGTTTTCCCAGAGCCCTGGCCGGCAATATGCCGCCTGTTGAAGCCTGCGTTCAGTGGTTGTGAGGAATCCGCTGTGCAGTTGCACTGGAGGATGTATCATGCGTCTAACTGCGTACCATTATGCAATTCGTGCTGGAAAGCTGGTTGGCAGCAGGTATGTGGTGATGTCGTGCTATGGCGGCCACGGCAGCGCCAGGTGTGCAGCTGCTGACGTGTGCAGCACAGGACATGCCCTGCTTGCTGGGTGCAGACTGCAGAGCAAGCATACAGCCGAAGGATGCTGTGTTGTGCCAGGTGCAGTCGAGGGCACTGGGTAGGAGCAGCCACACACTTCATTGTGCACCGGCGTGCATGGTGTACTAGCTGGGGAGAAGCGCCACAGAGTTCTTGGTGTACGCAGCCTCTCGCCACACAGGCGTGCTTGACGCAACATTCGCTGTTGGTGCATGCAGCAACACCCTGCCGGCTGCTTTGCGTCACTTGCACAACAACGTTGTGAGACCCTAACACGTTTTGCTGCAGCGCTAGCGCATTCATGCCCCTCCCCGCCAGATACTGGTGGCTCCTTCACAGGCGGCTTGTGCTCCATGTTGCTAATCAAGGCGGGACGAGGCCGTACAGCACAGCTGGAGCTATAATGCAGGAACTAGAAAGCATGCGCTTCGCTTTGCACGCCTGGCCCTCGGCCCCTGCCGTTCCAGTCTGGCCCGGCTGTCGTTCGTTGCTCTCAACGCCTCCTCATTCCGCTTACGTCGTGTGCCCCCCCCGTGCATGCTTCTTGCCGCCCTGCACCTTACCAGTATGCATGTAACACCCGCCATGGCCGCTTGGGAGGCGGACCCGCCCACCTGCGGGTGGTTCCTCAAGCATCTGCCTTGCATGCCTCTGCTGCGTTTTTGCAGCTGCGGGTCGGTTGGCTCAACCCCCCACACCACCACACGGAGGTCCATCCGGCCGCCCGTACCGTCATGGGCACCGGCTAACAGGGAAAGTTTCCTTGGGCCATGCAGTATCGGGCAGCTTGTCAGCCCAACACCCGGCCTTCGCTCCAGGCAAGACCCTGCATCTCAACCAGCCATACTCGCGCTATCTTGCGGTCAGCACGTTGCATGCATCGCAAGTTTGTAACATATGACCGTATTGCGGTGTCACACAGGAGACCATGGCAGGACGTTGCGTGATACATGACACATCGTTGTTGCAGCCTTCGTCATGCTGCAGGTCAAGGCGCTCATCCACAATGTCGTGGAAGGGGGTTGGGCCCGTGTGGGGCATGTTGGCAAGGGCGGTGTGTGGGTGTCGGGCGTGGGAATAGCCTTCCATGAGACGCTTGCAGTGGGCGGGCCATTGCAGCCTGCCCATGATGTGATAACCCATGGTGGCATCCGCTTATTGCACATTCGCCGCCCTGTGCCGCCACTGCAGACACGCATGCTGGTACTGCCGTTCAACATGTTGATTGCCGCCTAATACTCCCGGTTGCGTCATTGTGCCGCTAATTCACATTTTACACGCCATCCCGACCTCTTTCCAAGCCTACAGCAGCCTTTGGCACGATCATGCACTGCCTATGGGAGTTGCGCTGCCTGGTTGCCCATCCGACGCGATGTTCTTTGCCCCCTTGATTGTGTGACCGTATGATACTGCTCTCAAGCTAGTTGGAAGAACTCCGTACCTCCATCACCACCTGTCGTGTATTTGGGCAAGTGCAGAGCGTTGGGGCCTGTCCCGTGGCCTGCCAAGTAATTGGCGTGCAGTGCGTTGGGATTTTGGGGTAGGGCACTGCGGTAGCGTTGGAGACCAGGTGGAGCGTTAGGACCAGAGTATAGGCTGTATAGCACAGAAGGCAAAGTGAGTGGTGTCGATTCAGACCTGTGTCGATTCAGTCCTGACAAATGGCGCACAGAACTGCACCGAAGCAGTGGGAAATACACAAGCTGTTTGCCGTGGCCCATGTCCGTTTATGTAACCGTCGATGTGTCTGTGTGCGTGCAACATGCAGCAGTGTCATAGCTTCTTGTCCTGGCCTGGTCCCTGACACTGTCTCGGGCGTGGGCACGATGCCACCTCGCTAGATGATGTACGGGTTTACGTGTGGTGGGCGCAATGCACGTGTGAACACTGCTTGAAGCGTGAACGTCTATAGCTTGGGAATGGTAGCGCAGCTCTTGCCTGTGTTGCATTTCGCTTAGAGCACTGGCACACTGCTTTCCGCAGTGAGGTTTTCCATACTCCCCAGTGCTGCAGTTGGCTTGGCAAGTAATGGCCCAAAGCAAGGTGGTTAGGCCACACCCCAGGCCACACTGCTCCATCAGCGTGGATGAATATGTAGGCAAGAAAGCTGTTTCTCAGCTGCCTGGGGGTGCTGTTATTAAGCTGGAGAGTTCATGTCACAGCATTGTTAAGTTTGCCCTTGAAAGCGAAAATCACTTGCACCCGACTTGCACATTTGGAAAAGCGATCAACGCAGCGTAATCTGCTCAAAATGCTGGCTCTGGTAAGCTGCCTTGTCAATATGACAATATGCCACACACGTCGTGCAGCAGTGGTCAGGTCCTGGTCAGGTCTGTAGCACTCCTCATGCAGCTGATGCACGTGCCGCAGCTAAAGACAGCTTAGACTATGACAACGCCAGTGCAAAGGCTCCCAAGTGTGAAAGGTTGGGCTGTGCCTGCAGTGCATTATACAAACAGAAGGAGTCCAAGCGGCAGTACCGCACACGTCGCCAGTCATCGAAATGGGCACGAGTTCTGCTGATTCGGAAATAAGGCATCCTGTTGCTCTCTAGTGACTTATTATCACACTCCCAGCCAGGGCCGGACACTGTTTGATGCCCAGACAATGACAGAGCCGTCGGAACACAAACTGATATGTCCGCCCAAGGCGGTCTTGTGTTTGCTGATGTTCTTATAGTCGGAGCGGGTCAGGCAGGACTGGAAGCTGCAGGTGCCTGTCTGCAGAGCGGCCGGAGAGTTTTAGTAATTGATTCCCAGACTCGAACCAGTCAACCATCGGTTGTCTCACAGCAAGGTGAGGCTCACATATCACACGTATACCGTTGCTTGTGCATCATGGCAGGACCTGCGACGTAAGCCCAACTTGCAAGAGCAGCGTACGCTGTTGCCTTTGATGCCTGGTGTTTCAACTGACGTATTTGGTCATCACTTAAGGAAGCGACTTGCCCTGGCTGTTGCTACCCTGCCTCTGCATAGTGCCGTGGGTACTTCATCAGCTACCTAGCTCCAGGCATCCAGCTCAGCCTCTATTCGTGCACAGAGGTGTCGGGGTCGTGACGGACAGCTTACGCTTAATCGGAGGAGCAGCGCCTTTGTGGAGGGGGACTCTCCAAAGCTTTGAGGATGGAAGCCTGCAGGAGTTCGCAGCAGGATGTGTGCTGGTGTGTACCGAGCACGGCAGGCATCCGTTTGTGCCGCTCGTCCCGGTGAGCAGAAGCAAGCGCATGACCGTTGAGACCAAGACAACACCAAACCTGCGCCAACTTGTTCATAATTCAAAATACTTTGTCATTTCCTCCCTCAGGGCCAAGGCATTTTTCAAGGCGTGCAAGCCCACGAAAACAATTTGCAAGCGCGCGGAGTCGTCAGGGGCCGAAACGTTCTGGTCCTAGGGGCTGGGGCTTCAGCTCTGGAGTGCGTCAATGAGCTTGTTATTGCTCACGGGGCACGGCACGCCTATCTGGTGCCACACAAGCAGGTAATGCCAAGTGATACGCTCTACGCCCATTGTTTGCAGGCCAGCTTGGGCTGCTCACTGATTGTGCAACGTGCTTCGTGGGCCTTTCATTGACCCCTGTCTTTGTGAAGTGCACTGTACGCCCTGCACTTACAACCTTGACTGTTGGCACTGAGTAAATGCTCACGTTGTGCGCTCGCTGTTGTGTTTGTGTGTAGAATGCCCTGCCGCTGCCGCGCTCGCTGGGGAACATTGCAGCCGAGGATGTGGCACTCAATCGGTGTTTGAACAGTTGCCTATTGCCCCCTTACTACACGGCATCGAGTGCCATGCTCCGGTCAGCATTATTCAAACCTGTTCAGGCGGTTGTTTGGTCAGCAGCCAGGGCGAGGCTGGCGCGCGTCTTCCGCGTGTCAATGGATGGTGAGCTGCAGCCTACACTTCAGAACGTGTGTTCCTCTGATGCTTTGTGCCCTGGCAAGCACACGCTTGACCGTATACCCCCCTTGCATGGTGGCCTGCCTGGTGCAGGCAAAGACACAACGGGCTTTCCTGCCATACCACCACTACCAGCTGGGTTCCTGGCTGCTTCTGACTCGGGCGTTATGGACACAGCATCGCCGCTGCTTGCGCACACGCGCACCACATACCACACGAGCGCAATCGCACGTTTTGACGAGTCAGGCGCTGTACTTGCTGACGGGACCCACATAGCGGTGGACGTCGTCGTCTACTGCACAGGC
The DNA here is from genome assembly GCA_001662385.1 of Chlamydomonas asymmetrica. Taxonomy (NCBI): domain Eukaryota; kingdom Viridiplantae; phylum Chlorophyta; class Chlorophyceae; order Chlamydomonadales; family Chlamydomonadaceae; genus Chlamydomonas; species Chlamydomonas asymmetrica. Next base: position 113,521 of record BDDA01000107.1, read on the forward strand.
CATGACAACCCATTCGACAGCGTTCTGCAGCGGGCCCTCAATGGCAGCCCCCAGCCCACTGCGGGGGACCTAACGGAGCCCTTGCAAAGCACCTACCCACTCACTGCTGAAACTCGGGCAGTCGCGAGCTCTGAGCGCCACCAGGCTTCGGCCGCTGGGCTTGGCTGCAGCAGCGATGGCAGCAGCGACATGGATGGTCCGTATTTGTACCGGGGCATCATCCACCCAGATGTCCCGGGACTCGCATTCATTGGTTGCAAGGTAAATCTCCCCAATACCTATGCAAGCTGCACCGCGGCTGCCCTTTTCCCTGTCAAGACAGTGAAGTCAACATATTTGAGACACCCAGACCTTCAAATCTTGTCACTCATGCCATGGCTGCCGCTGCTCGTGCTTGGTGCATCCCTGCCCTGAACCTTGGTGTGTTGCTTCAGCCGTCATGAACACACATATTGCCGCACTTTTTATCGTATTCCGAATCGTGCGTGTGGTGTTGCGTGCGCCATGCGTGCATCGTGTTCAGGCCATCACATACACCCCTCCCCTCACAGCCGCCCTGCAAGTCAAATGGCTTCTCGGCGTGCTGGACGGCCCGGTGCAGCTGCCCAACGCGGCGGCCATGCGTCGTGACATCGAGCAGCAGCGTGCATGGAAGGCGCGTGTGATGACCCCGCATAGGGGCCGCGCCGCAACCATGCTGCTGTACGGGCAGGTGAGGGTGTCGCTTGACACGCGTGCCGCATGCAAGACATGCACCGTTTACGTTGTTGTGCACTGCCACGCTGGTGTAATACCAGCAACATAGTGGGCTGGGGTTTCTCATTATGCAGCTTTCTCTGTGTGTGGAGGTCAGTAGAGGACACAAAGTGCTTGCTGCCTGCCCTTTGCATTGCTTGGTCAGGCCTACCATGACCAGCTAATCCGTGACATGGGCCTCAGCACCCGCACCAGGGGGTGGAACGTCTTTGCCGAGTGCTTCTCCGGCCACCTGCCGGCCGAGTACCGCACCCTCATCGAAACAGAACTCAAACCCGCACGCACCCAGCAGCCGCACAGGCAGCCGGCGTGCGGCTGGCTGGCTTGCCGCCCGCTCCTGCGTGCGCTCCACCAGCGCTTTGGCGGCAGCAAAGCGCCGTCGCGCTCCGAAGCCTCTGCAGACGCGCTGGATGCGGCCACTCCGCAGACGAGCGTCGGCGTGGCCACGGCTGCGGTGCCGTCGCCGCAGCATGACGCCTCTGTCTCCGCCCTCACCCTGCGGAGCACCAGCGGCCTGCTCCGGATCAACACCGGCACCGCCGCGCTACGCGATGCGCAGCTGGACGACACCGACGAAACGGAGGTCCTGGAACTCGAACGCGCCGCCGCCGCCCTTGCTGCCGCTGCATCAGCATCTGCATCAGCGAGCGGGCGCGGACACGCGCAAGATGTCCTGTCCACTACGGAGACTGGGGGGGGCGTGTTGGATCCTGGCGGTGAGGCACGACGCGTGAAGAGCGACCTGACGGCAGGTGCTGCGGTCAGCGGCTCGGCGCGCAACCGGCAGCTGCGCATGCAGATGCACGGCGGGGGGCAGGGCGAGGCGGCGGCGGCGGCGGCGCTCACAGTGCTGACGGCAGCAGCGGGGGAGGTGGAGCTCATGGCAGCGAGCGGCCTGGAGCGCGGCAGGCGGGCGGCGGGCGGCAGCGGCGACGGCGCGGAAGGCAGGGGGCCGGGCGGCGCAGGGCGTCATGGCGGGCGGCCCAGCGGGGGCACGTGGAAGTCTCTCTCGGAGCGCTGGAGCGCCCGCACATCCGACTCACAGCCCAGCCTTGCTGGTGAGGAGCGTTGCGCGCTGCCGGGCGTGCGTGCATGCATGCGTGTCGGTTGGCGCTTGTGCCTGTTCGTTCTCTTACAAGAGTTGCAAGCCGTCGTTCGGTTGCCTGCCGCTCTACTTGTCTATTGGCCATGTGAGGTTAGGTTGCGTTGGGATTCTAGCTTTCGAGTCGACGCCGACGCTCTGTGCTACCAAATCCGGTGTGACTGTAAATCTTGCCATGCTTGATGCTCGCCTCAGCAGTCAGCACTTGAGCTCGTGAGCCTGCATGACGTGCGTGCTTGCAGGCACGACCCCAGCCACGCTCACCGCCAGCAGCACCTTCACCAGCACACGCAGCTCCGTACGCCCCTCCTTGACCTCCGGCACACGCGACAGGGACAGGGACAGCATGCTCCTCTCGGGCCCGCTACTGGACGGCTTCTACTACGGCGCGGGCGGCGTGCACAGAGAGAGCCACGGCGGCGGCGGGGGTGGGGGCGGCAGCAGCAACCGCGGCAGCAAGGCGCGACTGCTCCTGGGGGGCCCGAGCCACCTGCCCACCATTCCGGACACGCAGGTGAGGGAGGGAGATGACCCAGATGAGGCGTGGCCTCGGGCGGCTTGCTGCAGTGCACATGTTCGCCGCTGCGATCGCCTTTCTGTGTGTCGGCACTTGCGGCATGCTGATACTTGTGGCATGCTGACATTTTTGTGGCGAGTTGACATGTGTTGCAACCTGCAAGTGAACGAGCCTAGGTCCACCCGGCCTCATGTGGTTTCTGTGTGCCTGCCGAAGCGCGTCGCTGCGCCATGCCGCCACAGCCCCACCCACTCACTTACCCTGTGTGGGCTTGTGAATTCTCATGCGCAGACCATCCCGTCATCCTCCAACGCGATCCCGCCTGCGGTGCAAATCAGCCCCAGCCAGCAGGCCCAGCAGGACCACGAGTTCTACCAGACGCTCGACATGCTCAGCACGCCCACTGCCGGCGTCGCCTCCCACCCCCAGCTACGCACAGACACGACCTCCCAGCGCCTCAGCTTGTCGCACGTTTCCGTCGACGTGGCAGCGCTCTTCCCACCTGCTGCTGGAGCCGCAGCAGCAAATGACGCTGGGCCCAGCGCCGGTGTTGGTGCCAGTGCTGCTAGCGCAGCAGCTGCAACCACGGTCTTTGCGGTCCCGGGACGTGCGCGTGTTGTGAGCAGCTCTGCGTCAGGCATCTTTCCCTCCCTGGGTCATGCCCTGGGCCTGACAGCACCCCGACGCAGCGCCGCAGCCAGCGTATCGGGCCTGCTTACCGTGCCCGGGCCATCTGATTCACTCTCACCAGCTGGCGTGGTTGGCGGCCGCTCGTTGTCCCTGAACCGCCGCCTCGGCCGTGGCCTAAGCAGCTTTGTGCTGGGTGCCGCGGGCTACGCGGCAAGCGCAAGGCACAGGGCGCAACAAGGTGCGTCCTCCAGAACGGAACAGGAAGCTCGCAGCGGCAGGCGCAGCACCGGTTTCGCTGGCGGACCCGAAACCGGGGTCGCCAGCGGGGATGGTTCCGGAGCCAACACGATCACGGAGGAGGACGTGACGGTAAGCAGGCGGCTGCAGGGGGGCGTGATGATTGGCGGTGTTACACGCCTGCTGGCGCCTGCGGGTGACGCACGTAGGGGCCGGCCGGCTGCCGTGCTGACGCCAGCGACAGTCTTGTCCAGAAGCAGGCAGGGCCTGCACCCGCACTCGCTTCACCAGCAGCCACTCACCAGCCCATCCTCCTCAGTCCATGCTGGCTCTGCTGCGGCGCACGGGGCGCAGCACCCCCGTGACAGCGCAAGCCCTGCCAGCAACGACCCTGTCGGTGCTGCGATCGACAGCCCCACGCTTGCAGGCGGACTGCGCTCTCCGGCCATCCGCACCGCGCTGCTGAGGGGGGAGGGCCACGCTCGCGGCAGCCACTCCCGTCAAGGCACGCCCAAGTCAAAGTCAAAGTCCAGCCCCGGGTCTGGACCTCCCTCAGCATCAACCTCGCAGGCACAAGTTCCGGGGGCGCCCACTTCCGCATTTGCTGCTCAGGCAGAGACGCCAAAGCACGCCATGGCAGCACCTGCATCGGGGGCGCAGCACGGCGCGGCGCTGCTGGAGGCGAGTACGCCGCATGCAAGCGGGGCGGCGTTGGAGCGGTACGGGTCCGCCGCCAGCTCAGCGGCCGTGATGACGCCGACCAGCCACAGGAGCGGCAGCAACGCGGCATCTGTCCTTGCGGGCGTGCGCGGCAGCCCGTCGAGCACGCCGCCGGCGGGCGTGGGGCCTAGCGGGGGCAGCACCGCGGCGGCGGCGCTAGTGATGCACGAGCGTATGCAGCGTGCGCTGCTGGCGTCCAGCGCATCAGACTACGCCATGCGCACCGCCAGCACGCGCATGACATCAATCACAAACAGCCCCTCTGCGGGGTCGCTCACGTCCCTGCATGACCCCCAAGGGGGGCTGGGCAGCCCCTCCGCCACTCCTGCCGCCGCCGCCGCCCCGGGAAGCGTGGGCAGCGGGCCCGGCTCGCCGCTGCACCCTCACACACGGCGGTTCCATTACACCACGGCGCATGGTGAGGCGGCACGCTCGCCGCTCGGGAACCACCATCTGCCGCCAGCGCACCACCACGCAGCGCTCCCGCACCGCCTCATGTATCACGGCGCCCCAGCGCCGCAGGTGCCAGGAGGCGGTTCCGGAGCGTTGCCTACTTCTAGCTCGTTCCCTCGCGCCTCTGACCGTAGCCAGATAGCAGCAGCTGCAGCAGCGGCGGTTGGCATGGCTGCGGAGGCCAACGCGTCTTCAGGCTCGGGGATGCTGCCCTGCAGCCCCCCCGCATGGGGCAACCAGCTAATGCCAGCTGCCCTCATCGGCAGCAGCCGGCGCAGCGCTTCCCGCCTATCCGTGGAAGCGATGGCGCACACCATCGCAGGCCGACCCGAAATCGAAATCGAGACCACCGAAACAGTGGTGCGGCGTGACGTAGCCGCATTAGGCCATGCGCATGCTCCAGGGGGCCTGCCTGTGCAGCCTCGCATGCAGACAAGCATGCACAAGGCGGCGTCGCTTCCGCTTCCGCTGTTGCCTGGTGACTCGCTCTCCCAGGCGCAGCTTGATGGGGCTGTTGGGCGTCAGCAGCACAATGTCGCAGCCACTGCAGCGTTCGCAGATCTGGACGCAGCAATAAGTGGCAGGGCTCACGCTGCCGTTGGTGTGGAGGGTGTGGCTGAGTTGGGGACGCAACTTGAAGCGGCAGGCGCCGTTCTGACGCGTGCGGACGGGTCTGCGGAGCAGCAAGAGCCCCTGCAGCAGGCGGATCTGCGCAGCCAGGCTGTGCTGCCGGCATACGCCACCGCACCGATTGCGTGGCAGGACCAAGGCGTGCTGCAGATGCAGGCGCAGGGGCCGGAGGTCCATCCCGGCAGGGAGTCAGGCAACCCTGATGGCAATCTCGGACGCGCCGAGGGCACGTTCGTCAGGCTCAGCGGGGGTCCAATCCTGGGTGGCCACATCTCACCATTCGGCCGCGCCCAGGCCGCTCCTGCGCCGCCCATCGCGGCCGCTGCACCCGGCCCCGCGCCGCCCAGGCCGGCGGCTTCCGGCAGCAGCAGCGGCACCGATCAGAGCCTTTTGCCGGCATGCGTTATGCAGCTGGGGGACGTGGCGTTGCCCTTTCCTGTGCCCGGGGATGCGGGCTCCCGCCAGCGTGACACCACCGAGCCATCCCTGGCCGTGGTGCCGCTCGCCAGCCCAGTGCCGGGCGGGACAGCCTGGAGCAATAGCGCTGGAGGTTTCGGAGCTGGAGGTTCTGTAGGTTTCGGGGCGGCAACCGCCGGCAGTGGCATGATAGCGGGCGTGGCGGGGACATCGCGGCCCAGCAGCGTGCTGTTTAGCGTTGCCGAGGGCGAGGTCTTGCTGGCAAGCGATGTCACTGACTGTGGGCCTATCGCGTCCACCGACAACAGGGACGCGCCTTCAGGGTCCACAACCGCAGCAAACAAATCGACCTCCGCCAGCACCGCCGGGCACGGTGAGGGCACCGCAGTGCTGACCTCCACGTCCGCTTTCATGCTCACTTCCATGGGCCAGGGCGTGGTGCCGCAGGCGGCGCCCTCAGTCCCTGCGAGTGGTCCGCAGGAGGTGCTAGGAGGCGCCATCGTGCCTCCTTCCTCGGCAGCCAGCAACCCGGGCTTCACGGCCAGCACCAGCACGTCCCTCAGCCAAACGGGGCTCCTCGCGCACAGCCAAACGGGCCATGCTGCCGCTGCGATCAGCAGCGCTGGCAGGTCGGGTTCTGACGCGATCAGCACCCTGCCTGCAGAACGCGTGACCGCAGAGCGTGCCAGCAGCGTCGGGGTGGCCGGCTCGTACCTCTTTCGCAGCGTGCAGGACGTTTTCGGCGCCAACAGCGCAGGCAGCAGGTCGCCCGCGCACCACCCGCTGAACACCCTGGGTGGCGGCGGCGGCAGGGTGGCGGTGGGCTCGCCAGGCGTCGCTGCAAGGGGATGGTCGTTGATGGGCGGTCTCGTGGCTATGCCGCTGGGAGGCTCGCAGCCGGCCATCGCCTCGCAAATTCCTGCGGCTGGCGGCCGCGGCAGCGTCACCTCGATTGCGGGCATGGGCTTACCCCTGCCGGGTGGTGCCGGTGCCGGCGGCGCCATGCTTGGGTCACCCATGCGCAGTGACATTGCCATAAGCTCACTGGACATTATGGCTGACAACTCCACAGGTGTGTGTGCCTGCATGCGGGCCGGCCCAGAATGCCCCCGCTCGGCAGTCCATGCCATCATGCGCTGCTTCACTGCTTGGCTTGGCCGATGCCCGTCAAGCTCTCCGCTTGAAGTTGACGGTCCAAGACAACCCCGCAGTTTGCCGGCTGAGTGTTGAGCGAATCGATATGCAGCAAGCTAACATGTTGGGACGTTGTGGCGTGCTTACAGGCCAGCCTCGTGCTTCCCGCCCCATGCTGAAGGACAACCCGTTCGCACGCCCCGCCCGCAGCTCCTTCCAGTCAGCGCTGATGGGGGCCAAGGCCAACATCAAGGTGTGGTCGGGTGCGGCGAATGCATGGCCGACACACACACGTACCTGTGTATGTGCGTGTGTCCTCCTCGCCCCATTGTAGATGCCGTTCTTCGAATGCGACACGGCAACGCTGCTCACTGCCGAAGTCGTTTGGAGGGTTGCATTATTGCATAGCATCACGCAGCCACGCTTCGCCTGCTGCAACGCTGAGCATACAGAGCATTGCTGGAACACGTCACACGTCACACGTGTGCTATTTTTGTTGGATTCATGGTCACTCCATGCAGGCCTCCCGCAGCTCCATCGGCGGTGTCGGCTCACCCCCCTCTGCAGGCAGCCCCAGCGCCGCTAACCTCCGGCGCAGCCCCTCCTCACATTCGCCTGCACGGCACTCCTCCGCCGCTGCACCCAACCGCCCGCACCACCACCACCACCAGCATCACCATCGCACCAGCCTCCCCGCGCAGCAAAGCCAGCGCCAGCAGGTGGGGCAGCAGCAGGGGGATGGGGAGCACGAGCAGCAGCAGCAGCAGGATGAGTGTGAGAGCTCCTCTGGATCGATTTCGTCTGCGTCGGCGCTGCTGCTCAACCCGGTCGTCCTGCAGCAGACCGCGCAGATTGAGCGCATCACGGCCGAGGCCACCAGGATCATCCTGGAGGCCCGCCGGGCCAGGCAGGAGGCCGCCGCAGCAGCGGCGGCGGCGGCGGCGGCGTCAGCACAGGTTCATCCGGAGGGGCTGTGACGTCCGCAGAGTCTGCGGTCACCCGCTTGCCGGCTTATGGGCATGCCGCAGTAGGGTATAATGTAGGCAGGGGTGCTTTAGTGTGGCCGACGAGCGGGCACTGGTATTGAGGCGTGTTCAACACGTGCGGCGGTGTGCATGCGCATGTCGTCGTTGCGGGCTGCACGCCTGTGATGCGTAGAGTACTGCCCAACCCTTCCTGAATGTTACATGTACTGCCCAAAACGAATTGCCTGCCTAACAACATCTGAACCCCAACGACAAACCCCTACAACCCTCACTGTCTGCCTGTACTGCTGCACTTTGCCATATGTCATGTCATGGGATCCTGCAGCTCTGAAACTGTATTACCGCCAAGCACATTTTGGGGATGCCGGCACTCTGCCGGTCGCAGTTGCCCATCCCAGTCACAGGAGGGCAAAACAGGCTCCTTGCCAGGAACAACCACATGTGTGTGTGTATATGTCCCAAGCTTACCTTTGCAAGCACGCAAAGCACAGGTTCCGTGCTTTGGGAATCAGGGTCACGAACCCAAACCAACATGGCCATTCGCAAACGCATGCGTTGGTGCACGCCGCTGCACAAACCGTCCACGCGTTGTCCCCAAATGTCCTCAACAGTTTGCGCCCCAGGGGGGTGGCTATCTTGATTAGATTTAGGCCTTGTGTGCACGCCCACTGACTGATGTTGTGCCTGCATACTTGGTCACACTTGTTGGTGAGCGCACGGACCCTTGTCTGTCAGCAATTCAGCATGCCTCGCATGGCCCGCATGCTTTCAATTCGACGCCGTTGACACATTTTAGTGGATTAGCTGCCAGGCCCTACCGGACCCATGTGAGATACAGTACGTCTGCCCACATGCGCTGATATGGTACAATAAGGGTGTTGCCTGCTTGCCGGCATGGCCGAGCGGTGGTGCGCTTCGTAATGGTTACGGTTATTGCCGCAGGCCGTTTGCCTTGCATCACGAGCTGTTTGCTTCGTATCGCGTTTGCCCTGCATCACGTGTTCGCCTGGCTGGGAGTCGCGTGCATCAACAGGCATGAGCCGCTGTTCTACAGCCTGCGCCTTGTCTGCGTATTGTACTGTCCTGTGAGCATGGTAGTGGTCCCAGCGAGCGGTGCGAGGTGGTATAGATTGTCGTGAGCCGTATGGTATTGGTTGTCGGCGGCGGCGCGCAAAGGTGCGGCTGGGGTAGGGACGTGGTGCGGAAGCGGCTCCTCGTGCTTTGCGAACCACACCTGTGGGCGGTGCTGTGCCAATACAGGAGAGGGGCAGACGGAAGCGGCTGCAGACCTGTTCTGGCTGCAGACCTATCATCATCACCTGGGCCGGCATACTGACGCAACAACTTGACATGCGGTGACCTTGCAGGCCATCAGCGGACGGGCTGGCTGCGCAAGCTGCAGTATGTTTGACGTTTATGCCCATGCATTCTCGCCAACACGACGCGCGCTTTTGATACCGCTGGGCAACACACTGTCCACTGCTGCTGCTGACGCCGGGGACGCGCGAACGACCGTGCATGCTGCAGCAGTGTTGCCAGTTCATCTGCTTTGTTTGGGCCCTTTTCAGGCCTGATAGTGGCGGGCTAATGCATGGGTGTGTGGTGCTGCGCAGCTACTGTTGCCTCTTCCATACATCCATAGGCATTTCAGGCATGCCCACGGTAGTGATCTGAGCCAACCTCTGCCAACTGAGCCAACTGGCATCGTCCATGGGTGAATCAACGGTACGAGCGCGCACCAGGTGCCATGCCATTCGTGCTTTAGAGCATGACCAGGTCATGCCAGCTTGTGAGCCACTATCATACCGTACCCCTAGTTTACTAATCTGGTATGTTCCGTCTACTTACAGTGCCCATGACACATGCGTATATAGCGTGTAGAGGGGTGGAATCCGCCAGCGTGCTGGTTCACGAAGCTACCCTGACAGGCCTGCCGTTGTGTAGCAGTTTTCAGGAGCTGATGCACAGCATGCAGGCGCATGCCGGTCATTCCAAGAGCACTGCGCACTGCATCAGCGCAGCGCGTTCCGTTGCATTGGCAGCTTTGCGCCCTTTGCCCGTCACCGCGCTTGCTGCCTTAAGTTTTTTGTGTACATAGATGTACACCCGCAAGAGGCTTAGTTACAGCAGGCTCGAGAACAGCCTGCTTCGAGTGTTGTGTTGCCGTGGACATACGCCAAGCATCGCTGGTTCGCTTTGGTTTTTGTTGGCCGTTTGGCCTGTTGACTCTGTCCTGGGTCCCTGCTCACCAATTCCCTTCAGCCTGCCTTCCGCGGCATCTACTAAATACTTGTATACAGGATGCAGGGCAGCCTCACAGGCTCGCTGCCCATCCAAGCGTGAGCGGAATCTACCATGTACAGAGAAACGCATGCGCGCTTTCCCAATTCCCCATGACACACATTTTCCTTCCTTTTTTGCTGTTGTGCGGGCTTTTGCGGGCTTTTCATATTTCCTGGCGTGCGCCCTCCCCTTCTCTTGCGGCCCTGTTGGATGCGGTACTGCATAACCCTCCTGTTGAAGGTACTGCATAACCCTCCTGTTTGCAGCGGCAAAGTAGGCGACGTCGCCATCGTTGCTCCTGATTGGCATGCAGCAAGGTCGCACACAGCTCAGCTGTCACACGCTCCTCATCCCCATCGCACAAAGAAGCCTCGGCACAGCTTTGCTTGCCCCTTTGCTCGCAGGGTGACTGTGCTGCCCAGTCGCCTTGCAACCCTGTGGCTCCTCCATCAAAGCCATGTCAGCGGCTGCACCCTTGCCCCCCGCCCCCCCGCCCCCGCCAACTTGCGTACCCGCCTGAGCTTGTCTTGTTTTCCATGCATTGGGGAGCTGGGGCTGCTTAGGATTGGGCATATGCTGCTCCTGCATCTGCTGCCTTGCCACATTCGCCGCGGTCATGCTCGTAGTGGCGGCAGTGTCCGGAGGGCGCGCGCACTGACAGCACATTTACCCATACGTCTGTAGGAGCAGGCTCGATAATGGACAAGCCTTGCCCTGCCCTGGTGAACATTGAATTGCATCATCACATCGCTCCGTGATCACACAAGCAATGTTCAGTGGCTGGCCCTGATTGGTTACACCGTCACCTGGTAGCGTCAACCGCTTCGCAGGAGGCCTGTCTGTTGCGCCATGCATTCCCCAGCTTGGGTTCCACGCGCCACCAGGCTTGATGACTCCTAGCGCTTTGTTTGTTTGTTTGCAATGACCCTCAGCTCCTCGCCATGCCACCCGTACGCTCGGAGGCCGGGTGTGATGGACTAATGGGTGAGTGGGCAATCAGCTCCGCGCAGGCCGTACCCCTTGGAGGGTTCAGGGATGCATTTGCATGCAACTGTGCTGTCAGAGGTGATGCATGCGTCGGCCCGGTGAGCCTGTGCCGCCCAGTGCTGTGCTGCCATGAGCCGCTCCACAGGGCACAGCACAAGTTCACGACTTCACGGGACCATTGCATGGCAGCACCTTGCCCACACCAGTAAGTACAGTGGAGTATATTCGCCAAAGGTGCACAGTGCAAGCGTGAGCAATCACATTAGTTGGTCTCGGAGGATCGAGCCCACCCGCCATCGTCCACTGAACATGCATGTTGTGCAGGCTGCAAAGGGCAAACCAGCTTCAGATTATACAAGTGTACACCATAACTCGCAAGACTCAGCGACCCTGCCTACACCCACCACGGCCTGATGTATGTCGCAACCTGGAGTGCTTGTCGCTTGCGGCACGATATGTATGTTTGTGACGCCAAGTTGTTTTGACAGGCAGCAGGCAAGGAGAGCTGGCATGGCAGGCAAGCCAGGAGCCCGCGGGTGATCAGCTGAACACCTGCTGGCTCTTGTAATGTGGAACGTCAAGTATGGAGACCTGAGCGTGGGCTCACACGATGGCTTCCAGGTAAACCCAGTCCGTGTGGGCTGCAAAACTGTGTGTTTCAGTGGCTCTGAGACACAGCTGGTAGGCAGTGCTAAACAGCCTTCTTGTTCCTGCAGCACCTGGACGAGGGCGCAGCCGTGGAGCTTACGGAAGCGCTGTCACGGTTTGAGGCAGGCATCTATGAGTTTGACCAGCTCAGGAAGCCCAAGTGAGACTTGTTATCTCAGCCACGTCTTGACAGCTCCTGCAGAATCTCGCCAGTGACGAAGCCTGGCATACTCTAAGCAACTGACTGTTTACGCCGCACAGTGCCAAGCCCAAGTCTCGACGCGACTACTACCAGCGCACACCTGACGATCGCCAAACCTTCAAGCCCTTGTATGTGAGTGGACATTGTCAGGCCTCCACAACTCACGCACTGCTTCACGCCACACTTTGCATGCGCTTTCGGACAAACCCTGGCTGCAACATATGAACGCAGGAGCAATGCGACGAGTGGGTTGGCACCCACCCACGACTTTGCGTACGGGGCCGGCACACGCGACACCAGCTGGATGCCGAGGGCAGCCTTGGTTTTGTTGCAGCCGGTGCCTCTGCACCCCACGTTGGGCCGCTTGGCAGCGACAAAGCAGATGGCACAAACCAGGAGTTACCTCTGATCCCAACCGGTCTGGTGGTGGTGGGACACGGCCTGGAATCTGTGCAGGTGGGTGTCCCATCTGTGGTCCCAAGGCTTCTTTGTTCGGGGTCGTTACTGGTGCACGTTGCGGCAGGCCCGCCTATGCACTCAAGGCCAGCAACTGTATGTGCTTGCGAGCAGTCAGCTTACCTGCGAATTTTGGCATATGCATGCGGGCACAAGGGGCTGCCTGGCGCTGGAAGCTGGGCATTCGCTTTCCCATGGATGTATGTCTGCATTGATAATCGCTGGCGCCACAGGGTCCTCCTCATGCTGATTCGCAGCGCCTGGGCATGCAGCGTTCGTGCACCTCCACCCGCCTGGCACCCGCCCTCCTCCTTCACAACCTCCCCTGAACGTCGTCTGTGTTGTGGGTCCCATGCAGGCTGCGTCGGTGCCACGGCCCTCATCCGCGGCGATACCATCTGCCGCTGCCGCGGGCACGATTGTGGCGGCAGCCTCACTGCAGCAGCAGCAACCGGGGGGTGGGTGCCAGGACTTGGGTGCCCTGCTGGGCTTGCTGGATGTGAGCGAGCAACAGCAGCAGCAGCCCCCGCAGCTGCACCCGCAAGATGCATCGGGAGGACCGCAGGAGCCGCCAACCGACGGCGTCGCCACCCACAGCCGCATTGAACCCCAGGCAGGCTTAACCAGTGCTGCTGCTGCTGCTGCTGGCATGGGCGGTGAGGATGGCGATGGCGGTGAGGTGATCCTCGCCGCAGACGGAGAGGACGATGAGATCTTTGCTGTGCAGTACGATGCATGGGAGACCCACCTGCCTGAGGCCCTGCAGCGACGCATCCGGGCGCCTGATGCCGCCACCGCCGCCGCCGCCCCGAACCAGTCGCCCCCGTTTGCAGCGGGTCAGTCACAGCAGCAGGCAGAGCCACATCAGCAGTTGCTGTTTCCAGGCTTGGGCGGCGGTGGTGGAGGTCGAGGTGGAGGGGGCGAGGGCGTGTTCCGCCGCGCCTTGGCGCTGCCTGGCAGCGACGCGCGGGCGATGGACGCGGGGCTGCCCCCGGTGTCGCCGCAGGGGGCGTTCAGGGACCAAGTCGTCGATATGGTACGTCGGTCAATCACCCCCGCTTGCCATCAGACTCCGCTGGGACGATACTTGCATCGGCTGAGTGTTGCCACAGACAATAACGCACAGCAAACATACCCCCCGTATTGACTCAGACGAATACCATCATACCAAACTTGTATGCATGCTGTTGCGTACACGCTCCAGGCTGCGGCCCCACCATGCAAGCGCCTCTGCTGACACCGTATGCCTCTCATACACGCATGCTCCTGTGCGTGTGCTCATGCGCGCCTGCAGCTGCTGCCTGTGCTGTGGCGCCAGCTCGTGCCCGTCATCGCTCCAGCGGTGCACGAGCTCCTGCAGCAACGGCGCCAGCGTGGCGGCGCGGGCGGCGGCAAGCAGTCAGCGCGGCGGGCCGCCCTGGAGTCTGACTTCCAGGTGGGGAATGGATGACGAGCGTTGAGGCTGGAGAATGGGGAAATGGGTCGTGGTTAATGCCAGGCATGGTATAGGCTGGTGCGGTCAGATCATCTTTCTTCCACTTTAGGAAGCATGACACCCGCCCGAAGCCTGACGGGGGTTCAGACTGCGCAGCTGCCAGCACACACAAGCGTTTGAAGCTGGCTGCAAGCTACATGATGGTGTGATTCGTGCGACCCAGAGCGACAGGGCGCAGCACCACTTTGTGGCTGGCCGCACCTGTACTGCTAGGGTCATGGCGAGGGCGACGCAACAGACTGGCTTCCCGTTTCTAGTGGTTCAACTTCACCGGTGCAGCCATAGCCACTGACCTCAGCCGCGCTGTCGTTTGCCGCACTGGCGCTGCCCCACCTGCGGCATGACCCTCAGGTGCTGACCTTCAGCTCGAGCGGCGACGATGACGGTGGGAGCGAAGGCGAGGAGGCCGGCGGTGCATTCACAGGCGCCTCCGCTTACCTCAACGACGATAATTACGACGATGACGATGGCAATGCGGGCGCAGACTTCTACGCCGCCTCGCCTGTGCACCAGCGGGGCGGGCTTGGTGGTTCCCTGGGCAGCAGCGCTGGCAGTACAGGTGGCGGCGGGCCGGGTCAACGGCACGAGCCTGGCTTTGGTCAGGATGTGTGGCGCTGCGATCCGGATGGCCTAGGAAGCCCAAGCAGTGATGCTGGGGAGGAACCGTGGGTGAGTGTGATTCAGCCAGTCGGTGCCACCAACTTCCCTCACTGCGAAGAAGTTGGTAGCGCCCAGTATGCAGTCACAGAGGGTGCAGGCATGCTGGGTGCTTACTTCTGCACGGGCGGCGGCACGTACGCCATGCTCAAAATGTGTGGGTTGGCTTGGATTGGCTTGTGCAGTCTGCTGTGTTGCTGCTGCGCATGCTGCCGATTTTGGAGGCAAGCGGCTGTGCACCAACCATTGAGCACGTGGGCTGCTGTGAATGCCTGCAGCCGGTCGCTGCTTGCAATTGCCAGCCCACCGGCCTGTACAAGTGAAGGGCAACAATGCGACCCTGAACGACCACGTGATCTGTTGGTATGTCAATACCGTACTGGTACCTCTGTCCGCGTGTGCCGAGTGGGTGGTTGACGATACTTGTTTACGTTCATGGCTGTGCTGCTGGTGGTGGTGCTCGTGTGGTCCGCTGCACGCAGCCAGGCGCGTTTGGGCAGGGCGCCCCAGCCTCATGCATGCCGCCTCAGGGAGGACCAGCAAGCAGCAGCGACTGAGGGCCAGCAGCAGCGGCAGCAGCACGGAGGCGCACGGCCAGCGCACCAGCAGCAGCTGCGATCCGCAGGCCAAGCACCCCAACATCCTCCCTCGCGATCGTCCTCGCAGCCGCCTCAACCTGGTTGTCCGCCTCAACCCTCTGTGCCATCCGTCAGCGCAGCATCTCGCTTGCAGCCGCGATCTCCGGGCGGCGGTGGCTTGGCGCCCTCGACACTGCCGCCAGCGCAGCTGCTGCTCCAGACCTCGACGGCCCTGCTGCTGCAGCACCAACAGCACCAGCACCAACAGCACCATCAGTACCAGCAGCAGCAGTACCAGCAGCAGCAGCGCGCCCCAGTGCCGTCCTCCTTGGCGCTGGCACTGCAACACGGGCCACCGCTGCCACTCAGCGCGCTGGACGGCCGCGCATCCCTCGCACCGCACGCCCCGGGTCCCTCCCATGCCACTCCTGGTGGGCCCACAGCGCTCCTGGGGCCGCATCCAACGCCGCCGTCTAGAGCCACGCTGCTGGCCCTGCCTGCATCGCATGACGGTGCAGGAGCGGCACACGAGGCTCTCATTGCAGCTGATGCGCGGGCGGCCCCACTGCCTACACAGGCCCTGTCACAGCTGCTTGTCACGGGCGCGGGTGCGCTGACAGGCGGCGACGCTCCTGCCGCTACACAGGGTGGCGCAGGTGCAGATACCGCTTTGCGTGCGCAACCCCCAAAGCCCCTGGTGGCGTTGCGGCACCACACTGGAAAGGGCCTACCTGCGCACCTGCAGATGTTTCATCCCGGTACTCAGCCGCAGCTGGCCCAGGTGCACGCACCCACGGCCTCCAACGCGCATACGCAGGCTGGAGTACAGCAGTCCCTACGGGCGTCCGTGACGGCAACCACGAGTTCAGCCGCTAGCGCCGGCGCCAGCAGCAGCAGCAGCACGGGCAGGACCGCTCCGACTTCAGCGTCGGCGCCAGGGTCTGGGACGCTGCTGCCAGTGCTGCAGCGGGCGCTGTCGCTTCAGGAGCCTCGCACCGCAGCGCGCGCCGTGCAGCAGCAGCTGCTGGCGGCGCTGCCGGCCCGCTCACCCAGCGTGTTCGCAAAGGTACGTGTGTGCATAGTGTGCTCTAAGGGCTTGTTCTCACTGAGGTTTCAAAACCGGTTCTGAGAACCGGTTCTGAACTTGAAACTCTCAGAACCCGGGGGGGAGGGGGTTCTGAGATTTTCAGAACCGGTTCCGAAAGTTCGACTCGTGATTGTGTTCGCTTTTTGGGCGCTTTCGGGCGCTTTCGACCCTTGTTTCCGACTTTCTATTTTTCGGAACCGGTTCTCAGAACCGCATCTGAATCTCAGTGGGAACAAGCCCTAAGACACGCATTTTGGCGGGCCATGCAGTGTCCACATGCTTCAAGGCAAAGACTGCACCTGACAATGGTTCGGTGTCTTGCGGCTGCTGCAAAACAAGTGAGGCGTGTGCGTGCAGGCAGGCAGGCGTGTGGGCGGGGCGAGGTTTGCAGCGGCACTGACTGGCCGCTGACGGTGATGCTCTCCTCCGCCCTGGCGCCCTCGGCCCCTGCACGGCCCGTGGCAGACACTCGCACGTGCGCATGCGGTCACGCCAGCTCATGAATGCGTGGCAATCGCCCCATCCTCCGCATCACCACGCAGGCCACCATTCAGCACCGTGGAGGGCATGGCGCTCCTGGTTCTGCTTGCACGTGCCCTGGCTTGATCACTTGGTGGCATGCATGTATCCTCTGCGCGCAGGCCCCCCCCACGTGTACTGCTGCTAGCAGCGCTGCGGCTATGCTGCCTGGACGACGCCAGGTGGCGGATGCGAGGACGGGCTCCGGGAGTGCCTTGGGCGGCGGTGTCACTGGCCATGCCCAGGCTGGCAGCAGTCGCAGTGGCACGGGCGGCAGCGGCGGTGGCGCGGGCGCTGGCAGCACCCGGAGCGGCGGCGCGGCGCAGGGCCGCAGTCCCGTTGCCGCCGGGGCTGTGCGTTCGCTGGCAAGGGCTGGGAGCGGTCAGCAGGCTGCCCTCAAGCCCAACTCGGCCCTGCGTTCACTGACAGGCGGCCAGGAACACGCACACCAGCAGCAACACGCCCTGGGCTCGGCCCATTGTGGTGCAGCAATGGCACCAGGCCGGCAGCAGCAGGGTGCACTGCGGTTGCCATCACAACCGGCCCCAGCTGCCTCGTCCAGCGCTGTGCCTAGCGGCGTGGATAGCCGCAGCGGAAATGCAGCCCTCGCCGCACAGCCAGCTGGCATCAAACTCCCGGTCCTCGGCATGGCACGTAAGCACTGAGCGTGCGGTACACATTAAAGCAATCCTCGCATGCATGCTGCCACTGCGTGCTGCACTGTATAAACATAAGGGGAGGCGCTGGCATGCACACGGATCGATTTATACGCGTCATACGCCACTTTGCTGCTGCGTGCCCACCAGCAATGCCATGAAGCTCCACTGCCATCCGATTTATCCTAACACTCCATCCGAAAGCACTGTCTTGCAGAACGCATACATTTCATTCCCCATCTGTGCAATTCATTGGTTTTTGCGTTTGGCTGGTTCACCCATGCCGGGCCAGGCAGGCTGTGGACTGGTGAAGTGCAGTTTTCCGTGGTTTCGTTGTTACGCGTTGACTGTCTCGCATTCAGTTGGCCACAAAGGCAGACATTTCATCAACATGGACACCATGCGCCAGCCTCCTTTGGCAGTCCATGGACACCGCTCCCAGGCGGTAAGACCATGCCGAGTTGTGAGGCCCGAGTCCATCAGGGAGTTTCATACGGGTTTCACCTCCAGGGGAAAAGCATGCTTCAATTCAAGGCCGTGCTGAAAATGTGTTGCGGCTTGCTTCAAGCACTATCACCGCTTGTGAACCAGCAAGTTATGTCCACATAACCTCTTGACACAAGCTTTGCAGCGGGTGCTGTCTTGACCCACCTACGGTCCGCGCCACCTTGGACGATTTGGTCATATCACCCCAAGGTGAAAGCAATGGCAGGCCAACTGCAGTCATAACCATCCTGTATTATCGCTGTCATATTTGAGTTGCAGCTTGCTATGGTTTGCAGTGGGCCCCTGTTGCACGTCAGTGTGTTTTGAGTTTTTGACACAGCCATCGAGGCCTCAGCCGACCACGCCAGTGAAACAACTGGGAATCTGGCGATGATTTGCACAGTGTCAGCAGTCTTATCTCTCCTTTTACTAGTTTTTATCACAATATCAGTCTTCACTGGTTCAGGCCTTGGTGTAGGTGGACGACGGTGCGACACACCGCCTGCGCAGGCTGCAGAGTCAACGCACATTCCCTCCCAGACCAGCCGTAACACAACCCTTGGCCAGCGGCAATGCCTCGCTGCAGGAATGCGAGGGCTTGCACCATAGTTACGGTTATATTCGCAGCCTTCAGCATGACTGCGGCAGCCTATCCTTGGTGCGTGTGCCCTACTGAGCTTCTCATCAGGGCCATGTACGGCTGTGTCCGTTTGTGCGAGCAAGCACGTAGCGCTGGTGGTTGAGAGGCCTGCATCAGATGCATACCCTTCTGCAGAGAACCAACTCTTGGCTGCAGAGCTCTCAGCCGCACACTACTCGAGTTTGACCATGGCGGGCTACAGATTGAGGGTTCCACGATGGTTCCACCAAGTGTTTCTGTTGCACGCACAGCCTGTTGCTCCTAGGCAGGCACGTTACCTGGGGGCCGCTTCCCACTGCCCACTGCCCACTGTGCCCTGCGAATATGCAGGTGTATCGACGACAGCACATGCTTCTTGGAACAAAAGTGTGGGAGCTGGATGAAGCAGTACACCGACTTGGTGCAGGTAGGGTCTCGGGGGCAGCTAGGCGGACTGCATGCTGCAGCGCGCACACGTCCTGCCTGCGCTTGTGTGTCAGGCGGTGCCACAAAACGCACACCGTGTTAAGTGCGCGGCTCCACGGGAAGCACACTGCATGCCCCCACGGGATCAAATAACTCTGGCACATCGTGTTTGCCATGCTACACGCCTCCGCTGCTGCCTGCAACTTCACATATTGTGAAATCCTGCATCGCTTATGAGACATGCAGGCGATGCGTGAGGGGCGGGCGCGGGCGCGCTACGTGGTGGCCAACTGCGACTGCGGCCTGGCGGATGCGTTTGGCGGGTTCATCACGGCCGCCATGTATGCGGTGCTCAGCGGCAGAATGCTGGTCATCAAGAACGACCTGGTGAGGGGGTTGAGGCTGCACACCTGCATACACAAGGTTCAATGTCGTACTGGCGGCACTTTATTTGCCGAACCCACACATGCGCATGCACTTGGGGGACAGCCCCATTCGACGCTGTCCGTTGCATGTGCATGGTGGTGCAGCATGGGGCGCCACAGCTGACTGGGAAGGAGTGCTGTTACATGGGAGCACCCAAAATGATGGACTTGCGCTCCCTGGATTCAAGAGCGGTGCAATGTGACAAAAGATGTGGCGCCGTCAACGGCTAATGGAATCGTCATTTCATCATTTTTGTGGGGACACCCAGCCCGCATGCTGTGCAAGCAAGGCTGCGTCACACTCCTTGTCATCTCACACCTGTGCGCCCTGCTGTGCCTGCTGTATGATGCACCCTCAGGTCAAAATGCAAGCTGCCTACTTCAGCCCTTACGTGGAGTGGGACCCAGCCAACGTCAGCATCAGCAGAAGTCCCGATTACCCACAGACTGCCGTGTGCGTGATGAGTGATATGTCACAGGAGGGCGCAGGCACGCTGAAACCGGCGTCGGCGAGGGAAGCAACAAGGTTGCTGGCAACGGATACTGGGAGCCTGCTCCAAGGTCCCAAGCAGGGCGGCTCAGCCACCATGCAGAGTGGTGGCGCTGGCCGCTCACCGTGCAGGGCGAACGTCAGCAGCAGCACGCCGGAGCGCAATACCAGCGCCAGCGCTGTCAGGAGCAATTGCCTCGTCCAGCATGTGAAGGGGTGCGGGCGGCTGGCGTGGCGCACATTCACCCGTGGAAACGTCAGTGCTTTCCTGGAAGACTTTGACGTCGTGATATGGAAACACTCGCAGAACCCAGGCATGGTCTGGGACCTGTACCGCAATCCAGTGCATGTGCGGGATGTGGAGCGGATGGGTTTGCCACACCAGTACGCGTACGGCTGCCTCTTCAATTTCTTCTTCAGGTCAGCAGGTGCATTTACGGCAAGGCTGAACGTGCGTGGCGCCGCCGGGTGCTGGAGGACGGCTGTGAGGATCATCTTAATCATGTTTGTAGGCTGCTTGTCCCTTCCATACCGCAATGCATAACCGTCAAAGCCCTTATGCAACATGCTGGGCCCATCATTGGCGCTGCGTTCATGCACTGCACACTTGGCAGCCGCCCAAACCGACCTCTATGCCCAGGCTTGCGCATGGCATGTGCAGGCGGGGCAGCCGACGCCCTGCCTCCTGTAGCCGTTGATCATGAGGAAGGACCACTAGTGTTTGTGCACATGCTCACCCCTGCTCGGCACACGTCGCCCGTGCCCCCCATTGTGTCCCCGCTCCCCTTGACCTCACCACTACCCTGTCACGTTTGCATCACCCTGCAGTCCGAATTGTCTCTCTCCGCCTCGTGTGTTATCGGCTCTGTTTACAGGCCCAAGCCAGAGGTGCACGATCTGTTCCAGTACGAGGTGGCGGTACTGCAGGGCCGCATCACACTTGAGCAGTACTACCATACCAGGGACCCCAACACGAACGTTACGTCAGCGTCAGGGCCGGCTGCGGCTGCTGCAGCGCATGGCAGCGTCAAGCCTATCACACCGCAGGACCTCATACCCGGGCCACGCACACCTGGCGCACCCATTATCATCGGCATCCATGTGAGTGGGCCAGGAAGGTTGCAGGCTCTGTACTGACTGGGAATTGGGTTGCAGGCTGGGCAAGCAGCTGCGCTGCGTTTCTGAAGAAGCTTTTGGCTTGCCTTGCCAATGCATGTCTTGTGCACCTGTGCGGCACGTCTTGCATTGAGCGCATCGCCCGCTTGCGGTAGTGGGTGTGGTTGTGTTGTTGCTGTATAAATAAAGGGGTCCTTGCAACTGGAGGTGTTGTGATACCCTGAACGAAGGGGCGTTTGAGTCCATTCAACACAACTATGCAAGCTGTGCTTCTGCAACCAGAGGTATAGGGTGCAGGAGGTGGGGGCGGGGGGGCGAGGTGATGGCGGAGGTGCGGGGGCAGGCTCCGTCGGCGACGACATCAAGTGCTGACTTGTTTAAGGAGTGCAACTGCATTTGCCGCCCTTTGCTGTTGGTCGTGACGCGGCCGCCAACTTAACATCCACTAACACACTTTGCTGTGTGACCGCTTGTCCTGCATGTGTGGGTCAAACTGCAGATCCGTGTTGACAGAGACGGGAAAAAGGTGGGCATGGCAGCAAGTTTCCTGCTCTGCACCTGCTTTGTGAATGCTAAGCTGGCTTATTCTTGATGCTTTTGTTCGTATTCTGCAAGCTGTGAAGCAAGTGGAGCATGCAACGCACAAGGTGCTATTGGCAGTTAGCAGCATAACTGCTTTGGAAATCACTTGTGCATCCTGTGCGTAGGGCAACAACCATACGAGCTTGGATGCAACGCTCCTCAACAAGCAGCCAGACGAATGGACGGTGAGCAGCTGCGGTGTGCTGTGCACGTACACACCCCCATTCAGATACGCTTGCAATGAGCTTGCGCACGGTGCCGCATGCTCCTTTGCACGCATGACGTACATCAGTGCATGACGCCAGGCGGCGGCACAGTGCATCGATATCGGTGCCTGGACACAGCCTGTTGCAACAACGCAGGCGCATCTGCAGCTCGCATCCTAACCCGTTGACTACCCCAGGAATGTGGGTCCGTCAGAGCCGCCCTTTTCGCTTGTTCGGCCGTCTCCACGAACATAACAACATGCATGCCTGTATGTCGTTGCAACGATGTTGATTGCATGCGGACAGGCACTTGATTTTTCAAAGCATTTCGGCTGCGCCGAGCAGCTCGACCAGTGGCTTGTGAGCAAGCTGCAAGCAGCCAGCGGCGGCGAGGCCAGCGGCGATGGCAAAGCGCAGCGCCAGCCGCAGGTGATGTGGTACGTCATATCTGACTCCCTGAACCTCAGGAGGGATGTACTGCAGCGGTACGGATCAGATAAGGTCCTAGTGACCCTCCCTGGAGCATTGCAAGGGCCCAAGCTGAAGATCGGTCACGTGACAAATGTCGGCGCACGCGGCTCGCCAGCCGAACTCTTGCGGTCCACCGCCGGGGAGCATTTTGCGTTTGGTTGACGGGCTTTCAGATACTTGGGCACACAGGTGAGGCTGAGTACGGCCTGCAGCATTCAATAAGTATAAGTCTCAGGCCCACAACGATGTGTGGTCCTGGGGTGCGCCCCACTCACGTGCATGATGCGTGCCTGTACTGCGCTGTTTATACCGCAGGCTTCTCACGGTCCGCAACCTGGCGGGCGGTACGCGAGCATTATGTGTTCGACATGCGAAAGATAAACCCCACAGGTGGATCGTGCAGCAGTGGGCTGACGCCCACCACCACCTACTATTGAGCGGTGAACCCTGGGTGGACCTGTTTCGCTCCACTGCTCACAGTTTAAGGCTGTTTAGGCACATGCAGCATTGCTGCTTCTCTGGCATTGCACCAAAGCAACCTGTGTGGGCTACCCCAGCGACCACTGTGCGTTTGTAACTTTGTATGATGACACACACACACACACACACAAACACACACACCACCCTCAGGTGCAGTCATCATCATCACGCATAACAAGTACACTGCACGGCCCCACGGAAAGCATACTGCATGGCCCCATGGGAACCAAACATTTCTAAACACCCGGCATGTGCAGTGTGATGTAGGGGATGTGATCTTCGTGCGTGCTAGTTTGGTATCACACCCTTGGCTGTGTGGTATCACAATTTGCGTTATTGAGTCATGCGTCCGCTTGCAAGGGCCGGGGGTGGCCAGCGCTAAGCCAAGCAGCAGCGGGAATGCAGTCCTCGCCACACAGCCAGCTGGCGTCAAACTCCCGGCCCTTGGCATGGCACGCAAGCACTGAGCGTGCGGTACGCATTTAAGCAAACCGCGCATGCATGCTGCCGCTGCCACTGCATGCTGCGGTGGATACCACATAAGGGGAGGCGCTGGCATGCACACGGATCGATTGATACGCGTCACACGCCACTTTGCTGCTGCGTGCCCACCAGCAATCCCATGAAGCTCCACTTCCATCCGATGGTAATGTCTTGCACCATGCACTGCTGCATGCACTGCTGCATGCACTGGTCTTTCCTTTGCGTGCCATTCATTTCTATTTGTGTTTGGCCAGCCAGACTGTGTGGGTAGGTGAAGGGATTTTTTCCGTGGGAATTGCTTCAACGCTGCACATGCTTACTTCTCAGGATTCTCGGGCATGGCAGCTTGGGTGATGTGCCTGTTGCACCTCAGTGCCAAAAACACTGTGGCAACAGCCATCATACCCGCAAGGCATCGTTTAAGCACACTTTCAGGGCATCACCAATTCACCATGCTTGGGCGTTGCAGCATACCCATCACACTCCTCGACCTGAAATTTGGGCATGCACGTCGGGGGGACAAATGTGGGAATATTCTGTGAGGGGACAACCGTGGGTTTGACTTGGCGCTGGGTCTGTCTGCCACGGTCTTTCTCCACTGCAATGATTCACCAACATCGAGCCCGACGATCGATGGCCTGCATAGCCTAATTTTCTTGGTGGCGCTGGGCTCCTGTTCAGAACAGCATATGCCTGTAGGGCTCCGTCACCCACGACTTTAAAGTCCGCTCACTTGCTTTTGCAACAAGCGAGTCCTTTGCACCGTTATTTGATCAGCAGCCAGTCCTGGCACGGCTGGCGTCGGCCCATGTCTAGGCGGATACCGTTGATGGCAATTGTTCCGCCTGAAAGCCCTAAGGCCAGGGCATAACGGCCACTTAGTATCTGCCAGTCACGCAATACCCGCCACACTTGCTCGTATGTAGAAGGACCTGAATGTCCAAATGTCTGGTTCCAAGAGCTGCAAGCCTGTTACACTATAGGCAGAACCCTAAGCACGCTGCATTGGAGTCAACCCAGCCGGTGCTGTCAGCTGCCAAAATTTGCAGCAAACGTTGTCAATGGCCGGCCACAGGCAAAAGCTGGTTTGCGCTGTGAGTTGGCCTCAAGTGCTGTAGGCACGTGCCTGGCCCTGGTGTGCAGTGGGCCAGCGCCAAATAAAAATTCATGCAAGGAGCACTGCACTGGACTAACTTGTTAGCCACGCCACAATCTGTGTTCAGAGGTGCAGCATGTGTGCGTCTGCAGGTGCTTGCGTTGCTTGTGTCAAGGTGTGTAGCGGCAACGGCAGGCAGGCACGGGGGAGCTTTACAACAGTGCGAAATTGAGTCACCCCCGGACGGTGCACCTGCATGACAGCCAAAGACAAGTATTTGCAGCCCATCCAACAAGCATTTGAGGCAGGCAGGACTGTTTCTGGACTTGCCCACATTGGTGGGCATGGTTGGGCACCCTCGGGATGCAAGCAAATCAACAAGCGGACACTGGGCGTGGGCCTAAACCAGGAAAAGAAACGTTTGCCTGTTGTCGTCTGAATTCTGTGTGCTTCCACTAAGTCACAGGACGGGCTAAGCGCTGTTGAGCCGAAACCGCAGAACCCCTACAGCGGGAGCAAACCCTCAGCTGGCTCACCAAGGCCTCAGTCGGCAGCCTTGTTGAACCACTGGCTCACTCCCTGTACCTAATATGCCATAGTGTAACAACCTGTCGCTCGAGGTTGGGCCTGATGATTGCAAGCCATTCCAACCAGCCTGAACGCCCCAAGCACTGTTAAGATGGTCTTGAACAGAGTGCAAGGAGGGCTATGGGTGCTGCTCATGGTTCTGGCTGCAGCTTGCAGTCAGGCCGACAAGGGTTCCTTTCCATGGTAAGCCCAATACATGGCCTGCCTGTTATGGCGTGGAGCAAGGCCCGTCCTTGCACAATCCATGCACTCCCTGCTGTGCACTGCCAACGGTTTATGTGAAGCATACACATTTGGAGGGCAAACGTGCAAGCGAGCAAACGGTCCTGCTGCAGTTGGCTGGGTGCTGCCTTGCCGCCTGCAGCCTGTGCTCATCTCAACGGGTGAGATGTATGCGCACAGTGTGGCGCGTGCGCCTACTCCACCCACCGTGCTTGATGGCCGCCTGAGAATCAGGGCTTCCGCCTGCCGCCCTCACCTTGCAAGCTGAGGCTCGTTGGTCATGCACTACCGGCAGCCTCAGGCCAGCTGACGAGCTGTGCTGGGGCTGCCCGCGCTCACTGCCGTCCTGCAGCACCGAGCAGTGCATGCATTCTTCCGCACACGCCTTTTGCTGTTGCGCTTGCCGGCGTGGTGCTCGCTCGCCTGCAGGTGCATCGACGACAGCACATGCTTCTTGGAGCAAAAGTGTGGGAGCTGGATGAAGCAGTACACCGACATGGTGCAGGTGTGCTTTGCCATTGTGAGCTCCCATTGCTGAATCCCCACGGGGCCCTGCAATCCCGCATACCATCACCGCATGGTTCATGCAATCAGTGGTGGTACGGTGGCCTCCACCACTGCAGCAAAATTCGCCGATAATGCCACTGCCACAAAGTGTGCCTGCTTGGATCGAGAGCTGTAACCCCACACGTGGCGTTAAGTTGGCGCCCTTTGGTTCCAGGACAGACCATGCCGAAGCAGCCATTTGGTCGCTTAATGCAAGCCAAGGCGCAGCCAAAATGTGGGAGCCGGCGCGATCAAAAGCGAGGCCCTGGTGCGTAACAAACTAAGCTGAGGGCCTTTCTGACCACCACATGCATGCTTTCGTGCATTTGCCTAACAGGCGATGCGTGAGGGGCGCATGCGGCCCCGCTACGTGGTGGCAAAGTGCGACTGCGGCCTGGCGGATGCGTTTGGCGGGTTCATCACTGCCGCCATGTATGCGGTGCTCAGCGGCAGAATACTCGTCATCAAGAATGACCTGGTGAGGGGGTTGCTTGATCACCACTTGCGGTAGCCCTGCCGGATGCTCCCAGCGCGGCTCAAAGCTGTGCAACGTACAACCAGAGCAAAGCTGAACGAAGCTTAGCCTTAGTGGTGACAGCCACTCAAACGCAAACGGCTCTCACCCTCGCAAGTATGCTTTGGTCACAGCATACTAAGTACTAACACTTGGTGACACCTGGTTTGCCTCATTGCGCACGCCAGGTCAAGCTTCAGACGGCGTACTTCAGCCCCTACATGGAATGGAGTCCCAAGTCCAACAGGATCAGCGCTGTGACCAAGCGCCCCCCCACCGCGCTGTGCCGTATGGATGACGCTAAGGGCACCCTCAAGGCAACGCTGGTGCTGGCACGGGAAGCACTAAGAATCGCTAGAAGCGCCGGCCGCCATGTCCTGGCTGCTGCGTCCGAGGCCGACGCCGACAGTGATGCTGAGGATGATGGCGATGTGGATGACGCAGCCTCCGAAACCGGTTCTGCTGGAGGCGCAACAGGCTCCGGAGCCACTGACACTGGTTCTGGAGCAGTCAAGGGTGCTCCAAGCACTCGTGCGCTGCGATGCAAGGCCGCTGCCATGGAAGGCAACACCAGCAGTATTGCGAAGCTCAACTGCCACATCCAGCGGGTCAAGGGGTGTGGACGGCTGGTTTGGCATGCATTTAATCGTGGCAACCTCAGCAATTTCCTGGAAGGGTTTGATGTAGTGATATGGAAGCACTCACAGAGCCCAACGCTGGTTGCAGACCTGTACCGCAATCCAGTACACGTGCAGGACATGCGCCGGTTGGGCCTGCCTTACAACTACGCGTACGGCTGCCTCTTCAACTACTTCTTCAGGTGAGTGGCTTCAAGAAGTGCGGTGGGCTGCATCATGCACTACCGCATGCCACGCTGCATGATGACTGAGAGCTCTTGTGGGATTGAACGGATGATGTACGCTACACAAAACTGTTTGCCTGTCTGTTTTCATGGGGCTCAAAGCCACCCTGTGCGGCATGTGAAGTCAGGCCTCAGAAAACAGCACCCCTCCCTACGCGGGATGATTGCAAGCAAGCTGGCTGCACCCCCCCCTGCCCCTCCGCGCATTGGTGCACCTCCTAGAATGCACAGCCTGATATGTAATCATGCATGCACGCACAAATGCAATGCTTGCACATGCACAGGTACACGCGTGGACATCACATGCACATGCACGCACACGTATCGCCACACGTGTGGATTTTGTTTCCTCCTTGCAGTCCCCACCTTCGGCCCATCTCACCTCTGCCCTGCAAACCTAAGTTCCTGAACCCACCTGTGACCTATGTGGTCGACCTTTGGTGTGCGCCTGCCGTACATGTAGGCCAAAACTCAACGTCCTTGACATGTTCCAATATGAGGTGGCGGTACTGCAGGGCCGCATCACACTTGAGCAGTACTACCGTACCAGGTACCCCAACATCAACGCCACGTCAGCGTCAGGGCCGGCTGCCCCTGCAGCGCGTGGCAGCATCAAGCCCATCACACCGCAGGACCTCATACCCGGGCCACGCACACCTGGCGCACCCATCATCATCGGCATCCATGTGAGTGGGCCAGGAGGGTTGCAGGCTCGATCGTTCGGCCTGTTGTACAGCTTGCGCATTTTCTGGGCAGCGCCAAGCGGCAATGACATGTTGCGGGAGCAGCGTACACGGCATTGCCAGCATGCACTGCAACAGCCATGCAATCCTGCACTGGTTGCCACGCCTCCCGCAGGTGCGCGCAGATCGAGACGGATACAAGGTGCGCCTGGTGCGGCGTAAACAGCGGCCCCTCTGCGCTGCCTGTCAAGTGTCAGTGTGTGCTGCCTGTGCTTTCCCATTTCAACACCCAAGCAAGGCAAGCAAGGCATGGATGATGCCATTTGCTCAGCTGCAGTACGGTAGTTGCACTTGCTAATGCACCACCAGTTCACATGCAACATCATTTTGCGCATACTGACGGCTGAGAGCACACACCCACATGCACGCATGTGTGCTCCATGACATGACTTGCGTGCGGGCGTGAACAGGGCAAGCGCATCAGCCTGGATGCAACCATCCTCAACAAGCGAGCGGATGAGTGGACGGTGAGTTTCTGATCGCCAAGCGTATACTGATGTCATACCGTATTCAGTTGCCTGTCTGCCTTTCCCAGTACAGTTGTGTTACCCAATCAAGGCGAGTGTGCTTGTCAGGGCACTGCAAGGAACCATGCTCTCCTAGGAATGTGGGCGGCTGTGCCTTGTGCTAGTGGCGCTGCAGCCGTGATGTATGGGTCATCAGCCAGTGGAGAGGCTTGCTCACCCATGCGTACGCCTCCAAAGCCACATTCGCAGCGTTCAGTTGCACACCCACCCGTGGACCGTACACGGCCGATCTTGCAGCAAAGCAGGAGCGTTCACTGCACGGCACCATCATGTCTCCTGGGCCTCATGCAATACGGTAATGCATGCAGGCGCTGGACTTTAAGAAGCACTTTGGCTGCGCCGAGCAGCTTGACCGGTGGCTGACAAAGCGGCACCAGAGCGCGCAGGACGCTGACACACATGACAGCCAAGGCCAGCAGCAGCAGCAGCCCGAGGCCTCGAGGGTTGTTTGGTACGTCATATCTGACTCTCTGAGCCTCAGGAGGGACGTACTGCAGCGCTACGGACCGGATAAGGTCCTGGTCACCCTGCCTGGAGCATTCTTGGGCCCAGAGCACCGCCATGCAAGCGGCAGCAAGCGGACAAAGCTGAAGATCGGCCATGTGACGAGCGTCGGCACGCGAGGGCATCCCACAGAAGTCCTGCGCTCCACCGCCGGCGAGCACTTTGCGTATGGGTTGACGGACTATCAGATACTTGGGCACACAGGTGAGGGGGGAGGGGGGGAGAGGGGAGGGGGGGCCTGCTGCAGCTGATACCATTCTTGCGCAGGCCTAGCTGCATGCCTACCTTATGGCCGCATGGCTGACATGACTACCCAATCTGCATCTGCCTCCTCGAATCAACCATGAAGCTTTCATAGGTTTGTATCACGTATGTATCGTGCCCAGGTGTATTCGCTGGTGTCTATGGCTGGTATGGACTTTCTAAGCGGCGTGGGGTGCGGTACTGCGGGGTGGCTGACTCGAGGTGCAATGTGCTGCGCTGCGCTGCTGCTGCTCTGCAGGGTTTTCGCGCTCTGCGGCATGGCGTGCAGTTCAAGAGCATCATGTGTTCGACACGCGCAAAATGAACCGCACCCATATCACGTGCAGTGGATTGAAGATTACGACTTCCTATTTCAGGAGATAGCCTGGATAGCTTTGTGTAGCTGTTGATAGTAGTACACCAGGGCGGCACACCGAAATACAGTACGCAGAAGGACAGGCCGGAGTGTAGGTTGCATCGTGAGCGCTGCGGGGTGACATGCGAGGGTGGGCATAACTGACAGTGGCGTGTCCTGTGGGTGCATGTTGCTGTTCGCACGCAACAGAGCTAATGCGTTTTACATCTGGGCGCCATGCAATAACCGGGGATGGGACATGGGCCAGGGCCGCATGCCCGCATGCTCTTCAGCACTACTTGCACACATTGTGCGCACAGGCACTTCTCGGCTGGCAGCCAGAGCGGCCATCTGCCGGTTTACAATCGCGTGACCTACACACGTGTTCTTTTACCATGCTTGCAATGCGCACAGGTCTTTGCATGCAGCATCCGACTTCGCCTGTGACGGCTTGAATTGCGTCTGGCCTGATATTGGCAACCCCCTTCTTCCCCATCCTCTGGCATGTTACCAGTTGACTACACACTCGGTTGCCCCTTGGGCGCTCTTATGACACACTCTTGCCCCTTGGGCGCTCTTCCTGACATACTCGGTTGCGGGCGCGCACACAGGCGCACAAATACAGTCTGCACACTCGCTGCACTCCAGGGGTGCCCGTTGCAGCTCTCATGCAATCCAGGAAAGTTCCGGAGCAGCTTATCAGGTGCACGCCTCATGCCTGGTCAAGACTGTCAGCACCCACGACCCTCTGCCGTCTGAGCTTCCAGCTTGCCGCCGCAACCGCGGGGCTCCACGCAACGCAAGCCCCAGCGGTAGTGGCAACGTGTCAAGTTCCAACTCTGTGGGCTCCAGCTCTGTGGGCTAGAGTATCCCGTTGATTGTTTTTGCCCCTGGCAGGCGTCTCCGGTGTACTCCCACCTGCAACCCCACTCAACACACATGCAGCGGCGTGTCGCTGCGCATTGGCGCAGCTGCAGCAGAGTACCCACACACCACGCCACCTGGTCCACGGACCACACACGCCCTCACCATGTGTGTCATCGTTGGTTGCAGTTCTGCTGCTGCCATCAGCGCCGCTTGCTAAGCCTTGTTGTTGGTTTGGTGCTTTTGTCTCTGCGGTCTGGCGGGTGCAAGCCTGCCGGCACATGCCTGCTGGTACAGTACTCCACAGAAATGGTTTCGGTGGTAAAATCTAGCCAGTGTAGGTAGACTTGCAGCAGGAACGCTATTCGAGTCACTTGTTTTGTGTGCTTGAGTTCGGCCAACATCCACCGTCCGTCAGTGGCAAACCCTAGTACGAGCAGTGCCCACCACGGACGGCACCAGCGAATCAACAAATGCTGTGGTGGCCTGGCGGATCAATACAAAATGCAAAGACAAAAAGGCGGAATACATGCATTGCCTGGCTGTCGGGTGGGTCGCCTGCTTATGTATCACCCTGAAATTCGCCTTGGCCAACTCCACGGTGCTTGCGTGCCCAAACACGTTGGGAATGGCCACTGAAAATAGCAGGATTTTCAGCGCGCACTCCAACGCCGTAACCTGTACGCTGAGTTGTGACACTTTGTGCAAACTGAGTCACGCACGAGGCAATGAAAGATCAGACGGTTGGCTCTGAGATGCCAACAGCTGAACACCAGTATGTGCATAGCAGACAGAAATGCCAGTGGATACTCTTATGAAGGTCCTAGGTTGTGTCTGGAAGGCGTACCTGGCCTGCCCAAGCTGATGGCCAAGACTGCGCCAGCAGCGCACTTTATTTCTAGTGATGGGCACAAAACCCGTGCGTTGCGTATTGCGTAGGCCTGGCATATCACTGCGGCCCTTGGGAGAAAACGATAAGCTTAGAGAGGTTCCTGCCACCAGCTTAGTGTCCAGTGCCTCTTTGGTTTGCGCGGCTTGTCTTGAGCATGTCGTGTGTGAGAGCATTGGCAGGCCAACGGTTCCAGTCCAGTCCAGCCTGGACCATCATTGCTATCGCACAATGCACTGCAATCTGCATGAGTATCTGTATGCCAACTGCAAGCCTTGGCCAATACGTCTGTTATATCTGGCCGCGTACTTGTTGACGCAAGGACTTTAAGGACTGCATGTGTGTGAACGGCTCTGGGACCTGCGTGGAACGCTTGCCAGACTAATTGTCACGTCCTTTAAGCTCATAAAACTCGGTGTCGGCAGCTGTTCAGGCTCAGGATTCGTAATCGGAGAACGAGTATTGCAACGGGCTGGCGGGCGGCCTGCATGCCTTCAGAGCGCGCGTAACGCACGCCTTTGGCCCGCAGCCATGCCTTGCTGCAGGCATAAAAGGCCGTTTGTGCTACTCCTAAGCGTAGCAGCAGCTGTCAGCCTTGCTGAGGCGGCCTATCCTTGGTGCGTACTGGTCCCTGCTGTTCAGGTTTCTGTCCGATGCCACGTCAAGAGCGGAAATGAAGGCATGGCTTGCCCCTGCCAACTACACACTGTTTTTATCGTATTCACGTCACGTCACCCGAGCTGCAGCAATAACGTAATGGAAGCATACATGTCTGTTTCGTACAGCCCGGAAACCCTGTTGCACCGGTGTGCAAGGTGCAAACGCAATCCGCCAAACCTGTTGGGCAGGCACAAGTGTCCAAACGTCATTCATAGGTGCTACCATAGGTTTGTGCACATCCGCACTGTTGCTGTAGATGACAGCAACGTTTCGATGCGAACGTCGGTTTCGGCGAGCAGATGGGCGCCCGTTGAGCGCAAAGCAAGGCTGACTGCTGCAACTAATGCGCTGTTGCAAGCTTTGCACAACATGCGCTACACCAAGTGGCAATGTTTGATGTCAACAGGGGCACTGACAGTATCGTTGATGCAGTCATGTAGGAATCGTATTATTTGCAAACATAGCCATCAACATCACCGCAGGCGTTGCCTTCGGTGCATGCAGGTGTATCGATGACAGCACATGCTTCTTGGAGCAAAAATGCGGAAGCTGGATGAAGCAGTACACCGATACAGTGCAGGTATGGTCTCAGGGGCAGGTAGGCAGACTGCATGCTGCAGCACGCACACAGCTGCCTTTTCCGTGCCATTCAGCAGGCACTGCCGTGACACACACACCGCGTTCGCCATCCTACGGTGCTACATGCTGCCGCCGCTGCCTGCAATGCAAATTCTCTGTCGTGTCTGCAAATGCAGGCGATGCGTGAGGGCCGGGTGCGGCCCCGCTACGTGGTGGCCAACTGCGACTGCGGCCTGGCGGATGCGTTTGGCGGGTTCATCACCGCCGCCATGTATGCAGTGCTCAGCGGCAGAATACTGGTCATCAAGAACGACCTGGTGAGGGGATTGAATGCTTGAGGCATCACACCTGCACACATGCACGGCTCAATATCGCACTCACGGCATTCTACTTGCCACAGCACTTCACCTTGGAGGCAGCAAGTGTGAGCTGTTGCATGGTGTGCGACGGTAGGTAGGTGCGCAGGGCAGTACGGGGCAATGCAGCTGAATGCACGGAGCGCTGTTGTGGGAGGGACCGCATTGGTGGACCTGCAAGAGCGGAAAAGTGCTTTCCCTCTTTGGGAGTGTGAAGTCACAGCATGCAGTTTCCGTGTGTGCGGGCACTTGTGCAAGGCCCGCTCTGCATGCTGGCACGAGCGAGGCTGCAATTATCTGACTGTCCTGCATGCCGTGCGCCATGCATTACATGTCATTGTGATCGGGTGATACCTCAGGTCAAGCTGCAGGCCGCCTACTTCAGCCCCTATGTGGAGTGGGATCCAACAAACGTTAGCATCAGCGCAAGACCCACCTACCCTTCCACCGCGGTATGCTACATAAGTGACACCTCAGGCGCGCTGAAGACTGCATTGGCAGTTGCAAGAGAGGCGACAAGGATGATGGCAACCAGCAGCACGAAAAATGTGCGCTTGGCTCAAAAGCAGGCCCGCGGATTGCGCGGAACCCCCAGTCATGGGGCCGCCAGCAGCAGCAGCAGCAGCAGCAGCAGAGCGCTGTGTAAGGCGAATGTCAGCAGCATTGGGGTGAAACACAGCACCAATGCCAGCGCCACCGGCATCATGCGGAGAGATTGCCATCTCCAGCGCATCAAGGGTTGCGGACCGATGGTGTTGCACGTGTTTGACCATGGCAACGTCAGCTCGTTCCTAGATGGCTTTGACGTTGTGCTGTGGAACCATTTGAGGAGCCCGAGCTTGGTCTGGGAGCTGTACCGCAATCCAGTACATGTGCGGGACATGGAACGGCTGGGCCTGCCGCGCAACTACGCGTACGGCTGCCTCTTCAACTTCTTTTTCAGGTGAGCAGGTGCGATTCGGCCTGTTTGGCACCGCCCTGCATTTCTTGGAATTAAGCTGAGCATATTTGCGGGCTGCATGTGCTTTGGCCATTTAGCATGAGAGACGCCTGTCACGTTTCTGCTTACCCATGTTGCGCACATGGTGCATCCCTTCACTCCCCGCCGCCGATTCATGCAAAGCATGTTTGCGGGCTGCATGCAGAGAGTTGCCTGTCAAGTTTCTGCTCCCCACGTAGTGCATCCCCTCACTCCCTTCCCCCCTTCCGCCGCCACCTTCATGCCCCGTGCCATCTTTGACCTCCCGGTATGCCTGGGCTCCCTTGTATTTACAGGCCCAAGCCAGAGGTGCACGACCTGTTCCAGTACGAGGTGGCGGTACTGCAGGGCCGCATCACACTCCAGCAGTACTACCATACCAGGTACCCCAGCGTCAACGCCACGTCAGCGTCAGGGCCGGCTGCCGCTGCAGCGCGTGGCAGCATCAAGCCCATCACACCGCAGGACCTCATACCTGGACCACGCACACCTGGCGCACCCATCATCATCGGTATCCATGTGAGTGAGCCAGGAGGGTTGCAGGCTCTGTACCGCCTGGCATTCACATCCCTTCCTTATGCTGTGGTTGTTACACTCGGCCAGCAAGCCAAAGGCCTAGGGCCGCCCTTGAGAGGGTTTCAGAGGTGTGCATTGCAGATCAGATAGATAGCAAAGGAACGGCGGGGATGGGGTTGGGGCAGAGGTTAGGGAAAAGGTGCAGAGGCAGTCTCCGTTGCTGAATGACGACAATGAGTCCCGATGCGATGCACAGGGAACGCAGCTGCATTGGCCACCTTGATTGTTGGTCATGACACGGCAGCCAACTTAACATCCACCTGCGTGTGCTGCTCAGTGACCGTGTACCATGCATGTGTGGATGGTATTGCAGATCCGTGTTGACAGAGATGGCAAAAAGGTGGGCAGGACAGCAGATGTGGTGCTCTTGACCTGGTTTGTACTGCAGGAGTGACAGTCTCAATGCGGATGCATGCCCCTTGCATGCATTCATGACAGTAGCATGCCGATAAATGGTGCCGTATGAAGCACGTGCATGTTCGACACCACAGCGACTTGATGGGTGTGTTTCGCTCATCACTGCTGTGCACATGCCCGATGTGCGTTGTGGGCATCGCACGCAGGGCAACCGTACGACCTTGGACGCCACCATCCTCAACAAACGTGCGGATGACTGGACGGTGAGCCGCGGCGGTGTGCTTGCCAGGGCGTTGCCTGGAAGTCTGGAACGATACCGTGCAGTCCTGGGTATGACGTATGATGCCAGGCACCATTGCATCTGCATGTAGCATGTTACAACAGCGCAGGCCGCAGATAATGATTAGCGCCCTAAACCATGCAGCACCTGTCCTGCATCTCAGATTCTCAGGCGCATGTATCCAGCAAGGCGCTGCCTTCCCCGCCCGTTCGGCCGTGCCACAGGTGTCACAGCACCGTGTGCACACCGCATGCCTTTGCAACGATGTTGTTCGCAGGCACTGGATTTCCCTAAGCATTTTGGCTGCGCCGAGCAGCTCGACCGGTGGCTCGTGAGAAAGCTGCAAGCAGCCAGCAGCGATGAAGCCAGCAGCGACGGCAAAGCGCAGGGACAGCCGCAGGCCCGAGCACAGCGCCAGCCGCAGGTGATGTGGTACGTCATATCAGACTCTCTGAACCTCAGGAGGGATGTACTGCAGCGCTACGGACCACATAAGGTCCTGGTCACCCTCCCTGGAGCGATAGCATCTGGCGACCAGCAAGGGCCCAAGCTGAAGATCGGCCATGTGACAAGCGTTGGCACACGCGGCCTGCCGGCTGAAGTCCTGCGGTCCACCGCCGGGGAGCACTTTGCGTATGGACTGACGGACTATCAGATCCTTGGGCACACAGGTGAGGCTGGGTACGGCCTGGAGTGTCAAGTAATAACAATTGTAAGTCCCACATAGGTTTTGAGGTCCTGTTGGGATGCACCCACTCACATTTGTGCAGGCATGTGCATGCATGCTTGCTTGAGGGTTTGCATGTGTGTGCACGCGCGTATGTGTGCCTGTACCGTACTGCTTGTACTGCAGGCTTCTCACGCTCCGCAACCTGGCGGGCAGTACGCGAGCATTATGTGTTCGACACGCGGAAGATGAACCTCACCAGCGGGGTGTGCAGCAGCGGGCTGACGCTCACCACCACCTACTATTGAATGGTAGAAAACCCTGCCGGGCGAGCCATAGGTCAGGTTTCACAGCTCCAGGCTTGGCACGACGGCCACCCTCCCAAGCTACCCAAGCGAGCTGCGTGTCAATGCATGTATGCTGGTACAAGGGCCACCCAGCCCGCTGACAGTGTGATATTCAACAGGCGATGTCAGTCAACGCCGTAGACAATAATCACTGGCAGCCATTGCACCGGGACACGCTCACGATGCACTTTGCCCATTCGCGTTGCATTGGATCATCCTATTGATTCCATGCACGCATGCTACGTGGCCACGCTGCGAGCGTGTAGCATCGTTGGCGATTTTGCATGCGTGTCCCGGTTGCCGGGAGGCCTCGGCTCCGATCCACACGCTGCAGGATACGGATGGCATCCGCACCATCAGCAGCATCCAGGAACCGCTAAGGAACTCTGGGTGTGGGCAGTTGCACCTGTGAACATTCCGAACTTGCACAGCATCAACTCCCTTACCTGCGCATGGTACATCGGTGAACCCTTTGGAATCGTAAAGGCAATACCGAGGGCGCAAAGCACAAGCGCGATGCCTTGGGAACGAACGCGTATCAAACACCGCTACTTGCGTCCAACTGGGTGTGCCAACTACTGTCTTGGATCTATGCCCTCCCTCGCCATATTTATGCGCTGGGTGCATGCAAGCACTACGTGCACATACTTACGCCGACGCAACATCGCCTTCAATCGCATCCAAAAACATCTGAGACGATTGTGCCACACTGCCACCCATACAAGAGCCTCGCAGCCTTGGTTTGAGTTGCATGACAGCTGCTATTGCTGCTCTCCTTAGTACTGTATGTGACGTGTGCATGCTTGTAGATTAGCAATGCCCTTGAGCTTCCCTCTGCCCCTGCTGCCGCCACACAACGTACATGCCTCATTGCCTTGCCCCACAGCCAAGCTCGATGTAGATGCCCCCGCCCCACCTGCTGTGCCTCTCCCAGACACAGCCAAGCTAACCCGCTTGCTGAACAACGGCATGCCATCATCAGGCTTTCCACCCTTCGATCGCCTTCCTTTCACGCGAGCAAGGATCGGGCGGGCACAGCCGCAATTGCAGAACCTGACAAAGGCGTGTATGTGAGCTGTGTTCGCATGTGCTTGCAGGACGCTGTTGCGGGCGGGCGCACGTTAATGCAATAATGTTGAGTGTCTGTACTGCTCTGGCACCCCCTAGGGTCGTTGTTCCCAGCAAGGCTGCTGAGCGCCAGTGGGGCTGAACCGCGGCGTTCAGCTCCGCCATGGTCAACCCAAGTTGCATAAAGCAAAAGCGCACATGTAAGGTTGGTCTGGCAAGAGAGTGTTGAGCATAAGATGAGTCAATACCGCACGGCTTGGATTCAAATGATGTGGGTTCCTCAACACTGTCCACGTGCTCTACGTATGGATTGCAGTGGTAGGTACAATGTGCAGCGGTAGCAGGGACCACCGCCCAGGACACTACGGTGTCGTCACGATCACACTGGGCAGGCACATGGCAAAGCACCTGCCTTTGATCGCGGCTGATGGTCGGTCTACACAGCACAATTCCGCAGCACAGGATGAGAGAGGGACGCCAGGAGGCAGGAGGGCAGCAGGGAATCAGCCCCTTGTACCCCTTCACTTGGCCATGATACATAGGCGTGACCACGTACACAAACAGGTATATACGTGTCCAGGTGTACCGGCATGCGGTACCATATGTCCATATGCATGGAGCCAGGCGTCACGCCCCGCACCTCTTCCTTCCTCATGCGGGGCGCCTGCGGTATTCGCTGAGGCCCAACCCCGCAGCCATGCGCTGTGTGTGGTTCATGTTGCTTGCACGCGACCAGTCTTGCCTGGGCTCAACACGCGCGCTACATCATGCAGCGCACACAAAAAACTGACATTTGCATCCCCTACGCCTGGGTTGGTGAACCTCGTCTGGTCGCCCGGTCCCCGTGTGGTGGGACCATGGGCCGCCAGGCCGACAAGCCCCTGATGCAACGTTGGTACATAAGTAACATAACAAACACATCCACACACTTCAACGCCGAATGTCAGCACCACGCCGCCAGAGCACACACAGCCGCGCCTCCACG
This sequence comes from Chlamydomonas asymmetrica, assembly GCA_001662385.1. Lineage (NCBI taxonomy): Eukaryota > Viridiplantae > Chlorophyta > Chlorophyceae > Chlamydomonadales > Chlamydomonadaceae > Chlamydomonas > Chlamydomonas asymmetrica. The sequence goes on from BDDA01000107.1 coordinate 151,262, forward strand.
CTAGCTCAAAGCCCTAACCCCCAAGGCCACCCCAGCATCACCCTGTGGGTGCGAGCGGCTCACCCGGTCCCCTGCTAACCAACCATCACGAACTATGCATGCAGTTATGAGCTATCGGATCGTCCTCAGCTGGACAAGGCAGATCACACCGCCGAGCGTGCCTCGCCGCCCTGCTGGACCTGCTTGGCGGGCGCGAGGTACTTGTCCACCACCGCCGCGCCGAACGCCGCCAGCGTGAAGCGCATGTGCTCGCCGGGCAGCTCGTCGAAGAAGAGCCGGCCGGCCTCGTCCAGGCGGCGCAGGCCCAGCCAGTCCTGGCTGTACAGCGGCTGCTCCACCAGCGGCACCAGCCGCGCGCCGTCATAGAAGGAGAACCTGGGCGGAATGGTTTCGTGCACGCAGAGCAGGCGTGTAACGAGAGGCGTACGGTGCGATTGGTGTAAGGGCTTGTTCCCATTGGGTTTCAGAACCCGGGGGGGGGGTATGAGATTTTCAGAACCCGGTTTTGATATTCGACTCGCGATTTTGAGCGCTTTCTGGGCTCGTTCGGGCGCTTTCGACCCCCGTTTCCGAGTTCTACGTCTCGGAACCTGTTCTCAGAACCGGTTCTGAACCACAATGGGAGCAAGCCCTTAGTGTGCGTGTGCGTAAGTGCGTGAGAGCAAATACGAGGGCAGCGTGTGAGGGTGCAGCGCGTTGCGACCCTCCTGCAGCACACCACACAGGTCGTGAGGGAATCGCTGCTGCAGGGTACTGCCTAAGGTGAACCCTGAGCACACAGCAGGCGCTCGGGCGCAATGGGGGCGGCGCTGCCACCCTCGAAGCACCTGTTGGGGGCGTCATTCTTCTTGATTGACAATGACGCCCCCAACAGGTGCTGCGAAGGAGGCAGCGCAACCCCCATTACAACGTCCCCCCTCTCATGCCAACCACATGCGCACAGCCAAGCCAAGCCTTGACATGCAAGACAGCATGGCGCAACATGAGGTTTGCTTGGGTTAGAGACTTGGGAGGTATTGCGCTGGCAGGCCCGAGCCTGGAGGCTCTTGCCTGAAGAGCCCGGCCCGGGCGTGGCCCACACGCCTTTCAGTAGCACGGCTATGTGCACGCCCCACAGTGTGCCCGGCCCACCACGCATTCCATGTCTTGCACTCCTTGCAACACTATTCATTCCAGGGCATTCACGCCACGGCCACCGACACCACTTCGCACATCCGTTTGTGCATGGACCCCGAACCGGGTGGCGATGTGCTGCGCCGGGGCCCCCTCTCACCATGCACTGTCGCGCGGCACGACCGTGGCGTCGTCCTGGAACCGGAAGAGCACCAGTCGCTCCAGGGACGCCAGGTTGGCTGCGTAGATCCTGTTGCGCGGCTCCTTCTCGTTGTTGATGTCAGGCAGGAAGGGGTTGGCGCTAAGGTAGTCGTCCAGGTGGAGGGGATCCTGTGAGACGGAGCAAACCGGGCAGTACAGTACGGTACGGCACACCAGCCCACGTTAAACAACAGCGAGAAACGCTCAACAGTTTATGCCTGACGATCTAGGCCGAGGCCACGCTGTTTTGTTGTGGACGGGGCGCCTTGTGAGCCAGAAGTTCAAGTTGCAGTCTCAATCAGTTGCGCCGCCGCCGCCGCGCCCCTTCCCCTCCCCCCCTCCCCCACCCCAACACACCCACCTTAAAGTACTGCGCCTGCACCACGTGGTCGCGGATGTACGGCAGGTAGGCGCCGGTCGCCAGCAGCCGCTGCATCAGCTTGCATGACGCCTGGCTCGCATCAGGCGGAGCGATCCTGCATGCGACCAAAGCATGACGGTGTCGTGTGCAGCGAGCAATTTCAACAGCCTGTGATTCACCACGTCGTGGTGGCCCCAGGTGATGATGCTACCATGCAAACACTGTGTGCAGTGCGGTGGTCAGGCCGCCCTCAGGGGGTAATTTGCGGTGTACGCTTGGTGTGCGGGTGGGTGCAGCGTTGCACGTGCCCTCACCCGCAGCCTGGGATGTTCATCACGCCCTGGTGCTGGGCGCCCATAGTGACGAGCGTGTGCACGCGCGGCCCGGTGTGCTGGCAGCGCTCCACCACTGCCTGCGTGGGAGCAGCCGCCGCAGCAGCAGCAGCAGGGAGGCATGAGAGTGAACACACACTTCCCAACCGTGTGGGAGATGGGGAAGATGGTGCGGGATTGCTGCTGGCAGCGGCTCCAGCCGGCAAGCTCACGATGCTTACCCTCATAAACTGTCCGCCCTGGCTGAACCCAACAGCGTTGTATCCGCCTTGAAGCTCAGGGATGGCTCGCAACTCGCCGCACACCTTGGCGACCTGCAGCACAGCGCGTAGCCGAGATAAAGTGCCGAACCGGTATATGCAGGGGATATGCTGAGTGCAATATTGGAGGAGTGGTGCGGCATGAGGAGGGCACCCGAAGACGCCGTTTCACAACACAGTATGTGCTCCGGCTGGTTCGTTTGCAGCCTCGCTGGTTTGTTCGCAGCCTCGCACCTGGTCGTTGACATCCCCAAAGTAGCTGCTGAAGACATCGTTTGTGGGCGTGGTGCCTGTTGCGATGCTGTGGACGAATACGCCTGCAGCAAGGCCACTTAAGTCAAAACTCTCAGTGCGAGTTTATGAGGTGCGCCAACTGCCCCAATCACAGAATACGCCCGGTTTCAGAGAAAAACAGTGCAGACACCTGGCAAGCACCATGTTTTACTGGATGTGTCATGAGTTGGGCACTTGACTGAGGGGCCCGGTGCGCCTTCTGTGCACAGTCAGCAGTGTGTGACGTGTGCAAGATTCAGGCCTGCACGCCAAGGGCATTTGTTGGTGCACACGCCTACCCAGCTTTTCCTCAATGTACGCCTTTATTGCCCCAATTGACGACAGCGAGCAGCAGGAATCTCCCATGCCTGCGTTCCCAGGAGAGCACACACAAACATCGTTGCTGAAAACCGGTGCCAGTACCAGCGCGCAATTGTACGGCAAAATATCATAGGTGGCCTGTTCCCGGGTAGGTCATGCTATGCTTGAGGCAATACTGCCAACTCAACAGCTTGCTAAACACACAGCCACAGCCGGTTTCGGCACGTGCCCCCACCATGCCAGAGCACCACGGGAAGCGCTTGTGTGGCAGAGCCCGCGAGGTCCAAGGGAGCATCTCGCAAGCCTTCTGCCTCCTTTGAGCTGGCTTCTGCATCCGAAGGCGCATCTTGCCAGGCTCCTGCACGCAGCCTGCTGGCAGAAGCCGCGGGCGCAAAGAGCGCAAGGCTGACCAAAACAACGTGAAGCAACATCGTGTGTGTATGTTCCAAGCCAACGACTCAATGCGATACAGCAGTATTCAAGGTGCGCGCACGTGGCTTTGCATCAGCCGTTGCACCTGCTCACACCTGCCGACACGCATGGCATGGGGGCAGCAATGGGGGCAGCAGGAACTGTGGGCGACCCTGCAGCCAATCGCAAGCCCGGCCTGGCACCCACTGGGCCCAGCATGTGCATGTGCTTGCACACATTCGTGCACTGCATGTCAGGCGTGCAACGTCGATACGCCCACACCGTTCGTCCCAAACAGGTGGCAGTCACGGGGCCACACGTGGCTCACGATGCCAAGCGTGCAATGTGAAGGACAGGGCCGAACAAAATGCAGCACGAGCCCGGAATCAGGCGGGTGGGCAGTCATGCAGCGTCAGATGCAGCCGACGTGTGATGTTGCTCCCTGACCTGCATGTCCGCGCGAGCCTGCATCCATCCTTTGACATTGCACTGATCAATAGATCAATGCGCCGCACGCCATGTGTAGCCAGCAGACGATTTGAATCACAACAACTACATGCATGACTGCGTCTGTACATGGTCATGTGCCTTCTTGCTGATGTCCATCGCTAGCTGGCACTTGACGGGTTGCGTACACCCATGGGAACGGGGTAGACCCACCTGGGGTACGTCAGCGCTTGGCGCACCACCCATGCAGCTCTTAAAATACAAGAAGACATGCACACATAACTGTGTATCTTCATGCTCAGAACTGTGAGTGCCTGAACGTGCTTCATGCACGTTGTACCCTGCACATCCCGTCACTGCATTGGATGCCATGCATGGAGGCCCGCCTTGGCTTGCAGGTCTTGCTTGTGCTGGTTGTATCTACGTGACAGGGTTATTGTGACAGCCGCACACCATGCAATCAGGACCAGGAGCTTCTGTGCGGGCGCCGGCTACCGGCAGCGGCGCCGTGTGCCTGCACACTTCGTTGTGCTACATTCTTGGTACGTAGTGTGGGTCTTACAGGTTAGGAAACCGATCAAGAGCATCATATATCAAGCTTCGTTCTGTTTACGGTGCACTTTGATTACAGGTTGGAGGAGTTTGTCAAGTCCGGTTGCCGCCTGCAGGGCATACGGGCGCGGTGCAAGCAGCAGCGGCAGGGGAAGCAGTGGTGGCGGCAATTTTCGTGGTATGGAAATAACCTGTTGTGTTGCTGTTAATTTCCATATACACTGCTAAATGTTTGCTGTGGTGCAAAGGGTGCGCCCGCGCCTGCCTGCATGCTCAGGACGAGGACAAGGGAGAGGGAGAGGGAGAGGAGGCCGAGGTGTTGAAAGAGCTGACATCGAAAGGGAAGGCGGGGGCAGCCGAGGACGCGGAAGGTGGTCACAACCGTATGGGGGTGGCCAGGGACGCACGCAGCGACAGGAGGCTCTATCGCAAACCAACGAGGACTCAGATTCTGATGAGGATGAGGACCGTGAGCAAATAGGCATTGCAAACTTCGATTCTATGCATACACGCCTCGGAGAGAACATCAAAGAAGGAAAAGTGATACGTAAGTGTTTTCCTGGTCGAAGCCATTTTGTGCTATAGTGCGCTTGTGGTGCGCTGCTCATTGGTTGTCACCTGCACAAGGCATCGTCCTGTATGCTGTTTTGCTTTGCACAGGGCGTGAAACGTGGGAAACGTTGTGCGGCAAGGTCACAACCCCAACGCAGGCCCGTTCGGTTCTTGGCCTTATGCTGGACGACGCTGCCCTGCGCGAAACCCTGGCGTGGGACTGGCAGACTAACGGCTTTGGCCAAACAGCATTTAAGCTTGTCCAGGTGGGTCACACTTAACACTACGGCACAGGTGGTTTCGGTGTTACACAGGGGCAGCAGCAAGCGTGATGCACTCGTTGACCTTTCACCAAAATGCAGGCAGCAGCAGAGGTTCGGGCCTACGAAACCATTGACGACTTCCTCGACGCAGCGCAAGCTCTGCACCTGAGCGCAAGCCGGTAAGCAGGGCAGGCAGAGCACCAGTTTGGTCAGCACATAGGACCCAGCTCAGACATACATATGATGCACTTTCAGGCACTTGCACTCTCACGTTATGGTGTTTCATCGAGGTCAACTGGGCTGCTGAACTCCGCTGTGGGCATGCATGCCACTTTCCCTTGCTGGTGGCACTAGCCCCATGTGCCTGCCGAGTTCAGCCTACAGCTATGTCCGCTGAGTGGCAACACCACCTGCCGTTTATTGACGATTTGCTGGCTTTTGAACTCGTGCTGCACGCTATTCAGAGAGCTCGTACCCAAGACGCTGCGGCTCATGGCATTAAATGAGGCCCCTGTCGATCGGTTGGAGAGCGTGTTTGGGCGAGAGCAGGGCATTCGCGGTACAACGAGCAAAGAAAGCTATTATGAGCTTGCTCGAGCATACCGCAAAGCTGGCTTGGCGCAGCAGCTCGAAGACTTGCTGCGAGAGGCGGAGGTCAGCGGCACCCAGCTCAAAGAGAGTTGGCTGGAAGAAACAGAAGCCTGGCTGGACAAGAACCTATAGCATGGGTTCAATTAGCAAGCAGTGCATTTTTGAACGTGCCACAGTTGTGCTCAGCAGCCCGTTGTAGGCGTTGTGGCGTATCCCAAAATGGTGGCTTGAGTTTGACAATTAGTTTGACAGTCACTGCTGCGTTTGGACAAAACCCTGAGTCATGGTTTTATATGATGAGCTGTGCACACATATGTGCCACGGTCAAGGCTCAGCAGCCCGTTAAATTGGGTGTGGTTCATGGATTGCAAAAACAGTTGGCTGAACTGACCAGCAGCACATGCTGTAATACTGTAACCCCAGCAGCTGTGCTGACACAGGTCATGTTCCACTGACATGCAATACAAGGGCGACCGCGTTGGTCAAGTCACACCTCCCGCCGGCATTTTCAAACCCTGCATACTGTGTGCGGTTGTACTTGGTCTACAGTGCTGGAGGGCTGCCTAAGTGCTGGCCCCGCCGACCCCATTCCCGCGTCCCTGGAAACATAGTACATAACAAGAACAAGAGCATATAGCAGGCAGGACCTCCCTGCACCCCAGCCTGCACCCCAGTGTCCTTCATACCAGAGGGAGCAGTTCGGTAAACAGCGCCGTTGGATGTCGGCTCCATCACAGTCCAACTGAACAGCGACACGGCAGGGGCAGGGGCTGATGGGCAGCCTTTGATGAGAGGTTGGCGTGAGCACACACAGTTGGGTTAGCACACAGCTCAGGTTGAGCATGCCAAGGGAGGCCAGCCGTGCTATGTATGCCACTTCTGAGACACCAAGCCAAGCACGTCAAGCTGACATGCAGTTAGCACGCCACAGGCAGGCACAAAACAGACGGTCATACAGCACTGCACATGTACAGTATGTGGGGTTAGGACAGCATTGCAAGTCCTGTGCATTGTTACACTTGTTTTTGAGCCAGCCAACGGCTGCCCAAGCCACACCATCTGCCTGAATGGATTGGCGGCAACACAGGTGCATGCAACGGCAGTGTGGTGCACAGGCAACGGGCAGTAAGGGTCATGCCATCGTGTGGTTCTTGGGCAACCAGTTAGTGAAGAGAAGCAACCGCAACAACCCCCATTTCAGGTTCCCATCCATTACCCCTTGACAGGGCGCATTCCCTGCGCTTATATTTGCGTGCCACCTATCGATACAGTTGCGATCGGCTGCCGATGAGCAGCAGTAGAGTGTGTCCCCAGTGCTGGACGTTTCCTGTTGCACCGGTTCCACCCACCACCCCTGCTCATTCCACCCAGGCTATTTTGCAGTTGTGGCTTGCCTTGCCTTCAAACAGACAGTGTTGCGGTCCTTGACCGCGACCATTTTCTCACGGTGTGTAAGCAATATGCAAGAAGTCTTGGCTTGGGCAGGCGTGGGGGCAGAAGACACCACCGTCTGCACAAGGGAGGCCGGTCGCACATTGGCCGCTCATGCTGCGCTGTCCTGCTTGCCCTGCTGCCTTGCCTGCCTGTGCCCGCTCTGCCTCGCTCTCGCGCGTGCGCGCTCGTTACCGCAGTTCACCCCAAACCTGCGGACGATGATGACCCATCAGCTCCATCCGCCTCGCAGCCCGCAGCTCGCGCGTCCCTCGCTCCCTCGCTCCCTCCCTCCTCCCGGCGCGCTCGCTTGCCGCCGCCACGGGCATGCAGGTGCTCCACACCAGCGGGCATCGCTCCAGCTCCGGAAGCGCACACCAGTCGGTGGGTGCACCCCCAAGGCGTCGTTGCGGTGGAGTGGCAGTAATGGCAATCCCTGCATCACGCGCCAGCTAGGGAGCTCAGGTGGAGCGTAACACCCCCCAGATAGGTTGGGGCTGAGGGGCAGCCTGTGCGAGCGCCTCAGGTTGAGATCTCGCCGCTGTCTCGCGCGTCCGAGTCATCCTGCACGACCAACGAAGTGACACAGCGGGCATGCGGCAGGCAACTTCAAGCGACAACCCTGGGGCGCCGGCTGCACTTCAGCTGCTGTTGATCAAGTGTCTCACCCCGATGCCATGAAGCGACAAAGCGCTATCCTAGCCAACATACACCACTGCCAGGCAGCGCAAATGCAGCTACGTTGCAATGAACCGCAACCGGCCGCAGGCACCGTCGGGGCTGCAGCATGCGCCTAGCGTGCCAGCCTGCCCTGCCAGGTACAGGCCCTGTCCCCCTGCGCTGCGTGTACAGGTGCTGCTGCGTGTACAGGTGAAGCTGCTGCAGGCGCAAAGGTTACGGCGAAGCCGCTCTTGTGAAAAAGCCGTAAACACATATGCGGAGCCGCACTCAGCTAAGGGCCGTTTCACGCTAGGGGGCAAATTTGCCCCCAAGGAAATTGACTTGACCATTTTAACCTTTCACACTGGGCCATTCGAGGCAAATTTGCCCCCAATGGAGGGGCAAATTCAGACATTTGCCCTGGCAAAAAAACGTGGGGTTAATTTGCCCCCTCGCTGGTGGCAAATTTTTCAAATTTTGATTTGCCCCCACATTTGACCCCTAGTGTGAAACTGCCCTAAGATGGCTTTTGACTCACCCTGTGCTTGTCCTTCTTCTCCTTCTTGGACTTTTTGGATGACTTGCGCTCCGAGCGCTCCTCCTCCTCAGACTCACTGCGCTCGTGCCTGCAGCGGCAGACGCAGCGGCAGACGCAGACACAGCAGCAGACACGGGTGAGGCGAGGCGTGCACGCGGTGCCAGTCAAGCAGTCAAGAGGGATGCAGGGTCAGGCGGTAAGGCGGTAAGGCCAACGAAGCTTTCCCCCCCTCACAGGGCCGAGCCTTCCTTCCACCCGTCATAATCACGCATTCACAAGTTGACTCGCAACACGAGTGAGTCAGCGTAACGCTCAGAACGTGCGCGTGTCAGGTCCTGCACGACACAGAAACTGCAAGCTCCTGGCCACATTCACATAGGCACATCAAACAACAGCATTTGCACACCGCCTGCAGATCGTCCTCGTCTTCCCCACCTCCTCTTCCGGTCTTTGTCCTTGTCTTTGTCCTTGTCCTTATCCTTGCGAGACTTCTTGCGCTCACGCGACCCATCATCCCTGTCCCGGTCCCGATCCTTGTCCCTGTCCTTGTCGCGCCCGCCACCATCCCTGTCCTTGTCCTTGTCTTTGCTCTCAGACTCGGCCTTGCGCTTGCGCAGCTTGGCCATGGCCTCGTCAAACATCACACGGGCCTCCTCAGGGGATAGCTGCGGGGGGCACGGGGAAAGGGGGAAGAATCAGTGCAATCATGGAACAGCAGCTAGATCCTTCATAATCATGCCACGATGCTGTCATTACTCCATCCTTCCAACGAGTTATGGCTGTCTCGACACAGGTTGAGCTGCCAGACAAGCAAAGCAGGGCGGTTGCTGCAGGTGCAGGCTGCTGTGTAATCCCCCGCCCCCCGCCCCCCCCCGCTCCTCGGGGCACACCCTGGCACATGCCAGCCCCATGCAGCGGGGGCACCCTCAACTGTTGCATACCCACACACCCACAACGGCCCAACGCTACCTGCCCAGTTACGCTCCCCATGCCACCAGTGCCACGGCCACTACCGCACTCACCGCCTTGACCTCAGGCTCGCGGCCGTGCTCCGCCAGGAACTCCTCCCAGGGCAGCTCGCCGTCCTTCAGGCCGCGCACGTGGCGCAGGTAGGACGCCAGCTTGTCACGCGCACGCTTCCTGCACACGCACACAGGCACGCACATGCAAGCACAGCATGTCGGTACCAACGTGTCAGGGAGGCGTGACAAGTGCCTTCCTCGAGGAACCGTCAGCCGCGAACAGCGTTTGTAAGCGCTTACTTGTTGGGGGCAAGCATGAGCATGCACGCAAACATACGGCAGGCGGACCACATGGAGGCATGAGCATGCACACAAACATGCGGACCACATGGAGGCATGAGGTTGGCGCTGATCCGGAGCGGGACGGTGTGAAACAGTGTAAGCGTGTTTGCAGGTGTCGTACGCAGCGTGCACATGCAAGGGGGGGACGGCGGGCAGCAACGCACAGCCCATGCACCGGCATGCTCCTGCTGGCATCTCACTCACTTGCGTGACTCCTCCTCTGCCTCCTTTTGCTTGGCCTTGCCCTGGAGCTCATTGAAGTAAGTGCGCCTGCAGGCGTGCAGGAGCACACAGACGGCAAGCATTTCAGCAAGCATAACAGGGACCACCGGGGTCCTGCGGCGTCCATGTTGCGACAGCGCCGTGCATGCACGCACCAGCTTTCAAGCGTGACAGTTCGCTGTCGCCAGCGCTACTGCAGCCTGTAAGTGCTGAGCCACCTAGCCGAGGACATTGCGTGTGAGTGCACATGCAAGCAACAACAGGACACACGCACAACCACATGGTGCTTTCAAATAGCACGGCATGAAGCCGCTCATCAACCTGCGTTACGATCGACTACCGCCCACCTGAAGTCTTCACTGATGGCGCGCAGCTTCTCCGCAGTGGCAGGCGTGCCGCCGCCCGCCAGGCTGGTTGCCGCTGCCTCCAGCGCCTCGCCCCAGGCGGGGTAGGGCGTGGACGCGCCCACGTCACCGACCGTCAGGCCGCCAGCCTCCTTCAGGCACGACTTGATCACCTCCTGCATGCACGTTGCGTGTGCATGCACGTTGTGTGTGCATACGGTACGTACATCAGACATCATGTGCGTAGTACAATAGTGAAGGCATATGCATGAAGGTACGTTCAAGTCTCAAATCATGCACGTTATGTGTGTGTACGTATGTGTGGGAGTGCGCAGTGTGTGCGGGGGCGCGCTACAAGTGAAGGCAGAACGTCCCCCTCCTGCGGTTGTGATGCCACAAAGCGCATATGCTCTTGAGCTGTGCTCGTACAGGCACACCAGCAGTTGCATGTGAAACACCAGACTAGTACCAACCCACTGCATGCCCCGCCCCCCTGTACCCTGCTCACCTTGGCCTTGTCGTACGCCTCCTCAATCTCCTCCATCACGTCCTCAAACAGCTCCTTGGGCCTGCTGCCGGACGTGGTGCGCTCCACTGCGCTGTACGCGGGGTGCGCAGCCACCAGCGGCTGGTACTCGCGCCACCGCATGTGCACCGTCAGCGTGCCGTCAGCCCTGTGCCACACGCACACACATATACAAACGTTTCTACCCTCACGCGTGTGCACACCGCACGGCCCACAGGAATCGCACTGCATGGCACCACGAGAGCAATAACTGCAACCTGCAGACACAGACACAAACACAGACACGCTCACACGACCATACATAGTCGTCAGCGTGTGCGGATGGATGCTACTATGTGCGGATGGATGCTACTATGCGCCCAAAGTGCTGCATGTGAACCTATAATGTACATGCTAAACCACATTCTCATGTTGTGCGCGTTTTCCAGGCTAGGCGAGCGCTTGGCACGGACTAACACAGGATTAACACAAGCTCATCCACGTCTGTCATTGGACCTCTGCCCCCTTGTATGTACAAAGGTGCTGACTAATAGGTGTCATGACTCAAGGCTCTGCCCGACTCATGTTGGCTGGTGGCACAGGCATGCAGGCATCTGCTCTCACTTGTGCTGGTTGAGCAGCTCCTTGAACGCGTCGCGCGCCTGGCGGTCAAGGCGCCGCTGCTCCTCCTTCTCACGCGCCTCCGCCTCCTTCTCACGCCGCTCCAGCTCACTCACGTACTGCGGTCCAATACACACACACGCGCACACACACACACGCACAAGCAGCCACCGTCAGAGCCTGCTGAGAGTGAGGGGGAGTGTGCTGTGAGGGCGGGCGGCATTATGGAGCCAGCGCGCTTGCTGCGGCCTGTGAACACACCTCCGCTCATGCACCGTACGTAGGTACCGCGCATACAAGGTGGCATGCCAGTATGCTGCATGCACAGCATGCCTCTCAATACCCTGCCCAGGACCCTGCCAGTGTCCAAGCCAGCGCTGTCGGCATGACCACCAACGCTTGCCCGATGCGGCACGCGCCGCCAGCCACAGCGTCACGCAGCATTTACAACGTGGCTTGCGCGATATGGTGTGTTGGCGTGGGGTGGTGGTGAGCAAGGGCAGCAGGAGCGATGCATGCCCCCGTAGGGGCGTGGCCGCTGGCGCTCATCACGTCGTATCACATCACCAGGCGTAGGTAGGGGCGTACGGCCATACCCGTTCACCCCAAGGGTTCCTTGCCTTCTGGTCCCCATCTGGGGGGAGCATGGGCCTTTTGGCCGACACGCTCCTGATGTAACATACATACATACATACATCATGTCACCAGGCGTAGGGCCTCGCATGCTCACCTCCTGCCACACCTCCAATCGCTCCAGCTTATCCAGCGACTCGTACTCATCCTCCCCTTCCAGCTTCTTGCACACCTACATAGGTCATGCAACCACGATGCCAGCCAGCGTAGTAAATTAGGATTGTGCCGCAACACCAGCGTTTCGTTGCACTGTGCGGGGCGTGTACGCCTTCCCAAGCGGATGAATACAGCAGTCCACGATCAGGAGGAACAACCGCACAGCCGCACAGTACCACCTGCTGTTTTGCTTATCTTACGTGTCAATTTACAGGCAGAGTACGGTCAGGGTGTCCTTGCCGCCTTGCTAAGCCCACCACAACCTTGTCAGCCTAGCAAACTAGGAACGCATCCACCCATAATGCGCAGTGCAGCTGTGGGACACGCAACCGCCAGCAGCACAGCCTCGCTGCCTGCTGTGCGTGCGTGCGTGTACACGTGCCGCTCACCTTCCTCCACTCTGACGTGGCCTTGAGGCCGGGCGTGCGGGCCAGGAGGTCCAGGAAGGCCGAGGCACGGCGCCGCCGCTCCGCGCGCCGCGTCTCCTTGTCCCTGCGGTCGCGCTCGCGCTGCGCCTCATGGAAGAGCTCCTCACGCTCACGCTCAGGAACACCCTGAGGTTGGGGTGCGGGGGGGGAGGGGAGAGTGCGGGGGTGTGGGGGTGCCGATGGGGGATCGGGGGGGTCGGGGGTAGATGGGCGGGCAGTGCAGGTGCACGCAGGGACGCAGGTGCGCAAGGACAAGGGGAAGAGAGCCATCTCTCGCAACACATCTTTCCCCGCCTCAGGCATACTCCTGCTTGCTGCCATGCGCACAATACTACAGCTTCGACGGCCTCCAACGCATGGTTCGCGCGCTGAGCTCATAATTATCAATCAGCCTGCTGCGCTCACCTTCCAGCGCGGGTCGTCCTCCAGTAGCTCCTTGGCGCGCCTGAAGGGGTGCGTCACCTTGAGCGCAGCGCACTCCAGCATCATGGTGATGTAGTCGTCCTTGGCCTGGTGAGGTGGCGCAGAGTCAAGGGAGGGGGCGTCAGGGGAGAGTCAAGGCAAAGGAAGTGAGATGAGGTGAGGTGAGCAGCAAGAGCTGGAGCGGCAGGCACAACAGTGCAAGTGCGGGTGAGCACGCAACTCAGGCGCCGGCAGCGCTGTGCGGTGGGTGAGAGGAAAGGCAGTGAGGGCACGTGCTGCACGAGCCCGCACCACTCGTAGCAAACAACGCACGCCGAACGGCGCCAAGCGTGCTACACGCCTGTCATGGACAGCGCAACAGAAGGAGCAGCCTGGCGGGCACCATAGACGTTCAAGCAGTGGCGTTCACGACGCGCCGGCAGTGAGGTTGTGCTATGCCGCCGATGTGTGTGCCATCACGCGCGTGCCATCACGTGTCGCGCCATCACGCACCTGCTTGAGCTTGCGCCGCTCCTCGTCGCGCTCCTCCTGCCTGCGCGACTGCACGTACTCGTTGAACGCCGCCTTGCGCTCGCCCAGCGCCTTGAGCGCAGAGTACCTGACCACCAGCCACCACACATCATCAACCAATCCACCGCATCACTCCACCACATTAATCCACCACATTCATGATGAATCCACCACATCAATCCATCACGCGCACGGTGCACGCATTGAGGTACCACACGACAAACATCAGCGGCCGTAGGGACAGTCAGTGAAGGAGGGTATTCGAGTAGGCCAGGGCGTGGCTGAACAGTACAAACGGTGTACAAGACAGAGACGCGCAATCCAGACCATGGATGCGCGGGCCTGCATGCACGTGTTGGTGCTGTGTGTGGTTGGCGCGCGTGTGTGCGCAGGCTGCAGGCGTGCAAGCTGCGCTTGCTCGCGGGGGCTAACCTGGGGTCGTTGATGATGAGGCGCATGGCCTGCTCCCAGGTCCACTCGGAGCGGCAGCCCACGCTGGCGAGCAGCTCCTTGAACGCGTCCTTGGCCTCCTCCTGCACACCAATCACACAGCGCACCAACCACACACCGCAATCGTGTGGGCGGAGCAGGGGGGGGTGAGCAGAGGCTTTGGCGGCCTGCACTAAGCAGCATCGGTCAGTTGCATTTAGAGCTTCCTGGCCGAGGTCAACACCCCTGCTCTCCAGATGAGGACAGAATTGCAGCATGCGAACCTCACTGCATGCCTACGCTTTCTCACAGGACGCCCTCACGTCCCCCCCGCAGTATGAACACAAAAAACAACAAATGCATTCCAATGGTGCCATGCAGCGGGACAAAGCACGTGGCGCCATTTCATGCCTCAGCCGTGGCTCTGATCCAACACGCTGCACGCTGCCACGCCCGCACGGATGTGGAATCGTGGCGGCGTGCATGGTGCCATACATGGTGCCATGCATCTCTCCATCATCTCTTCATGCATAACGACACACAATACACACGACAAGGGGCATGACGGCTGCGGATCGGGTGCGCAGCGGTGTAAGGGCTGGCTGACCTTTGTGGCGTATGTGCGCTCCGAGCCAGAGGGTCCGTCGCTGGTCTCCGGCGCAGGCGACGACAACCGCTCCTTGCCACCAGCCGCACCCGGCCCAGCCTTGCCGTCAGCTGCCGCCGCCGCCTGCGCAGCAGCAGCAGCACCGCCCGCCGGCTTGGCGCCCGCCGCTGCAGCCGCCGCAGCGGCGTCCGGCGCCTTGCCCGGCTCTGGTGCGGCGCCCGTGCCTTTGGCGGCGCCGCCGCCTGAGGCCGCCGCAGACTTCATCTCCTCGGGCATCTCCCAGCGGCTCTCCTTGGTGTTGCGGTTGTAGTAATACTTGCGGCCGTCAGGCGCGGTGAACTCCCGCCACGCGCTGCCCGCGTCCGACTTCTCCTGTCAGTGCGTGGCGGCGCGTATGTGATGGGCAGCCGCGTGTCAGAAAGAGGCGGCCATAGGGCTATGCAGCCGTGTGTGCATGGGTGAGTGCGGGATGAGCGAGCGCAGGCCAGCATAACGCTTTGATGCATGCGGTGGGCGCAATCATGCGGGGGGGCCGCACCCGTGCTTGGACATTAACGCGTCGGGAGTGTACTAAATCAGGGAACGCGTAGTGCCAGGGATTTCCATGTACCACACCAGAACCAGCAGTGCCCATGCAGGACGTATGTCTGCCTTCAAACCCGAGCTCCTTCGCCTGACCTGAGCCCCCCGGCCACAAAAACGCATGTAGGAGCGTGCACACACGTCACGTGCGCACCTGGTTTGACATAAGGTCCTCCGGCTTCTCCCACGAAGACTGCTTGGTGCGTTGGTTGTAGTAGTACTTGCGGCCGTCAGGAGAGGTGTGCTCCGTCCACTCGCTTTTGGGCTGCGCGTTCGCCGCCGCGGCCGCTGCAGCGGCAGCGGCCGACTGCTGCGGCTGCCCGGGCATCATCCCCGGCGGCTGCTGGGGGGGAGGCTGCTGGCCGAATGGCGGCGGCGGCAGGCCCATCATGCTGCCGGGGGGTGGCATGTGGCCATGCGGGCCGCCAGGGAAGCCCGGGGGCATTCCCCCGAGCATCCCCCCGGGGCCTGGAGGCGGAGGTAGGTGTCCAGGGGGTGGGAAGGGGTACGAGGGCGGCATGACCATGCCTGGCGGCATGCCGGGCATGCCGGGCGGGGGTCCGCCTGTGACAGATGCGGGCGGGTGAAACCGTCAACACCCTCGCGCACTGGAGGCTGCGAGCAACACAGGATGCCTGGACGCAACACTGCACCCAAGGGAGTGCAGTGCACCTGCCAGCATGACACAACGCGCTTGCGTGGAGTAGACTGGATGACGTGGCGCTGAAGTCAAGCCAGTAAGCCACCGACTTCAAGCCACCAACCAGTCGACATACACTTGCGGACTGGTCCAGGCGCGCTCTCAGCCATCCAGCACACCCTGAGCCACCCCCACCCATGCACAACATGCTGCCGTGCAGACCGTGGATCGCAGCCTTATTGCTGCTACACAGGACAACATGGAGCGCAGGGGAGGCCAGGCCTGGCCACTGCCGCCTGGTCATGACATATTTTCACATGGCCCCTACCTGGTGCGCCAAAGCCGGGTGGTGCGGACGTGTACAACGGCCTGGCCATGCCCTGCACGTGCCAAACACCAGCGAGTGCATGTTGAGCAGGAGGGTCCGACCGTGGTTCAACGCTCAGGGCAAAGGCGACAATCGTACGCAACGACCATGATGCTGTACGTAAATGGCAGTCGCACGCATCTGGTGCGCGAGACGACATGCAGGAAGCTACCGGCTTTGATGCTTTACCGGAAGTCGGTGGAAAGATGCACAGAGCCATGCACAGAGCCAATCTTTTATTTCTGAGATTTTCATGGTTTCCAACGTATTCCATGGCGTCATGATGCCGAAGGGCGGCGAACCGCGTGCCTGAGGATGGAACCACTCATGCCGGCCCAAATGCAAAATGCGTCGCATAAGACGTGCACGTGCATGCTGCCGTTGTTGTTGTACGCGTCAGGGCCACTGCCATGCGAGGGGCTCACGGCCTCACCTGTGGGACAAAACCAGGAAGCGGCTCTTGCCCTTGCTGTTGCTGCTGCTGTTGTTGCTGCTGCTGTTGTTGTTGCTGCGGTTGTTGCTGCTGCTGCCCTTGCAGCAGTGGCGGGGGCAGCACGAACCCGCCTGGGCCTTGCGGACCCTGACCGGGGTGGCCTGGTTGCCCCGTCAGCATAGTGGGCGCCCTAGGGAGCTGGCCTGGGGGTCCAGGGAAGGCGCCTTGCCCCCCTTGCCCTCCCGGGCCTTGCCCTGGACCGCCGCCAAAGTGCTGCGGAGGGCCGGGCAACCCGCCTTGGTGTCCGCTGGGCCCGCCCTGGGGCTGCTGCTGGCCTTGAGGCCCGCCTCCGAAGCCTGCAGGTGGGCCCTGCATCGGGGGCTGTTGCTGCGAGGAGATCCAGGGACAGGGCAAGCGAAGCCGGGCAGTCGTTTAGTGTTGGACGCATGCACACAGCAGTTTGATGCACATGCTTTGATGGAACTCCCAAGCCTTGATCAGTATGTTGAAATAGATCAGCTGAGGGCCCGCACATCACTGTGCAACGTGGCCAAATACGCGACGAAAGAGACTAGGGGCGCTTGATTCAACGCACGTACCGGTAACTGTGGAGGGTATCCAGGTTGCTGACTCCCAGGAGCTGACTGAGGTTGCTACAACCAAGCCGACCGCAGAAGTAGGCAAAGTATGGTTGTCAGGCGTTGGCGATGAGTAAACACAGCGCTTGCAATAGACGCTTACCGTCGTAGTGTCGTTCAAACCCAGAACCCAGAACAGCTCAAGCCAACAAACAAATGGCAGCAAGGGTTTGCGATACTCACCATTAAGCCTCCACCGGGAGGGCCTGCACCGGGGCCGCCAGGGGCACCGGGGGCTGCACCACCCGCTGCACATGTTTGTACGCGAAACAGCACAATAAAGATGCAGAGTTGCAAACAGACAAACGTGGGCAAACAAAGTAACCCAACCAACCAAAGGAGCGTGGCTTCACGCTGCGGGTGACGCGCAGATCCGCTCTTTCCAAGGCAGGAAACCCTGGCATCCTTGATAAGGGCGGCGGTTTGCCCACAGGCCTACCTGTCATCCATGCTGGCAACGTGGCCCCGCGGCCACGCCCCATTTGCGCCATCGTTCCACCGGCTTCGTCAACACGTCGTGAGTCAGTGCACGCAGTACTGCTTAGACTTACTGGCCCAAGGCTGGTAAGAACATGTCCCCAAGAAACAGTGCAAAACAAGCCAGGAAGTCACAGACTCGATATTGGTTTGGGCACACCAGCTCTTGGACTCCTGTTTTGGCCACGTGGCTGACTTGACCCACATCATTCACAGCGATTCATTCTGTGCTCGATACGACTGGTCGTTGATCCACCGTGGCTGCATGCAACACTTGTCGTTGCACACCTGCCTTGCTGTGCATGGCTTGCACATGGCGTGAGGCAAGTAGGTCAGCGTGCAAGTCGTGAACGCTGTCATGGTAACCGCATGATTTAGCCGTTCAATTGGATTTTCGCTGTGCACAGTGTCAGGCATGCATAAATTGTATGGAGCTGCACATGGGTGCAAGGAGAGCATGGAGCAGGCAACGCGGCAAGCCTCTGCACCCCTACGTGCCGCTGCTGACTGGGGCAGCTGGCTGCAGCATACCCCGCATGGCCCCCAGCACAACGCATAGACCAGCCGCCGCGGTAAACACTTGCCAAGCACGCCCTTTCAAGGGCTCGGCCCAGGTGTGCTAGCTTGTTTGGTTCTTGCACTTCACGGGCTGATATGTACAGGGCGGGAGGTGCATCGCGTTGCACCGCCAGCTGTGCAACGAATCATGCCAGAGGATGATGATTATGTCCAGGGCGCGTCACTCAAGTGTAAGCTACAGTATCAGAATGTCGGGGTTATGGTCCCATGCCATGTGGGTCAAGCAGCTATCCAGAATCCGGTCATGTCAGTGCGAGCTCTGGCGTGCGCCATGCCTGTACCGCATCAGCCGCGCCCCCTCATGGCCTGCCTGCGTCCCTTCCCGGGCCGCTGCCCCGCCTTGCCCCCCCGGCCCCCACCCTTGCCCACACCGCCCTTATGCACGCCCGGCCCGCCGGCGCCGCCGCCGCTGCGCTTGTACCCAGACATATCAGCAGCTGAGAACGCGTCGTTCTGCTTCTTCAGCGCCTTCCGCCCGCCGAAACCTGCACAGTAGCGATGCAGGCGTACAGCAAATAAGCAATCCATAACACACAGGGCGCACGCCTGTCAGCTACTTGTAAGCGCTCAAACTCAGGTGCAGTGTGCAACGGTGGTGGTAGGCGGTGCAAGCTGTCCGGGCATGTAGGTGAGGCTGGTGGCTCAGGAGGGCTTGCCGTGCCGCCATGCCGCCGTGCCGCTCAACCGCGCGCGTGGTGGCAAGCTGCTTTGCGATTGTATGCACAAGCCATGCACAAACCATGTACGCCCCTCAGCTAAACAAGCGCACACATGTGCATGTGCACACTGCTACGCCGGCCACCACAGCTCAGAACAGGTACTGCCTCACAGCACAGGCACAGGTGGTTCCCCTGGTGCTTCCCTGCAGCTGTACTATGGCCTGGCACCTCACATGCATAATCCTGTGCAGGTAGCAGAGTACATCCGCGCTGTGTCAGCTGGTCAGGCCGGATCAGGCCCATATGGCCTTGAGGATGATGCTGGCGTGCACACACACACGTGGATCCCACTGTATGGCCCCACAGGAGCCTCTTTCTGACGTATGGATGCGTACACCCGCTCTGAGGCACTAAGCGTCAGTCACTCACCGAACTTTTGGTTGCGCTGGATGCGCTTTTTGTTGGTCTGGGTCGTGGCTGCGCAGGCATCAAGCAAGGAATACGTGACTCGGGTTGCAATCGGCATAAAGGTGTCAACACACAACATATGGCATGAGTACATGATGCATCAGCGGTGGTGCGTTGGTCTGGGCCGGAGCACCTCCCCTGCTGGCTCGGGGAGGTGAGACTACAGTGAGCACCCGCCTCAAACACCCGCCTCAAACATTCAGCGTAATCCCCCGGCGCAGGTGTGCACACGCTACCGATCCATCGTAGCACGCACATGGGTGCGGCTTGGTAGCGCCCTGCTGTTGTTGCGTTCGCCACGCGCCGAGCATTCGGTTGTTCAACTCACCTCCGGGCATGCGGTCGCCGAGCTTCTTCATGTTGGGACCGCGGTTGCGGCTGCCTGAGTGTCCTGCGCTCATGGCCGCCAGCTCAGCCTCCATGTCAAGCTCACCCTTGAAGCCCTGCGGTACGCACACCACATGACGCATGACACGCGTGTATGGTATACATGGCGCCGCAGGCACACACAGACACACGACACACAGACACACGTACACAAGAGATCAGTTACCGACAGCGCAACCGGCAAACGCAGCTGCAGCGTTATTGTGGATGACAGCTGGGAGGATGTTTGTCCTGTGCAGCTGTGTGCAAACGGGCCTGCACTGACTCGGTGCTGGCTGGGGGAGGGGGCAGGAGCGCCCCCCCGCCCCTTTTCGCTCTTGCTTCCCATCATGCCATACGGCCTTTCCTGGTCTTCACGGCATTCCGTTCACACTGTCTACCACCCCCACCCCCACTGTCGCTCCAGTGACAATGTGTTAATATTGAGAAATGAAGCACACACTTGCCACGGCTCAGGCCGCGGCCCTCCCCTTCCCTCCCCCAAATACACGCACATTAATCATTCCTCCCACACACACGCATGCTCACCGATTTCTCCCTGGTCTTGCGCAGCTTGGATATCTGCTCTATCTGCCGCTTCTTGTCTTGCTGCTTCTCGCGCTCGCGCGTCTGCTGCACCTGCTTGCCGTACAGCTTCGCCTCACGCTGCTTGCGACGGTCCTCGGCCTGCTCTATTTGCTGCTGCTCGTACATCAGCTGCTCCTTGACTTTAGCCATGTGCTGGTCGGTCTTAACCATCTCCGCATAATAGTCCGCAGGCCGCAGCCATGGGATTCCCGCTGCGTCAAACTGCTGAATTGCTTGCTGCGCAGCTGCTAACGCTTGGTTGTAGAAGGCAAGCTCGCGCTCCATGTCGTCGTCCACGTTGGACACCTGCGTGGGTTCTGAGCTCGTAATGGCCTGGGTCTCGGTCCAGTCGGCCTCCCAGGCTATGTCCTCAAGCTTGTCGTGCAAAGCATCTATGTCGTAAATTGGCTGGCGCGCCTCACGCCCTGACGGGCCTGCCTCCTCAGGGGACTCCTCATCGGAGTCTGGCACGCCCGCATCCTGCAGCATCATATGCATAGGTAGAGCGCTCAGCCAGGTGAAGGCCTGATGATGAGCCTGCTGTGTGCCTGGCGGCAGCGCGGACGCCGCCACGCATGGTAAGTAACACTAGGACATGAATTCAGGCAGAGGCCCCATAGCAATAGACACAGAAGCCTGTTGCTGACGGCCAGTATTTGCCTTATAGGCGTCACAGTGTGTGACTGACGCTGGCCCGCAGCGACGGCACGTGTCAAGCCCAGCTGCGGCTGCAGAGCACGGCCTGCACAGGCCTGTGAACTACTTCACATGCAATTGAAAACCGATGCCCCTTGCCCCTGGGCAAGCAAGCTGGAGCCCCAGGGTGTGAAGGAGCGCCTGACGCCTGACGCTGCCGCCTGCCGACCCCCGCTGCTCACCTCGCTGAAATCCTCTTCGTCCTCCTCCTCGGTCCGTTGTTGCTTAGCCTTTTTATGCCATTTCTGACCCATTGCTGTAGTTGCCTGAGCGTGTGAGCTTACGTCGCAAAACAAGCTATGAGGCACAAGTCCGCTAGAACGTGTGAAAGCAACTTGAGAAGCGGGTACAAGACTACGGCAGGTATGGATATAGTTGACGCACACGCGGTCTCACACTCAAGAGGAAACAGCCATGCTGACATGTTGTCCTCCTTAATCCCGCCCACCGCATACATTTCGTCATGCCCACGCTTGTAGGTGATCGACGTGCACTTGCTGTGGATCACTCCTGTGCCCACTCCTGTGCCCAATAAAGCCTTGACACGCACATTTTGTTGTTCCACTCTCTGACCCTGTCATACGTGCTGTGCCATAGGACAACCCAAGTGCAGCACGCACAAGAGCCATGGCGTTGACAGGAGACAGTAAGGGCACGTTCAAACTTGACTTCGACCAGTTGATTCCTGACCGGAAGACTCAAATTGACCCACCCGGTTATGACGCCGCCATCGCAAAAGAGCCGGTGAGGGCGGTATGCTTCAAGCACGTCGCACACAGTGTGCCTTGCCCACTGCCCGTCCGTTCCATGCTACCGTGCACGTCCAGCGGCTGTCTCTTCTTCCTATTGTGCCCGTTTGATGTGTTCCGGGCACTTGCAGATCGTGTCAATATCAGGGACAAAGAAGAAGGACCAGCTGGCTCTGGGACGAAGACAAGCGGTGAGTACCCTGCCAGGCCGCGCCACCTTGTGTGAGCATTGTGCTTTTGGAAACTGAACATTATCAGCAGGCCTGCTCAACCAGGTGCTCTTTGTGACGCCGCAGATGCTTTACGCCAAGGCACAAGCGCCTCTCAAGCAAGTGGGTATGATGTGCTTCATGGCGTGGATGTTTGGCAACTCTATCCAAATATTCAGCATAATGATGACGTTCACGCTAATTGGCGGGCCGCTCAACGCGATCATGGCGTCAGGCGAGGGTGAGTGACAGGCTTTGAGTGCAAGCCCTGCGCGACAACGCTGGTGTACAAACATGCACGAAGTGGCAACCAACACTGAAACGGCCCTGTGCAAAAACGTTTCTCTGTGGTACATTGTGCGTTTCCTGAGCCCGACGTTTATCTATTGACGTGCCGTGTTCTTGCAATTGCTGACAGCCTTCCCAAAGGACGAAGAGTGGGACCAACTAGACGTCTTGACGCCGCGCCTGCTATACTGCGTCATCCACCTAGGCCAGTTTATCTTCGGCTTGTGGAAGCTGAACGCTATGGGCTTGCTGCCTGTGCACGCGTCCGACTGGATCAGCACGATGAGCGTGCCACCCAGTTTGGAGTACTCGTACGCTGTCGCATAGCCGGTTAGCTGACCTGAGCATGTTTGCATGGGCAGGTCAAGCACATGCCGTGCTCAGCATATGGGTATGCAGTTGCAGTTGGTTGTCGCCTGTATATGTACATTCGCATGTCCGGCGGGGAAATGCCCGAGTGCCGCGGCATGCTTGCGAGCTCAGTTGTTGTGGGTCATGCATTATGCATGTCATGGGTGGTGCGTGGATCAGGTCCATCATTACAATAGCCTGCTGCATGCCCACGCAAGTCTGTTTGTAGACTGCGGTAGTGTCGGGTATGCTAGGCACTGGTCTCGCACCATGACCATGCTCACCATGCTGCCCTGCCCAAACACAAACACACGATGCGCATCACTGGAATGGTTATGGAACAGGAGCGCGTTAGCGTCCTTGTGTCACGAACATCGGTTGCTAGGAACGCTCTGGTAGCGACCCGGTTTTGATGGCATCGCTCTTACACGCCCAGGGCGCAAGCAGCTAGCACGCTTGATCGAAGCAGCCACTGGTAAACGTTGGCTCCAGGCGCAATGTCAAGCAGGTGCACCACAGTGAGCTACGCGCAGCGCTGCCCTCCAGCTCATGTTCAGTTGGCAGGATGGCCAGATGCCTCGCTTTCGTGCCTGATCGGTGCAGACGCTGGTTCCGCCGCCATCAAGCAGATACACTACACACCAGCTTTCCAACTGTACCACGCATTCACAACAGGCCATGCCTGGTGCAGAGCTGGGTGCAGAGGGCTTTCAGGATAGCCTGGGACTTGACCGCTGCCAGAACGTGCGTCGGGACTCGCACCACAGGCTGAGCTGTGTACACCGACATCTACGGCTCTATGCCCAACACGGCGTTACCAGGAGTACCCTGAGAATACCCTGATCAATGCACCAACCTTCGGCAGGCGCTTTGCATGGCACAATTATGCATATCAGGAGCAGGTCTCAAATGTAAGCATGGGCAGCGCTGTATCGGCAGCAGCGCTAACCAAACTGCTGCTGGCAGGGCGTCAGTATTACAGCAGCACGGCGTTGATAGCTACCATGTCAGTGGAGGTGCATGCAGCAGGCTGTTTGCTATGCATGCGTGCAAGGCGTGGGGCATGGGTACAGCGGATCAAACGCGCCACGACATACTCACATCACCACATGAACCTCTCCACAAGCAGAACGTTCATTAGCAAGGCCTGCCTGACGTACTGTGCAAGCGGATACATGCACCGCCCGGCCGTCGCCTAGGGTGCATGGCGCCCACTGCACAGTGCACGCCCCCGCCCTGCGCGTCGCATGCGCCTGACCACAGCACGAAGCGGTGAACCAAGGTTTATCATTTCATTTAACATTGTGGCCACCACCTGTGTGCCAGAATTAAGCTCAAGGGCAGCCTTGGGCCTCTGGCTAGCCGGCCGAGAGTAAACAAACAAACAGAGGTACCGCAACATGAAACACGGTCTTCTGACGGCTGGGTCGGCCCGCCACTCCCGCATTATGCGTGTGGGCTCGAGTAACGTCAACACGAACGCAAATCGAGGTCCCAAACGCATGGCTTGGCACGTAAGATAAATACTATGTGCCAAAGTTTAGAGCGGCATCGTGGTCATAGATAAGGCCGCGCTGCACATCCTCGAACTGAACAAAACACCACATGAAATGACAAAAATCACACAAACGCTCAAAACATGCAAAGCGCGAATGCCCTTATTGCAGTGCAAGGTAGTTCACTCATAAGCTCAAGCAGTGCTTCTCAACTCTCGTGCAACTGCATAACACAGAGAATCCTCTCGGGGTCAAAAGTAACTAACAGAATAACAAGTCGAAACACAACGACCATTCCAAGCTGCTTATGCATGCACACTGGCCTGTGGACAACTGCCGACAAAATCACTGGACCTCGGTAGCTTCATCCTCTCCAGACACTACAGTAGCATATGCTGTTCAGCGCGGCTCATACAACTGTAAGGCGGTAAACACACCGCGACATAGTGACACACCATCAACACCAAGCGTTGGCTCATCAGCAGGCCATGAGTGCATTCGTAGCTAGCTCAGACCCTCCTCATGGACACAGCAGCCCTCACTATGTTAGTACTAAGCAGGCATTGCCGGCGTCGCGGCGTCGCTGCACGCATGGTAACTAATCAGCTAGGGTAACACGCTCACGCCTGTGGAGGGCGGTGGCGCAAACGCCGACAGCACACCGCTGTCCACCCGGCTGAGCGAGGTCATGGACGACAGCCCGCTCGGCGCGTGGCTCACCACCACACCCCCGTTGGGCGTGCCGCCGCCGCCCGTGCCCGTGCCGCCGCCGCCGGTACCGGTCCCGCCCGCGTTGCTGCCTCGTGCGCTGACCCAGCCGCTTGTGGCCTCGCTGCTGCCGCTGCGGCTGCGGCTGACCGCAGAGGAATGTGTGCAGGGCGGCAGGCCCTGATACTCACACGATCGGCGGAGACCCACATCGCCGCCCAGAGACCGCACAGCGATGCGCACCGCACCGGTGATGCCCTTGTGCGCCATCTTCTGGCTCAGCGTCAGCGGCGGCGGCTTGGCCGAGCGCGCCACGCGCGCCGCCGCGCTGCCCGCCTCGGAGCCGGGGGCGGGCGGCAGCGGCGGCGAGGGCGGCGCCGGCGGCGGCAGCGCCGCGGACGCGCTTGCGGCGCGCGTGACTACCGTCGCCGCCGTGGCAGCATCCGTACCGCGCTGCTCGGACGCAAGGTTGGCGTCGTCGGCAGCAGCTTCAGTGGCAGCCATGAAGGGGGTGACGACGGCAGGCCGGGCCGCGGCTCCGGCAGCAGCGGTTGGGGATGCTGCAACTGGGCGGGGTGGGCGTTCATGGCCGGCAACAGAGGAGCGTGCGCTGCCGGGCGCCGCCTGGCTCACGTCCAGCTGCACGCCTGCATGTACATCAAATGCACACAAACAAGGACATTAGCATGCACAGCGGGCAGCAGCACAACGCAACCCCTTCAGTTCGAGTTCCTGCCGGTCATGTATGAGCTGCTCAGTGCCATGGCATAAAACCACATGCTGTGAGGGTGAGGCGTAGCGCCACACTCCCAACGCTCAGCGCATGGGTTGCGTGTGCTCCGCCACCAGGTGCATCAGCTCAGATTTGATGAACCCAGCAACAAAATCCAGCCCAGTGCTGATCAGCACGACGCTCATCACATAACGGGGGCGCACACAAACATGGAGCCACACAGCCTTTAGCGCCCAAAGCGAAAATGCGCCGCGCACGCCTCGTAGCGCGCAGTGCGCCAGGGAGAGACAGAGACAGAGAGCGCTCACGCACCTATGAAGAACATGACGCTGCCGGCTGCGTCCCTGACGGGCGCCACGTGCAGGCTGTTCCAGAAGGGCGTGCCGTCCTTCTTGTAGTTGAGCAGCGTCACCGTCACGGGCTGCGGCGAGGGGCTGCACACGGCCGCGCGCAGTCGCGCCACCTCCTCGGGGTCAGTGCCGGGGCCCTGCAGGAACCTGCGCAGCGGGGAAAGCAACGAGGGGAAGGCAGCACCGGTACTGTGACCGCGCGATGCATGGCGTCCTGCATGCTTGCGCACCATGAGCCACCATCCCACTCTAATTATTTGTAGCCACTGCGCAGTTAACACTGTGACGTGTGTTGCGTCACTTCAGCACACATCCAGGGAAAACCATGGACCTGATTGGCTGCTCCAGAGACGTGGGAAAATGTCCAGGTGAACGCAAGGGGGTCCAGTAGGGTACTCAAGCCTGATTGATTGATTATCCAACATCCATGAAATCCTTGGAAGTCAAGCCAGCGCATGTGAGTGTGTGCCTAAAGCCGCTGCCTCCACAACGGCAGTGGCGGTGATGAACCGACGATGCGCCACCACCCCTCGCATGCTCTCGCTCCCTCCCTGGCCAGCGTGCACCGCACTGCGCGGCAGTGCGGGACGTACCGGCAGTTGCGCCCCACCACCTCCTCCCGGTGGTACCCAGAGAGCTTGAGGAAGGTGTCGCTGGCGTGCACGATGGGCATGTCGGGCAGGGACGGGTCCGCGAGCACAAATGACTGCTGAACCTGCAGACAGCAGCATGAACCAGCCCAAAGCACGCATGAGGTTCAAGCCGGTACCAAGTGCAGCAACGAACCACCCCACCAATGAATCCCCTTGCCAGGTCATGCTCAGCCCCATTTGCAAATGTACGACGCATAAAGCATGTGCCATTTCCATTCAAAGACTTGCGCAACAGAGCTGTTTACACCCCTGGTCAAAAGGTTCCCCACCGTATCCCATGCCCAAGCAACACCCCAGCAACACACAGACCACAGGTCAGACTGACAAGTGTGCTGTTCGCGTTCATGGCACGCGGCCTGCGCAGCAAGCCACATGCGTGTGGCGCTCAGGTCAGCGCATGCACCTGCGTGTGGTACGCACCTGCAGCAGTGCCTGCAGCAGGGAGCAGGGCAGCGGCTCGCAGGTCACCACCGAGTCCGCCTGCGCGGGCTCCGCCGACAGCGCGCGCTGCAGCTCACTCGCGTGATCCGCCTCGTGGTGTGCCACAGCGCTGATGCCCGGGCACAGCTCTGGACGTGCACACGCAAGAAACGCACAGGCTTTTACGTTTTTCATTTTTTTTCAGGTACGCCTGAGCATGTCGCATGCACGCACGCATGCGGACCCCTCAAGCACAGGCACACGCGTGCATACGGACACCTTTCAGGCATGGGATCGATGTTGAACAGCTGCTGGCGGATGTAACATTGCGGTTAGTGTGAAGCAAGACGCGTAACAGAGCCAGCACCCGGGTGCGGGACTCATTCAACCATGGCCGCTTGCTCAGCAACAAACCCATGTGCGCAGGCAGCAGTTAGAGCAGCATGCGACGGGGGTGGGACAAAGACCGTGAAGAACACCAGGAGCGGCATCATCCAAACGCACAGGCCTTGTGTGTCTGCCCTGCGAAAACAATACGAACTAGGCGCCTACGCAGGCAGGTGCTGGGGTTGTGCTGGCATTGTGTGCACCTGTGTGGTCCTGCACGCACAGCTGGTACAGCTCGTCAGAGGCCGACTGCTGAAGCGGCTGTGCAGGTGGTGGCCCATCCATGCGCTCCTGCTGCTGCGCTCGCTCCGCCATGGGAGAGTCCTGGTTGGCGAACGTCTGCAGGCGCGCTTGGAGCTCGGCTGCTAGGTGTGCTGGCTCGCTAGTGGCACGAGGCTCAGGCGCGTCTGCTAGGGCTTCCGCTGCTTCCAGGCCAGCAGCAGTTGGCTCCCCAAAGCCTGGCGGAGCTGAAGCAGCAGTCGACTGCGGCGCGCCACGCAGCCCCTCCACACCTACGCTTGCAGTGGCACAGATGGCCATATCGGCAAGCAAAGCTGACAAGCAGGCCCAGACAAGCGATTTACTCTATATGTGACTGCGCCCTGTCACTGGTCTGGCGTGAGC
Organism: Chlamydomonas asymmetrica; assembly: GCA_001662385.1. Classification (NCBI taxonomy): domain Eukaryota; kingdom Viridiplantae; phylum Chlorophyta; class Chlorophyceae; order Chlamydomonadales; family Chlamydomonadaceae; genus Chlamydomonas; species Chlamydomonas asymmetrica. Next base: position 179,211 of record BDDA01000107.1, read on the forward strand.
ATCAACGGTACATAAGTGGCGTGGGCCCGGCATGGGCATGCAGAGCTAGGTTACGCACCTGTGCTGCCCTCGACGGCACCCACGGCATCAGAAGCCGTTATGGAAGCTGCTGCAAAAGGTGAGGGTCCTGCTGAGACCGCGTGCCGGAGAAGCTCGTGTTGGCTAGTGCTGGCCTTGATGAGCGGCGTGACATCAGTTTGTATGCCCACGTAGTGAACCACGCGACTGTCCTTGTTACGGATGGGTGCTAGATAAAACTGGTTCCTGCAAAGCACAAACCTGAAACAGTCACCGAGCTGCACCGTGTAGGGTTTCCTCCCTCAAGTTGCAAGTTTGCGACAGGTCCAACAGAGGGCCAACAACACCCCAAGACAATCCCCACCCACCAGAATGGTGTACCGTCTTTGCGATAGTTCAACAGGCAGACCTTGAAGAAATAGCAGTGACAAGACCATTTTGATGCCCGGTCAGCAAGGTTGCAGTCAAGCCAGCGTTGTGATGAGGGCAACTTGAAGCTCAACATACAAGTGACAACTCACACCACTCACCTGGCAAGATCTCTCCTCACGCAGCGCGTCTCTTATCTCAAGGACCTGCTTGGCATACGTCAAGCAACTCAAGTTTGTGTGGTCAGGCGTTGCTATATGTGCCAGACTCCAGCACGACGGAGCAAGACCGCAGCGTCAGTGATTACTAGACACAAAGCAACAATATACCTTTTGCCGCTGCGTCAGTGGGCCTTGCAGAAACCTGTGCCAGGCAACGCGGATGGCAACACCAGCAACCACGAAAGCACTTGCCGGCACACTTGAGACAGGAGCACTGAACAAAAGGCGGCAGTGATGAGCTGCAGTAGCAAGCAGAAATGGAAGAACGCTATAACAGCCACGAACCTGCAGTTCCTGCCTATGACCTCTTTCTCCTCGTACCCTGCGCAAGGTACACAACACGTGACCATCTCTTGATAAGCACCGCCGTCAGAACGTGGCCAATTCACAGCCATCACGCAACCGGGGCAGGGACAGCAGGCTGCAGAACAGTGATTCAAAAGAAGCAAAAACAGCATGCAGACGGATGTGGGCACGTACCCGTCAATTTTAGGAACGCGCTGCTGGCATAAACTATCGGCCCATCTGGCTGAGAGACGTCTGACACGGTGAAAGCCATGCTGAAGCCATCCAAGTGGTCTTTTAGCCAGCAGTCGAGGGCAGGCGGGGTTCCCGAGGAGGGTTCCACCGCCGACATAGTCCAAAACGTGACTAAGCAGTAAGGGTCCCTGTGGAAAGCACACGGTAAGGAGCTGGAAAGAGCCGGAGTGTTGTGGCCCTACTTCTGCCGTTGCCCCTGGCAAGTTGAATACCGGTACACAGTTGAACACCGTTATGCTGTTAAATGCGGTACGGATATTACATGGAAATGTTGCGGTGTGCAGGCGGAAAAGAACATATAAGTACACTGCCTCTCACCCTTGGCAAACATTATCAAGTTTTGGCAGAGCCCCTCCCTACCACTTGTTGCTCGCCTACAGAAGCACCCACTTTACATTGCTCCTGCCTCTACCCCTGTTTCCGGAAGCCAGTACGAACCCGCAGCAGAAATGCAACTCCATCCTGTAAGGGCGCATGTTGCTCACACAAACGCAGCAAGGGCTGTGTTAAAACCGAGCCTGCCTCTGGCTGGAGTCACGCGCGTGGCTGCACGGCGCTACCTGCCAGGTTGTGCTTCTGCAAGCGTCGATGCCAGGGAGGTGGCCCCTGCCTCGCCTGCAGAAGCAGCCAGCAACGGAGCTCCCAAGACTCGGCATGTGGCAAGTGGTGTGGTGGCAGGCCCACTTGCACAGACACCGTCTCAGACTGTTTCTGTCATGTGAGTGCCACGAGGCCTGCGGCTTTCTATGCACGTTGAAGGTGCTTGGCTGGCGTTTGTGGCACCTGCGTACACTAGGTGGAAACGCTGAGAACTTCAAGGGCTTTATCAGCCAGCTCTGCAGTGTTCTTTGTGGTGCTCCTTGCCTTCAACGCGTGCTGCTGCCCTGCCGAGCTTTGTAGGCCGAAGGCAACGCCGCTGTTTGTGTTGCCGGACGATGAGGAGTGCGACCCAGATGACCCTTCCTGCATGGCGTTTGTTGACCGGAGCGGCGAGTTTGTAGAGGTTATGTGCTGCGACTACGGTTTCCGCTCGGGCACAGCGCGCTTGAACGCTGATTTGTCTGGGGAGCTGCCGTTCAGCGCTTGGGACCTGGTAAGGCCAGTGTAAATGCACTTGTTCACATAAACTCGCTGCATTCAGCACGTACACTGTGTCCACCTTCCACTTCATGGTTTCTGATTGACAATTGCAAGTTGGGGGGCATATGCACCGGTGGATGTCCTGGGTGCCTTGGGGCCTGGGTGTAGAGGGCTGGTTCGTTTAGGTATTGCACTGTTATTACCGCTGAACGTGTGGTAACACCTGGCTTGACTGCAGGCAGTCGCAAACTTCAAGCTGGAACTGGAGGCGCTTCGCCGCTCTTTCAGGTGGGCGGCATGCCATGCCCGAGGCATGCGCCTGCTACGTTCAGTATGCTTGCCAAACTGACTCCCCTGTTGCGTTGAATTAAACAAAGTTACTGCTTGCCCATCCTAAGGGTGGGTTTTACGAGCCCTGAGTAGGCTTTCCTGTAATTGTGTTTTGCGTGGCCTGCATTCACCGTGACAGATACGACGAGTACAAGCTGATATCAGAGCAAAACCCGCCCCAGGGACTGGTTGCACAAACATCAGCAACCTTGGGAAAGGCGGTGGTGTCAACGGTGGCCTTGATCGACAAGGGACTTGAGGGACTGGTACGTTTCGAAACCAACATGGTTGAATCCAGGCATGCGGTACCCAACTACCAAAGCATATACACCAACCAGCGCCCCTTCATCGTGTTCACCACGCGTGTTGTTACTGGTGTTTGCTATGCATCCCAAGCATGTGCATGTGCAAACGCGCCCTTCAGTTACATGTCCTGCTGGCTTTTAACTTGCAGGTCCTGAAGAAGCTGGAGCCCACGAAACTGCCAGAGGAGGTGCTGGATGAGTCTGGCGCAGCGTTGAAAGCAGACTGTATGGAGGTGCGTGAGGCCAGCGACGTGTATCCTGCATTGCCTGTTTCTCACGCCCTGCCGCAGTGCTGCCTGCCGTGGTCCGTGCGCTTATCCACACGCATGCACAACTGCACATGCAGATTCGGGACCAGCTCAAGCAGCTCAAGCTAAGCAACCAGGCGGTCTGGGACCGTGAGCACAAGCGCGAGGCTGAGGGCGGCGGCATCCCCACGCCCTGGTTCGTCAAGGGCACCTACCTCGCGCTTTGCCTCATGTTGGACTGGGCGTTCGAGAACAGGCCGATCCAGGTGAGTTTAAGCCTATAGCCGTATGCCTAGTCACATGGCGATTGGTACATACTTTTTTATCGCATGTCACGGCGCTGCCCCATGCCAGCTCAAGCCCGCTGATGAAGCGTGTACGGTGCGATATCCATTATGAGGATGGTGGGGAGAAGTTGAGTATGATTGTAAGTTGATGCACTGGGCAATAATGAGACAGCATGATGAGGGCTCAAGCCTGCTCAACAGCATGGGCGTGCCACGAGTTTCACAGCTCAACGCTTGATGACTGTCCTGTCTGCAAAGGAGCATAATGCGGACACTGTCCACCATTTCGCATCCTAGCGTGTGCCTGGCTGGCAGCGCAGTCCCGACACGAGCCGCCTTACTGCTGCTGCTGCTGCTTCCTCGTCCTGCCGCCCGCTTCTCACGTGCATGATCCGCGTGTGCGCGCGTTGCGTGTGCGTGTATGTGCCCCGCCTACAGCGCTTTTGGTTCCTGGAGACCGTGGCGCGCATGCCCTACTTCTCCTACATCTCCATCCTGCACCTCTACGAGAGCCTGGGCTGGTGGCGCGCGGGCGCAGAGCTACGCAAAGTCCACTTCGCCGAGGAGTGGAACGAGTTCCACCACCTGCAGGTGCGTGCACAAATGCACCATATGTGTTATGGATGGCGTGATGATGGCATGATTGACGGCTTGATTGATGATAGGCTTCCCCACTCTGGGCAATTGAATGCTTGCTTCTATCAGTGGCGAACCCACAACCCAGCGCTGCAAGTATCATGCGCAATGCTATGATACCGCATGTCCCAGGACACTGGACCAATATTATGGAAATGACCGAATGCACACTGTGCTGCATGCAGATCATGGAGTCTCTGGGTGGCGACCAGCTGTGGATTGACCGCTTCCTGGGCAACCACGCCGCCATTGTGTACTACTGGTGAGCTACTTGCTACTGGGAGGGCGGGGCGGGGGGGGGGCGCTGCTGGGTCATCATGGCCGGCAAGACAGGGGGACCACATGCCCATACACCTGCGTGCGCCCACCGGGCTATGGCCCCTTGCAACACATCAACAGGTTTCGCGGCCTGATCTGGAGTCCAGTATTGGTCTGTGTTGCAATGGAATCAGGGAATCGTTGAGGAGGGCAGGCGGCAACGGTGGACAGTGAATCGGAACCCCATACTAGGCATGCGACCTGCAACAAGGCCTACTGCAGTCCTCTGACCGAAATTCATCCGTTTGCTTCCAAACGTGCCGCAGGATCCTCGTCGCGCTGTTCCTGTTCAGCCCTCGCCTGGCGTACAACTTCTCTGAGGTGGGTGTGGCCTGGTGCCTGCCGTGTTTTGCCTTGCATGCGTGAACTGGTGGTGCCTCGGCTCTGAACACATCAGTGTGGCGTGGCAGCATCGTCGACCCAAAACACGCACCCTTGCTCCCACGATAGCCTCCTGACAACACGCATTCAAGCATCGTAGATTTGTAGTTAATTGGTGTGTCAAAATCAATTAAGGGTGGGGTGATGCACTGGGTATTGGTGACTGAAACCAAATCTAGGCTCCTGTACACTCGGAGAACCCCTCGAGCCCTCCCTAGTGGCCCTGCTTACATGGACCCGTGTGTCCCCTTCTTGATCTGCACAGCTGATCGAGGCACATGCGGTGGACACGTACGGCGAGTTCCGTGACGCCAACGAGGCGCTGCTCAAGAGCCTGCCGCCCCCGCTGGCCGCCGTCACGTACTACCGCTCCTCCGACCTATACATGTTTGACGAGTTCCAGACCGCCAGCCGCAAGGAGCCCCGCAGGCCCAGATGCAGCAACCTGTGAGTGCGGTGGTGAGGTCTACGTACCTGCTGGTTGGGGTGTCCATGCACCTCGTGGGGCCAGGCGGATAGGGGACGGGGGGGGGCAGCAACCTGAGCGTGCTGTTGGGGTTCACACACCCGAAGGGGGAGGGGGAGGATGCTGCGCTTGCAACGCCGCTATGTGGTACAGAGCCGCCTCCCAGGGCTTGCGCGGTGCACCTGCAGTGTGTGTTGGGATGCGTGGTGGGGAGTGGGTAAGTTGCTGTGTGAGCAAGGCGCTGGGGAGTGTAGTGTGCCTGCGCCTCCGGGCATGTGTTGCCCCAGTGCATGGCGGCATGGCAGCAAGGGGGATATTCCTTCGATGCACTGTGCATACACAAGGCAGCGCCTGCTAGCGTACACGCGTTGTGTAAGCTGCATGCCGACACGTACCGTACTGTGTCCCCCATCGGCCGCTCGCTCGCCCTTAATCACAGCGCGTGTGTGTGCATGTGCAGGTACGACGTGTTCAGCAACATCTGCGATGACGAGAGCGAGCACGTCAAGACCATGCACGCCTGCCAGGACAAGACCGTCATGGCGGAGCTAGCGCAGCGCAGGGAGAAGGGCCGCACGCTGTAGGCGGCTGGGAGCACGCGCAGCAGCACCACCACCACCGTGGTATACCCATTGCCCATTGCGTCAGGGAGCGGCTCCCATGGGGCCATCCAGTGTGTGCACCGTACAGGAAGGAGGCTGGCGCACACATGCAAGCACGCCGCCGTGCCGTGCGGCGGCGCGCTGCAGCCTGTACTGCATACGCGCATGCGTGGCTGGCCGGCACGGCTGGGCTGACAAGTAATGGGCGCAGTAAAATGCATTGCCTCGTGTAGGCATTGGGGTGATCCCAGCAGCTGCCACTTATATAGCCACGTGGGTGCGGCATGAGTGAGTGAGTGTCCAACTGAAGCGTGACATGGATTGCGAGTAGGAACATGACATGACAGCGCAGACAGGAGTGGAGGAGTGCATTGTATCGTATCATGGGCCTTGGCTCAACATCAGTCTTTGACCTGCAATCCACAACCCATTGACAACCACCAACTAGAGGTGTGCTTCGAGCTATGCAGCAATAACGCAGGATGCGTCTTTGTGCCAAAGAATTCCTCCCCCCATACCATTCATCCGTGCCCTTCAAGTGTGTGGCGTGTTTGCATCATACCCAATTGTGCAGAGGCCGCTTGCATATAGTGCGTCCCTATCTTTTCACCATCAACAACATACCTGCGGTGCCCGGCTGCCTGCACTTGCTGGTCCTGATCCCTGGACAGTCTGCAGCGGCGTTGTGCAAATATCGTAGTGGGGCAAATGGGTGCATGCGGCAGCGCTTGCAAGGCTGCATTGCGCCACGTTAGGCCTCGTTTGCGTTCTGCCACAAGATGGCTAGGTCCGGCTTTGGGCCCCCCTCCAAACTCTGTGTGCCTTTGGTTTTGTGAGGCAAGAATTCACCTCGAGAGAAGAAATCCCTTTGCCTGTCGGACCGGCCTGATCAGAACAGGACTGTGAGGCGGCCGTGAATCCCCAAACATGCCAATCATCAACTTTTGGGCCAGATGAGGGCCTTTGCTGCCTTCGTTCAGTCGCCTGTTTGGCATGCCATGGCCCTTACGGTTGCGTTTGAGTGCACAGGGTGTGAGGGTCTGCACGCCCATGTTCCCGGGTGCCGTCTCATCAACTGCTCGTATTATCACAGCAATGCAACATACACAACACAAGAGGGTTGTGTTGCACATGGTGTGATGTGGTGGCAAGATGCAGCTGCTGTTGTGCTATGATGCAAATTCTTTGCAAATCGTGCCGGTGGAGGCGCCTGTGTGTTACGGCGTGGTTTTTACGCGCTGTGATCGATCGCATATGGTCATTGCTGGTGACATGCTGAAAGGATGAAGAATACGTCCATCCTGTTTCACCCCTGGTGTACTGTGCTGGCAGGGGAATGGCACCAAACAAACAAAACGAGCGTGTGAGCATTGTGAGGCAAATCGAAGCAAGTTGGCGTTTGTGAATACCACACCGTTACAGTGCGTGGCAATGCGTTGCCACCTGATTTTGGCCACCATAAATCATTCGTTGCACCAGAACTTTTCAGCGCGTTCTGGTTGGTGTGAACACTTGTTGGCCGTCTGGGTCGTGCTGTTGTTGCAAAATGCTCTCCATTAGTGCAGGTAGCACTGTGGCATCCTCAGGCCGCGTGCTTTCAGCGTTGTGCCATCGCCTGCATGCGTGGTACTCATCAACATACTTGCAGTGCAGCCTGCTGGCTCGTCCTACAGCATTCGATGCATAATGTGTAACACCCTGTGTGTGTGTGTGTGGACCCGCATCGTATGCGGTGATGCCAGTTGTAACACAGCAGCAGCAGGCCAGCAGCCTTCCTGCAACGCCGCGGCGCAGCTCAGGCACAGGAGGTCAGCCACAGGTCAGCCGAGTCAAGGCGGCGTTGAGCGCAGCTACACTGCGACATCCTGCTGTGACTTGCCGCGAGGGACGCGCGCATGCTCAAATCAAATGCATGTCATCATGGCACCATGCTGGCACCTACTGGCCCTGAGGTGATGGAGCCATCATTCCTGCTGCATGACATGTACTGATGTAGGCTGTGAAAGGGACACGACGGGGTGGATTGCGTCGAGCGCACTGTGGCTCAGAGAGCTCACAACAACTTGGGCGTAGGGTGCACCGCGTAAACATTGGCTGACGCAACGGTGCACTGCTAGCAGGCCCACCTGCGATGGAATCGACAAACACAAGTTGAATGTGTACAGCTCCAGGGTGCTTCGTGTGGCCGCATGGTGTGGTGGATGTTGGCTTGATATGGCGGCCACAATGCTGGGGATGCACGACTGCGTTACGAGATGTCCATATGTGCTGCCACTCCGTTGGTGGCATTGGGGTGAGCCGCAGGCCCTTAGTGTTTGTGAAGGCAGCACAACCACCCCGCAACCATCTGGGCTTGTTGCGTGCAAGGACCCTGGCTGGTGCCCGCTACTACTGAGCTCATCCGCATGTCCGTCCTCTGGCCCTGGCATGGCCTGGTTTTGTATGCCCACACAGGCAACGCCAATACAATACTGGTACGCCATGCATTTCTCTGCTGTCGGTTGGATTTCCGAGACCGGAAAGGTGTCACCCTATGACCTTGCCTTCGATGTGTGTGCTGCATATCTTTCACCAGCCCACGCTTCAAGTACCAGCTGCCTACAGCAGCTTCTGAGCCTTGCACTTGCCATGGAAGTCGCTGCTGACGGTGCTTGTGACGCTGTTGGTGGCGCAATTGCGAGTGCTGGTGCGGACCCGCTGGACTCTTTGGGGCAGCTCTGCGCCAGCGTCGTGCTGAGCTTCTTGGACGCTACCAGCCTAGCACGTTGTTGTGCCGTGAGCAAGGCTTGGAAGGCAGCTGCGTCTGAGGATGTTTACTGGACAAAGCCCTGCCAGGTGTGCTTGTGATAATCGTGTGACGACAGTGCAAGCCCCTGATGCAGAGCAACTGTAAAGGCGCCGTGTTGATGTCCTGCTGACTTGCTTTGGTAGCGACGTGGTGCTGGGAACGCTGTCAGCACGTGATGGAGCCCTGTCGCCGACTTGAAATTTTTGTGCTTGTTACTGGCAGGAGCTATGGAGTGATAAGGTCTATGTGCCGGAGCACCTGAAAGCTGCGCCAAGCCAAGCTGCATATGCAGCATCCCTGCTTGACGCCGCACGCACGGAAATAACAGCGGAGGAGCTCTGCCACTTCGCGTGAGTGCAAACGCATCCATAGCCGCTTGCCGCAGGGCTGCCTGTGGGACGCCCAAGACAAAGGCAATCGCCAGCATGTCCGAGCACTTTAAAAACATGTGTGCGCGCCCGCCCAGCACACTTTTTTCTGCAAAGCGCATTTGTCATACCCGTGCCACCAGCACCGTGGCAAGCCTTCCGATCATGCGTTTGCGATTGGTGTGCAGGTGGCGCTTCCGCTTTCGGCTCCGCCTGCTCTACGTGGGATGGTGGGACGCCCTTCAAGAGCGCGCCACGATGCACCGCTACTTCCACCTAAACCACACCGTAAGCTGCTTACTACCTTAGGTCTGCTCTCGTCGCACTGCATGTGATGCTTTGTTTGCTTGGGAATCGTCTTACAGCTCTGGTGCCCTTTCTTTTCCTATCTAACCCCCCTGACACTCGCAGCTTACTGCGCCACCAGACGATCCGCTGTGGGGCGACGGAGAGCACCCCAGGTGTGTGTCGGCTCAACACCTGAACACCCCGCCTGCTGTGCCTACCTACCTTAGTGGTAACGTGCAGTGCACCAAGCATGACCTGGGTGAGGCTCGTTGTGCTCTTGCCACGGCGGCCTCCTGCATTTTCGCGAAAGTGTGCTTTGCATGCGTGTCACCGTATGCCTGACTGTTCGCAGGCACTACTGGGGGTTCAGGCGGTCGCAGACGACCGGCCGCCAGCTGGTGCAGGTGAACTCGTACCCGCCGCTCAGCTTCTCACGCACAGCCAAGTGGGGCTGGGAGATGCACAACGCGATGGTCACGCTCACAGGTGCGAATTGAGCTCGTGCACACCCACCATGTGCCCTGATGTCAACGCTGCACCCACCATTACTCGGTGCTGCACTGCCTCCGTGCACGTCAGCACGGTCTGTGCATTTCGTGCTTGTGCATGGGCCCGCATGTTGCATGCCCAATGTTGGCAGGCAGCACTGGCCGGTGCCATCACATGGCACAGTGGGTAAGGATGCCATCTTTGCATGCAAGCAAAGAGTACTTCACCACGAGGTGACGCCAGCGCACTTTGCACACCCACCTTGCCATCTCACCACCACATCGTACGTTGCGCGTTGCTCCCCTAGCATGCTTGTTGCGTTCATTGCTTCCATGGTGTCCCATGCACTGCACTGCCAGTACACACTGATCAGGCTGCTTGCCCTCCCGCCGATTCCCCTTTCCCCTTTCCCCAACACCCCATTTGCCTTGCCTTTGTGCGCATGTGTGTGTGAATGGCTGCGTGTGCACCAACTCCAAACCCACTGGACTGTCCCGCCGTTATGGATGGACTCCCTTCGTACTTCATTGGCGCGCCTACAAACGCCCGTGGTAATCTTTTATCCCATTGTTCAATATCGTGGACGCCCCCACCCATACTCATTCCTCAGCTGACCCTGCAGCGGGCCCCAACCCCGGCCTGCTGGGCAGCGACGCTGGCGGCATGACGCAGGAGCAATTCGACATGCATTTCCCCTCCCAGGAGGAGCTAGGAGAGATTGCCTTCCCCGAGCCCGACCAAATGGAGGAGGACAGCAGTGATGATGATAACGACGTTGACGTGGATAACATCGTGAACGACCCCGATTACGTCGTGGGCCAGGACGGCGGCAGCGACGAGGATGCCAGCGAGCAGGGCGGCAGCGGCGCGCATGGTGGCGGCGGCGCTCACAGCGACGAAGACGAATCACTGCTGCTGCACGGCGCGACGAGCAGCGAGCGCGGGCACGACCACCCCCATGAGCACCGCAGCGACGGCGCCTCTGGCTCAGATGAAGGCAGCGGCGGAGCAGGCAGCCGGTGGGGCTGTGCAGCACTCCCATCGTCATCGTCGTGTGAGTCCCTGCCAGGCTTGACGGAGGCGGACGATGGCGATATGCGCTCGCTGCAGCCGCTGGATGACTCACTTACAGGTGAAGATGGTGGACGCGATGACCGCAACGCTTGCGTTGACGATGCAAGCCTTCATGGCAGCGAGCAGCTGGAGATGGAGGCGGAGGGCCGTTGCACGGATGGCGGTGGCAGCAGGCGTCGTCGTCGGCGGCTGAGGCGCCGCGACGAGCGCCACGACGCGGGCGCCGCTTCCGCGGGCCCCCCCTGCAGCGCTGGCGCCAGCGGTGGTGATGGATGCGATCCAGACGAGACAGTGGGGGGGGATGACGCAGTGCTGGCTGAAGTCGCGTATGTGCCATTTAGCAACGACGCTCAACTTGGCGACGAGGAGGATGGCATGTGAAGCACCAACGCTCGCTCACTCCATCGGCAATAGCCATGGGAGTGCTATATTGCCCATTCTCCGCAGGGTACCCTAAGAGTTATATTACAGCCTCCCCACTGGCGGGACGCAGCAAACGCTATCAGCCCCACAGGCAGTCCTGCTTCCAAAACAGCTCATTTGCATGCGAAGGGAAAGGTCCGTCGTGCTGCTGTGTTGTACGCAGGGGTCGGGCTTTGCCGTGTATTGTTGCATTGGCATGGCTCCGAGGCTCTGTCCCGTACCGATGAGACCAGCTGCATCAGCATGAACCTCCCACTTCAGTCGCTAGGGAAATTTGAAGCGCGCCGAGCAGCGTGCCGCCATGAACCACAAAATGCATGTGGTGACGCCGCAGTAGTACCTGCATTGCAGGTAAATCACTCATGCGTTGCGCACGGTGGTGGAGCGCTAACCGCTCAGCCCTGCATGCCTTGCTGCACATGCTGGTGCCGCTGCATCCTCACGCCGGAGAGCCATGCTGCACACCTTTACACTTTTGTTGCTTGCTCTTATTTGTACATCTGTGTTTTGGTTGTACTAAAAACTGAGGCTCGTTGGTCTGGAGCCACTCCACAGCATCTCAAGTTGCAGCTGTCCAGTTAATGTATGGCAAGTTCCGCTTTGGGCCTGGGGTGCCAGCGCCTGGGCTTCCAGAATTGCGATGCAGTGCAGCCACGATGGCATTGTGGGCCGCGCTTGGCCGCTGCTGCTTAGGAGTATGCGTTTTGCGCCTGCCTGTCACAGCCCGCTGACGTGCTGCATTGTACACGGCCTGTGCGCAAGGCATTCAAGTTAAGGCTGATGCCTTCTGCCCGCTTCTACCTTTATGTCCACAACTTGGCTTGTGTTTGCCTTGCCTGGGTGGCGCTAGCGCTCGTTTGCTCTACCTGCATGCTACCTGCTGGCTCAGGTGCACATAGTGCATATGTACATTGGGTATGCGTGATGTGTTGGGGGCTTGGGGCAGGCTGAGACCTGGATGCGCTCGGTGCTGTAAGGGAGACTAGCATGATGAATACGACGGCAAATGTGCCTTTTCCCGCACATTTGGGGTAGATGATGCGTGGGCAGGCTCCTAGGCATGCAAATGTAGCAGCATCGCCCTGCACACGTCATGTAGTGCGCCTGCCTGCCTGCACAGGGTGCCTTGTATATCAAGTCAGCTATATAGCAATGTTACGAACCACAGCCGCAATGCGAGGACAGGCAAGCAGCGTGGGCAGGCAGCGACCGCGGTGGAGCGGCGGCGTGCGTGTTGGCAGGACAAAGGCAAAGCAATGCTACCATGGTCACGTGATTGCATGCGCAAAGGCACTGGCATTACTGCGATGGCATCAGAGGCCTGTGGTCCAGGAGACTAGTTGTGGTGCTGTGCTGCTGAGAGTAACCGGAAGGACGTTGATTGCGCGCATGGAGGTGATTAGGCTTTGGGTGCATTTAGGGGTGGGCATGTGGAATTGGATTGATTTATGATAGTTACCATATCAAGGCCGGATCTTATCAAGGCCGGATCTTAAGCAAAACTGTTATTGTAGTCACCGTACTAAGGCCGCAGGCGAGGCAAAACCTACGGTGGTGTGGAGTATTCACCTGGTTGGATCACGCTGCTGCTGACGAACGCATACCTGGAGCCACTCACGCTACGTCAAGTCAAGCGTAAGCAACGGGCTCCGGGTGCAGCTAGCGATATGCGCGCATGAGTGCGGTGGTACCCTGGCAAGCGCAGGTGCACACGCATGCATGATCCCAGGATGTGCAACGCCCATGAGGAGCACATGGTGGGGCAATATGGGACAATCTGACGCGCCATACGTTGGCGCTACTAAGCTGGGTGCCTAGGCGCAACCCTCAACGATTGTCTGGGCAGCCAGCAGGAGGCATTGAAGCTGCATACACCCTCAGGGGTGCGCGTACCCACACGCAAGTGAACGCGCTCATTAGGAGCATGCCAACTGGGACAGCGATTGTGCGGAGTAATTTTCACCCTAGTACATCTAGGGTTGATGACACACCATGGGCGGTGGATGGAACCGAGTGTGCCAGCATGATGCCCCACGTCATACGCCCCACCGCTTCTGCTGGTCCCCATCTGGGGGGAGCATGGGCCGTTTGGCCGACACGCTTCTGATGTAACATAATTACATAACATAACATACGCCCCACGTCATAGCGAGCATGAGTAACCGCACATAACACTGAACACATAACACGCAAAGACACGATGCAAGATCATGATATCGAGCAAGATGGGCACAACCATAAGATGGTCACAACCAAAGGCATTCACAGGCGCTTCACATGCCCCCCCCCCCCCCCCCCCCCCCCCCCCCCAC
>BDDA01000107.1:197149-212547 GCA_001662385.1 Chlamydomonas asymmetrica
TAGACATGGAGTTACGGGGCATAGGTGCTTGTTAAGTGATGCTGGGATTATGACCTGGGCGAAGCGGGTGGGACCACCCACCCACCGAGCCACCCACCCCCCTCGCCCAGATAACAAACCCGGCATCACCCGCACACGTCACTTGCCAACACGCCAGCAGGCTAACGGAAGCATGTGACATGTGGTGCATTAGGGGTGTGCTGTGCCAGCCTGTCCCAGCATGTAAGGCTTGGGGAGATATTGAACAAGTATGCTGTTGTGCAACAACAAAGAAGTGACACACGTTAGACTGTGAGAGAAAGTTGCTCAAAATGCTAAACAGAGCATCAGAGGGGGTTTAATCCTGAGCATCGTATAGTTTTCGGATGCTGCAGTAAACCAGAACAGCTTCGGCAGGCCAGCTGGCTGGCTGGCTGGCTGATGTTCACAGAGTGCAACAGGCAGGAGGCCTAGCGTTTGCGCGCCCAAGCTGGCCTTGTGAATGGCCATCATATCCACAAGTAAAGCACGCTGCAGTGCCAGAAACTGCTTGGTCAACTGGCTCTGCCCGCCCCAGTAGTTGTCGATGACCTGGCGACCGGGCAGCGAGCCGCGAGTATCGGCAAGTAGGGTAAAGGCTTATCTGCTTTACCTCTTCAGACGTTAGCAAGCTTCAAGTGTCATCGCCTGGCACTAGCACTAGCACTGGCTGCTTGGTTGTACGTTCTCATCTTTAACTGTCGTGGAGGAGGACGTTCTCCAAGAGGGCAGTCATAGGCATGCTCAGGTAGAGACTCGCAAGACTTGCAGGACTCATGTAATTCAAGAGCGATTTCGCATCCAAAGAGTGCACTTAGTACTTAGGCTGTGGAGCTATCTTGAAATCTGTTTGACATCCGAACTTGTACTGCCCGCATGGAGAAATGCGCACGCCTTGCACCCGGTGGCGGCGAGCCGGTTACAACAGTGGAGGCGCTGTGCAACAAGGTCTGCAGCGCGCAGTGTGGTGCGTGAAGCCTGATTGTACGGTGCATTTGGTCGTACAGTGCACCATTGCCACGGGACTGCACACGGGCGGTGTGTGGAAAGGCAGCCTGAACGGGCGATGCTGGCCCGTTGTAGCAGCATCGTGGCCAAATGGAGCGGTGAATGGTCCGAGGGTTTGCCAGGAAGCGATAAGGGTACATGCCACTTCTGCATGCACACGCCTAGAGCATGCATGCGAATGTGTGACGCATGCCTACAGGGTTGTGCATGCGTGCTGGCACGTGCTGAGTCCACCAGCTAGCTTGGATTGCCTACGCGAGGCTGGTCAGTGTCAATAATCAGAATTGAAGCCGGTTGGCAGGCATGGGTGCCGCCGTCGAAGCCGTCGTGCATACGGGTCTTGATAAGGCTCTTGAGCACGAGCAATCACGGAAGAAAGGCAACACGCCTGCTACGACCACGCTACAACGACCACCAGGAAGAGGCTGAGTGCGACCGCCAGGCAGCCCAGGCAGACCCCGAGGAAGGCTTGCTGCTTGGAGCGGAGCTTGAGGCGCCGCACCAGCCAGTCCTGATCAGGCACACGCAGGCAACGCAAGCACTCAGAAGGATGCCGCACACAAACGGCTGTAACGAAGTGCAATCCAGAAGAACACCATACATCCGATACATGCAACATTTGCAAGCGAAGGCAAATCCAGGCGCCCCAAAGAAGGACATGCAGATATTGCGCAGTAGTCACATATGTCAGCATATGCCAGCATATGTCAGCTCTGGGTGTGGCCGCCCTCCCATCATGCGCAGTAGTCGCATGCATGCAGCATGCTGTAATGCCGTGTGCATTATCACCAGGGCCTTGTCCACCAGGGGCGCCATCATGATGGCACCTGCCGCACGAGGGAGCTTTGTCACCTGCGACCCAGCCCTACACAACGACAGCAGTGTACACACCAACCCCTCAGCATTCCGTGATTGGCGCGCCCCAACGCAACACTTCCTCATACGATGCGTGCTTGCTTAACGCGGGTGAACAGGTTGGGCCCTGGGGCAAGAGCTTGTCCATCAATGCTGCTGTTGACACAGTGACGCTGTCACAAGGCACGCATGAGGCATGGACCCAGCATCACTCATACTGATCGACGCGATTGCCGCACTGAAAGCGGTTGTATTCAGCACGTACGCCGTCAGGCATCACGGCCAGATTCCGTTGTAGCCTGACAACACACAACCGTACACCAGCGTCTTACGTGCTGGATGCATGGAGGTTCACATCGGGGTCACTTAACCAGGGCCTGCTTGCAGGCACTCACCATATAATTCCAAGGACCTCCAAGAAGCGTCGTGCTGCTGGCCCCCAGCCAAGCCCTGGGTAGCAAGCGGTGTGCGCATGCACAGTGTTGTTGGCGTGAGATAGTGCATACCGGGCAACGAACCTTGCATAGCGCATGCGCGTATCTGCAATTTGCAAGTGCCTCACCATGGGGAACCTTAAGCACGACAATCCACACAAACAGAAACGAGCAGACGTAGTAGAGCGTGTTCAGTAGCCCATAGCTCACAACGCCTGCCCAACCCAGGCTCTGAAGTTGCTGCTGCAGGTCCTGCACACGAGCACTCCAGCTGGCCAGCCACCCCTTGGGCCTGGTGTCTGTTGGGGGTTGTTGGCCTGCACACGAAGCAGCGATTCAGTTTCGCTGTGGCACGCAGGTGGACGCTTGCACGGTGAAAGTAACAAAGGGCGGGTCTCGCACCTGGTGGCATGCTTGCACACATCAGTGAGCCTCGGAGCGGCCGGCCTGCTATCCAAGGCTCAACCCTCCTCGCCCATGTCTGAGCTTTTCTCCGGCTGCGACACCCGCGAATGGGTGATAACCAAGCTGGACCGGAAGAAGTCTGTGCCTCACATCTGAGGTGCTGCCTAGGGGGCACAGCGTGGAACATCTTAAGTGTCTGAGTCCCCAATAAGAGGTAGTGCCTGCACACAGGTATGAAGGCTTGGCAAATCCAATGCACTCGCGCATCTGCCAGTCGAATTGACGGTTTCGGTGTGCCTGTGGCTGGGCACTTCACCCGCAACCTGCACACTGCCAAGCTCATTCTCACTCCGTCCTTATGCGTGCTTGGACCTGAATGACTTTTACACAAAATCACTCTGGACAACTCTTATGATAGGAACGAATGGCGCAGCCAGTTGACGACAGCCCCTCGTGGGCTTCGTTGGGAACAGAGCTGCTGCAGGTTCGTTATTGCCAAAGTTTGACCTTGCTTTAGGACTGTTGTACCACGCCCAGGGAAGGTCGACAGCGCGTGTTTGCGCGATGGGGTTAGCAGATTGTGCCTTGCTCAAGATGACCTTGCTTTTTGTCGGTCCCCTGCACAGGAGGTCTGCCAGTACCTGGAGCGTTCTGAGATTGGGGATGTGGCTCTGGTGTGTAAGCAATTTTCGCGCCTACAAGAGTATGTGGGCAAACTCCGGTTGCAGGCTGCATCTGCAGCGAGGCTGGCCGCAGCGTCCCACCTGGTCGCGCGCTTTCCCATGCTCCGGCAACTCATAATCCACCTGAACACACCAGACAGCCTCCGGGGCATGGCCAGCATGCTGATGGCGTGTACCCAGGGAAGTGCATGCGTCACGGACATTTCAATCCGTGACGTGTTGTGCAGTCGGGCCGCGCAGGCGTGGCAGGCCGTCACGAGCTCAGCTGCGCGAGGCGCAGCTTCCCAGCACGTCGACAGCTTGCAGGCGACCTGGGCGGCGCTGCGTCACCTGCGCACTCTCACGCTGCTCTGCTGCACCTCACGCGGCTGCGCTGGCGGCGGCGGCGATGCTGCCGGCGACCCACTCGTTCCGGCGCCGATCTTCCACTCGGTCGTCCCGCACCTCCACCTCTGTACCGCGCTCCAGGAGCTGAACCTGCGATCCATTCACGGCTCCCTCCCTGGAGCCGACATGCTGCCCCTCCTCCAGCACGTCTCCCAGCTCCTCGCGCTGCGCACGCTGACACTCAGCTCCATCAACCTCGTGTCGCCCGCGCAGCCGGCTACCGCCCAGAGCGCTACCCACCCCGTCAGCGCAACAGACGAGGGCGCCGCTGACCCACATGGCCGTAGCGGCGGCTGTAGCGGGGGCACGCTGGGGGCGCTGTGCGCGCTCACCAACCTGCGCAAGCTGTACCTGTACGGCAACACCTGCTGCATGACGGCCGCGTCCATGCTGCTGCTCGGCCGCAGCCTCACGGCGCTCACCGCCCTCAAGCTCTTCCAAACAGCCCAGGTAAGCGCCTTAGCACACACACGCACACACGCTCCTCATCTGCATGCACACTGCATTGCCCCAAGGGAAGCACACTGCATGGCCCCGCGGGAACCAAACCTTTCTATTTGGCGCCCAATTCCTTCAGTCGCCTTCCGTTGTCACTTGTCATGCACCCCCTGTGCACCCCCGCTGGTGCCCCGACCCGTTTGAGCATGCGAGTCGGGCTTCCCTGTGCATGTGCGCCTTGCCCTGCATGCAGCACGGCACCGTGTGTGTAGTACTGTAGTACCAACGTTGCCTGTGAGCCTTTGAGCCGCTTCCTTAGCCGGCTTTGGTGTGCACATATATTGACCAAGTGAACCAGCACCACTGCTGTGCTGGCTGCGCTGCGGCAGTTCTCCCTGAGTGACGCGGACCTACTGGTCGGCGCCAACCACCTGCCCGCGCCTGCCGCGCCGCTAGAACACGAGGACGACGACCAGCCGGGCCTGATGCCAGCCTGGCAGCAGCAGCAGTTCCTGGGCGCAGGCCATGACCCGCCCCTTGACCCAGATGAGCCTGAGGGGCCCGGGCACGGTGATGCAGCTGCCCAAAGCGAGGACAGCTACGGCGGGGCCGGGGGCGACCCAGATGGCCTGGCTGGCTCCGAAACCGTTGCCGCTGAACCAGCTGCAGCCGGCGCACACCACAACGGAGGTGCAACTGCGGCGGCGGCAGCGGCAGCAGGCGTGGCCGCTGCTACGGAGGGAACCTCTGGACGCCCTGCAAGCAGTAAAGGCGATGGCGGCGGCAGCAGCGGCAGTGGCGGTGGTGGCGGTGGCGCGTGCTTCCCCTGCCTGCAGTGGCTCATGCTGCCGTTCTCAAGCACCATGATCCCGTTTGTGCGTGAGCACCTGGATGAGCTCACTGTGCTGGAGGAGCTGTACCTGCAGGTGCGCTGCGGTTTCAATGGTGCTATCAGACTAACCGGCCTAACTCACCAGCCACCCGTGTGACTCATTCACATGATGTGAGACGTCCATCGTTGAATGGAGGAGTGCGTGCACCAAGCACGGATGATACCGAAAGGGCCTGGCAGGACTGCGTGCAACAGACCTGGTCATACGAGCCCTCTGTCCCTAAATTCGTGACAATTGCGTCAGCCTGCGGGCCGGGGGCGGCATTTGTGTGAAGGCCGTGCTGGTCTTGCTGCTCAGCGTAGCGCTGTTGGGGCTGGCATACTGAGCAATGATACGCTGCAGACATGGCAACAGCGCATTCGGTGCCCCATTTCGGCACACAACAGCGAAGGCGCACATGGGGCAAGTCCGCGCGAACTGAGTCACTCAAGCCGCACACGTGCGAAGCATCCAGGGCCGTGCGAGCTCTGCTCACTGCTGGCCCACGCTGCGTGCGGCCGCTGAGAGCACTGAAAGCACTGCGTGTTAGTGTGTGTGGGGGGTGGGGGTGGGGGTGTGTGTATTTGCTCTCGTAGGGCATGCAGTGTGGTTACCGCTTGCGTGTGTGTGTGCGCACAGGTGATGACGCCGGGGCGGGAGCTCAACGCGGTGCTGCTGCGCCTGCCAGCCGCGTGCCCCCGGCTGCGCCTGCTGCAGATGGACGCCGCCAGCGTGGAGCCCGCAGTGCTGGACGGCCTGGCGCACATGCAGGTATGTACCGCAGTACGTACCGCAGGGGGCGCTTTACGCATGGGAAGCGTGTGTAGACAGTCACGTGGCCTGCCGTGACGCGGTGCGCCGCAGAAGGATGACACGTCTTTAGATCGTCCGACATATCTGTGGCGCATGCTGCATTTGGCGGGCATGCGCAGGGCATCTGCGTATGCTTCCGTGGGTCCGCCATGCCAGGGGCGTTGTGACAGGGTCACCTGGCAGGTCGCAGTCTTTAGCAGTGCATGCGCTCCGAGGATTTGAGCTTCCGCTGTGCCATCCCAAAAGCATCCTGGTGCGAGGGCTGTACATCCCGCAGCCTGCATACGCCTTACAACACAGAACAATACCGGTAGTGCAATAGTAAGTGTGCTATTCAGTACAATTAAGTACAACGCGATGCCCGTATCTCAATACGTGTGCCCCTCCCGCCCCACCGCCCCCTCTTCCTGCAGGGCCTGCGCCAGCTCATCATGTACGGCGCTGACGTGTACCTGCCCGGCACCGCGCAGCTGCTGGCCACGCTGACTCAGCTCAGCGCGCTGCGGCAGCTGGCGCTGGACATGCTGGAGAGCGCAGAGCCGCTGGTGCTGTCGGCGGCCTTCATGAGCGTGAGTCGCTGCGCGCTTTATGCATGTGGTGATGGTAGTGTGTGATGTTGCTGGCCGCATGCGACATGACTACCTAAGTGTGAGTACAAGGCTAGGGCGTGTGGTGTGATGTGGGTCACAGTACTGCCGCAAGCACGGATGATGGATGCACTCACCAACATACACTGCGCGGTAGGTCCTTGCGGGGATGCACCTCCGCAATGCTTGTGGGCAGGCAAGATGCTGTGCGCTAGTGCAGCATGCTGCGTGGTTAGAGACGAGACCACCAGGATCACCGGTTGGGTGAGCAAGAATCGGGCCCTGCCGTTCAGCAACCAACGGGCACCGACAAGAATAATGCGGCAGTGCGCACGGCCCTCCCCCGGTGTTGCTGCCATGGCATTCTCTGTGTTGGTTGTGTTCGACGTGTGCTGCTGTCACAGGCGCTGACGACGAGCCTGCCCCACTTGAGCTCGCTGCACCTGGGCACCTACAACACCTCCAGCCCCGAGCTCGTCCCGCTGGCCGCCTTCACCGCGCTCACCTCCCTCTCCCTCAACCTCCTGCGCACGCAGCCCGGCCAGCGCAACTACGCGCTGCACGTGACGGCGCTGCCGCCGCGTCTGCACGCGCTCGCGCTCAGCGGCGTCGTGCTGCTGCATGACGCGCCGGAGACAGAGGGGGAGGCTGCCACCCAGGCACAGGCCTACACAGCTGGCGCTAGTCCTGGTGCGGGTGGGGGTGCGGGTCCGAGCGGCTCCACGCTGCTGGGTGCTGCGGCACCGGGGGCAGCAGCAGCAGGGACGGCGCAGCCCGGGCCGGCCCGTGCGCCTGCGCTGCCCGCGCTGCAGCACGTGTGGCTGCGGGGCTGCGTGTTCTGGCCCGCGTCCCTGCTCGACACCACGCGCCAGCTGCCGCGCGGCTTCCGCGCACCCGCGCAGCGCCCCTTGGACCAACACGCCGGCGTCCCTGGCGCCCCCACTCAGCCACTCGCTGCTCAGGGCACCGCTGCTGCGACCGCTGGTGCTGCTGATGCCACCACAGAAACTCCTTCCTCGAGACAGCAGTCAACTGCAAGCGGCAGCGAGCATGGGTGTGCAGACCCGAGACAGCAGCCGCAGCAGGACCAGCAGCGCGCTGCTATGACGCCACCGCCGGCGTCGGTGCAATTCCAGCTGCGCGTGTCCGACCTACCGTGCGTTGCGGTGGACCTGAACGGGCTCGCGCGGTGCTTCCCGGGTCTGCGCACGCTGGTGATCGCGGACAGCGTACCCACCGCGTTTGACTTCTCACCCAGCAGGGCGCCGGTTGTGCTAGGCGGCGATCTTACTGCGGAGCTCTACGTGCGACGCCACCACGGACTCCACGGTGAACTGGACGCCCTGGTTGGCACCGATGAAGAGCAGACAACGCAGCTGCCGCAGAAGCACCGGCGGGGTCGGCAGCAGCAGCAAATCCTGGAAGAGGACGTAAGTTGCAAAAGCCGTCCTTTGCGGGTGGAGGGGCAGCAGCTCGGCGGGGGTGACGGAGACGGCGAGCGTGCTGGCTCGCAGAAGCAACCACGCCAGCGGCGGCGGTACGGCAGCGGTACGCTGCAGTACGAGTGCCTCGCGCGACTGCCAGCGTTGCGGCTGCTGGGCCTGCCGGTCAGCGACGCGGGAGAGTCCTCGCAGCTACCGCAGATTGCACGGCTGCGCCGCCTGCATCGCCTCATGCTCGTCCCTTGCGAGAAAGCGGTAACAGCCGCCGACAACGACAATAGCGATGGCGATAGCGATCAGCTGTACCGCAGGGCTCATCCGTCCGCAGGGTCCATGCAGGTGGGCTTCAATAGGAGCCTCAAGCGCGAGGCGGAGTGTGCGGCGGTCAACCGGCTCCTCGAGCGTGGCTGGACTGTGTGTGCGCTGGCGCCGCTGGCGCCGCTGACCAGCCTGCGTGCGCTGTGGCTGGGCGGCCGGCTGGCAGTGCCCCGCCCGCCCGCACTCGATCGACAGCAGGCGCTGCCGCCCTGCGAGGCGGGCCCGGCGCTCCCTGCACCGCTGCCGCTGCTGGCTCAGCCGCCGCCGCAACGAGAGCGGCGCGAGGCGGGGCCGCAGCAGCAGGTGCGGCAGGTCGACGGGGGCGATGACTTGCCGGTGACCTCCGATAACTCAAGTCAACCGCCGCTCGGCACCTCGGGCAGCGCAAACAAGCTGCCGGCGCCGCAGACAGCTCCTGCGCCGTTCAAACAGCCGCCGTTGTGCAGTTCCAGCAGTGCCATCGCCACGATGACCAGCGGTGGGCGAAGCCGCGGCGTCGGCGCAGACGCCAGCTGCGTGGGCGACGGCAAGGGGTCCTGCCCCGGTGAATGGCTGCCCCATGCGGCACATGCGGCCACCGGGAATCCGCCGCAGCAAGGCAAACATCAGGGGACGCGCTCAACCAGCAACACGGGCCGTCGCGTGCAGGATGGCCGTGCGGACGATGCTGCCGGCGGCGACGGTTGGTGCGGGATCGCGGCGGGCGGTGGTGCCCTGCAGGACACGGACCTGGCGGCAGCAGCGCCGCCCGGGCTAGCCTTGACAGCCAAGCACCATCAAGAAGACTGCCTCGAATTGCATCAAGGTCCTGGCTTAGGCCTGGACTGTGAACCAGATGGGGCTGGCGACGATGAGGACAACGCCACCGATCTGCTTGATTCGGATTACGGCTACGAGGCTAACGAGGCTGAGGGCGGTGGGGATCAAGATCAGGATGGTGACCCAGATGGGGATGCTGACGACGACCAGGAGCTGTTGGATGCAGCGCATGCGCAGGGTCACCGGTGGCGGGGACGGGCGGGCGGGCGCACGCGGGAGCGTGTGGCGCGGGAGGCTGACCGCGCGCACGCGGCCGCGCTGGGCGCGCTGCAGGCCGCGGTGGTGCGCCACAGCCCCAACGTGTGCGTGAAGCGGCTCGACCAGGAGTGGTTTTCGCAGTGGCCGCTCCCGATTGGCACCTGCGCGGATGCTGAAGACCCCCTGGAGTGGTGGCGCCTCAACACCTGGAACGTATTGTAGTAGCGCCACAGATAACGTGCTGGGAGCCAGTGCCAGCGGGCCAATTTTCCATACTGTACTCTTTGCGCTGGTTGACTGGCGAGCTGCAGCTATTGCTGATCAGTACACTCACAAGCATAGCGGCCGGGTTGCCCGGCGTGGCCGCTCAATTTCCCAACAACTCGCCCCAATGCGCTGTGCGCTTCCCGCGTTGCCTTTCATTTGGTTGCGCCCCATGCCAACGGTTGTGGTAATGCACGCCTCGCAAATGCACTGTTATGATGTCCTGCTTTAGGTCAATCCTGGAGTGCGTGCCATGCATGCTCATATCCACCAACCGCTGTTGTGTGCAGGACTGCAGGGTGATCCCCATCGTGCTGCGGCAACCAGTTGCGGCATGTACAGCAGTGTGAGTCCCAGGCTTTTGAATGCATGAGCTGAGCGACACACGCAACCGCTGCCACAAACACTGTCAGCCAGGGGGTGAACTGGGTGAAGCCCTGTGAAGCCCTGATGGAAATGGGGCATATATATTTCAAAGGAAAACACCACACGTACGCAAACAATGTGCTGCGCAGCTGGCGGAGCCAGGAGAGCACTGCTGTATGCACTCACACACCGCGCACCCTCAGGTGCAGTTCCCATTATCGCGCATAACAAGTACACTGCACGGCCCCACGGAAAGCATACTGCATGGCCCCACGGGAACCAAGGATTTCTGAACACACCGCGTGCACATCATACCCATCACACCCGCAGCGGCAAGCGCAAGGGCAACGGCTTCATTTGGCGTTGTACGAGGTCAGGTTGCACCGAGCACCACACACGGGAGTCTGTGGTGGGTTCATGCAGGGGAGTGCTGAAGCATTTGAATGCAGCGTGCCACGTTGCACATGCGTGCATTGTGTGATGACTGATGAGCTTTGCTGAAATCTGCGCAATCCAGCCACTCACTACAGGCGGAGGGGATCATGCGAAATACTCCATGCGTTGCATGGGTGCACTGAGCGGTTCTTAGCTATCATTAGCAGTGCCACCTATCCGCATTACACATCAGTGTGATGCGCCTGGTGATGCACACAACCTGAGAAATGTATGGCAGGGATGCAGAGTCGAGACTGCCATGCAGTACAACGCGCTGTGGGCAGGGCCTCGGGCCTGATCCCATGACCGCCGCCTTGCGTTCGCTCGGCCGGGTGCGTTGGCGCACTTGCCGGCTGTCGCTGGTGCCATGCAGGTGCCGCACCGGCTGCCTGGTGCATACGACACGTGGATGTCTGCTGCGCTACCTACACATGGATGCTGCTGCTACGTGTGCGTTGCGTGTGCGCATGTGGACGTCTCAGAAGCCGTGAGGCCGCACGCGCCCGGCGGCGCTGGCCGCCATCACATGCTGAGCAGCAGCCACTGTACTGCATTTGAGCTCAATTGGCGTTTGTACGCCCCACAACATGAGCATCATCAGCCTCAAACCTCTCGCTGCGCGACACTTGGCCTGCCACCGTTGCAGATTGGGAATGGGATTGCTGCTTGCATGACAAGCGCCAGCCGTGCTGAGTGTGACGTTGCAGGAGTACATGTGGCATGCACGCGCTTGCACGCATGTGCAGGTGTTGTGGGGAGGTGGCAAAGGCACAGCACGCAGTTGCAAAACGCTGGCCCAAGTGAACTGGCACTGGAAAGTGTGCGTGCCAAAACACTGGCCACGTACGGGTCAAGCAGTAAAACCTTGCAAGCACCGCTCTCTGCTGGGATCCTCAGCGCACAGACTGGTATGCTGGTAAAGTGCAGACACTGGCAAGTGTCTTGGACTCGTAACACAGCCAAAAGCACAGGTTTCCTGTGGTTCTGGTGCTCGATGAGCGTTCATGGTTCTGGCAGGAAACGCGCAGTTTCAATATTACTCACAGGTACAGCTCACAGACTGGTAGCCCTCACATAATCACAGAACTAATAAACCGATACAGGTTGTGGAACCCGGGGGAAGCACACAGCACGTGGGGACAGGAAGCACTGACGCTCGCCTGCCTGGCGGGCAAACCTGCAACGCTGCGATCAATTGTGTCAGAGCAAGGTGTCAAGGCAATAGAGCAAGAAGATGTATGCTGTCGATTATCAATAGCGCGTTCAGATGCTCGCTTGGGCTTACGTTGGGCCTGCCTTGAACTGCACTGGGCCGGGCCAGGCACTCGCCAGCCGCACGCGGAGTGGGCAGGTTTCCGCGTCCGCGCAAGCAGTGCATGCCTGTCCCTACGTGCTTGTGCTTGCCCTGAGTTGCACAATCTGTACCGGATTTACTGTCAGTTCTGTGAGCCTGTGAGGCCTGCCAGTCTGTGAGCTGTACCTGTGAGTTTTATTCAAACTTGCGCTGCTGACGACTTTATTTCCTGCCAGACCTTTCACGCATCAGAACGACAGAAACTGTGCTTTTGGCTGTGTATACGCGTCGTCCAACAGTCGTGCCAGTCCTTGCCTTTTACCAGCATGCCAGTCTGTGCGCTGGTTCCCAGTAGTGAGCGATGCTTGCAAGGTTTTACTATTTGACCCGAACGTCTGGCGGCCAGTGTGTTAGCACGTTTTCCAGTACCAGTGCCTTACCTCGGTTGGGCCAACGTGTTGCAAATCTGTGCTCTGCCTTTGCAACCTCCTCACACCATAACAACAGCTGCACATGCGCGCAAGCGCGTGCATGCCACATGTCCGGCAACACTCAATCAATCCCATACCCAATTTGCAACAGTGGCAGGCCGCGTGCCGCGCAGCGCGAGGTTCCGAATTTTGCGGGAGCTTATGGGATCGGTCATACACCCAGTTTCCCCATGCTTTTTCATAGGTTCATTCACAACATGCTGCAGTACTGCCCCTATCAATTTGCCACCTTCCCAATCTGTCACTACCCTGTTTTGCTTTGCACTGACCACAGAAGGAGGCAAACTGAACACCTTGTTCCCGACGGTTTGCCTGCCCACACATACTCTTAACCACGCGACACACACGCGGCACAACGAGGACCAGGTGCAGGCGCAGGAGGAGCTGCCAACCTCGGAATGTCCTCGTCTTGTAGGTGTTCGCCGTACTTGTTGCAGAAATTTTGGGATGCCGGTGTCTTTGGCATTGCGCTGCGTCATGAGCTCGGCCCGTTTTATGCACTGACTGAGAGTGAACGTCGCAGCGCTGTGTGGGTGACACGACAGTGTTGAAACGGGCTTTGGTCTGCACATCATTTTGTGCAGGTTTGAGTGTTGCTGCCTCTGCGGCTGATGCAAGGGCGTTGGGGCGATTTGTGCGCTGCGCCAGCCTGTTGTTTGCCCTACACCAGGTTGTTGCTGCTTATGCCTATGTGTGTAGATAAACAAGCTATGGAAGCGTTGGAGGCTGCTCAGTTTGCTGTGGCAGAGGCCAGGGCCAGGGCCGAACAGGCCAAGGTTCGGCGCAAACAGGCCGAGGATGAGGCAGCCCTTGCCAAGGCGAAGAGGGTCGAGGTGCAGGCTCAACTCAACAAGCACGTCGCCGAGTGCTGCGCTTCAGTGACCATCCTCGAGCGAGAGAGGAACATTGTCTCCCGCAAACGGCGCCCTGAGGCTGCAAGCGGCTCGCAGGAGGACGCTGCGAGTAAGCTCCGAACTGTGTGCGCCTGAGCTTACTAAAGCACCTGCTCCAGTCCGTTCAGCGCTTGTGCTTCCCCAATTTCATGTGCTTGTGCCTGCACAGGCCGCGCTGAACACGAGCCCTTGCTCAACGGGGCGCCTGATGACGACTCGACAGCGGTATGTCGACCTGCCCAATCTACCAGTAGTAGAGCAATATAAGCAGTAGAATCGTTTGGCGTTTTATGCACCATCCGGGCCCCCTCCATGCGCCATCAGGCCGCGAGGAGTCAAGATGTTTTCAGTACGTGCAGTGCGGCTCAGTCCATTTGAGCCGCGTCTTGATGTGGTTTCTTGTCAACACTGAGTCCGTGCTGTGTTGCTTGAAGTAAGCTAAGTCTCTGGTGGCTTGCTTGGTGTGGGATGAGCCACAGGCTATATCTCCCAGTGTAACATCTCTCTCAGTATGTGCAATGCGCCTGCTTGCGCTCCGGACCATGTGGTCCGGTTCGCGTCAGCAATCTGCGAGTTATACAGCCGATGCATTCGTTGTGCATGCGATGCGCAACACCATTTTCCCTGCCCCCATCCCAGAAATCGCACAATACGCACTGTTCTTGTCTGATTTGGATGCAGTGGGAATGGGATCGTTCATTATACCAGTGCAGCAGGTAATAATGAGGATGCACTGACCTCTGCATTGAGCTTGCCTTGCCTTCCACCCAACCACTACAGCAAGCTAGGTGGCAGGGAGGGATCCTGTTGTCCTAAGGAATTGGAATATGATTTGTCTGTTATTCCTTTGGTTCCAGGTGTGAGCAAAGAAAACGAAATGAAGGTGATGTTCTGTGGCGTCATCCCGTGGCACTAACCAACCAACACTCCGACGCCGCCAACTGCTCTGCCACCGTCTTGGCGAGCGTCCAAGCTGCCGGCCCAGCAAGTGCACCTGCCCCAACTTTCTCGTGCCCGTCGCAACACCAACTCCCAGCTTGTTCGAGGGTGCTAGTAGTGTGTGGTGCGGCAGTGCGCCTGATCACTATCTAGTTTGCTCTTGAATTGGAGCGCTACGGTCATCATGAACTGTCCTTATTGAGTGCTTTTTTTAGCGGGTCTTCAAGTAGCGTGTGGCACCATTGATGCAACCTCGGCAAGGTCTGATCGTTGCTTGCCAGTATATCGTATGACCTGACTTTGCCACCTTATCCGAACGAATGACGTAATGCGTATCCGTCGCCGTTGATAGCGTGGGTGTAATGGGTGCATTGCATTTTGACGGCGCAGGCTGAGTAGCTGACCAGCTGAATCGCATGGCAACACCTCTCGCTCGCGTGTTGCACACGTGTGCTACGCATCAGCCGCACGCGCGCTGACACAGCAATGACACGTGTTTACAGCAGCTGGCGCGGCAGTCAGGCAAGCTCCTAGCAGCCTAGCAACACCAGCCGTCGCAGCGCTTCTCGGGCACGCCGCAGTTGCCGCTGCCAGCTAGTGCGGCAGCGCACACCTCCACTGTCTGCTCATGCAGCAAGCATGCGCCAGCATTGCTGTTGGTGGTTGTGGACTTGAGGTGTTGGCTTAACTGCCGTTGTGGTTGTTGGCCTCGTTCCCGGCCAAGCCGACATTGCTGTTGTGGTGGCGGCTGAACCTGCTGCAAAGCGTCCTGTCAGTTGTCGCACCACCTGCTGGTGGGTTGTTGAATGTGCTGGTGGTTGTTGTTGGCCGAAGAGCTAAATCAATCATTTGTGCAAGCCATTGTCATAACTCAGCAGAGAGGCATGGACTCCCAATCCGCTCCCCCCAAGGCTGCTAAGAGTTAGGTGACGCCCACCCAGCCCAATCGCGCTTGCGGGGAATGGCAGCATGATTGGACTTTGCGCAAGCTAAACGCTGGGCTGCAATGGTGGTGAGCATGGCTGGATGCGATGCGTTTGCATGCAGCAGCAGCTGGAGCAGCGGTGGCGGCAGCTGCTGTGTTGACAGCACGAGCGGCAGCACGAGCGGCAGCAGGTGCAACGCTTACAGCAGGGTCTAGAGCAACACCTACAACAACACCTGCCAGAAGGGTCAGTGCGGGTGACGCCAGCGAGTGAGCACAGGCTCCTCAGGCCGGTTGTTGCCAATGCAGCGGTGTCGATGCATGTGGTGCCCTGCTGGGGCCACGCGGGTGCACCAGCCACGGGCAGGCGCTGGCAACGAGGTCGGCTGGGTGCTTGCTGGGGGGTGAAAGTAAGTCGCAGCAGGGGCTGCCTCGGCCAGGCAGAGGCGAGCGCGCAGCGGGCCTTCGCATTGGTCCACCACCCCAGCAGCACGCCCCTCCCCCTCTGGGGCCG
>BDDA01000108.1:0-14796 GCA_001662385.1 Chlamydomonas asymmetrica
GTGAAGCCCCTCATGAGCCCTTAGTAGTTAGTCATGGTTAGTCAACTTTTTTTTATTGCATATTCCTGCTCGCCTTGCCCCAAATACCCTAGAAACCACGATACTAACACACACATGGGGGTGTCTAACCCCTTGCGCCACAGCTCGGACACGTTAGTAACCGAGTGCCCGGTCCCTTAGCGCAGCCCCTCCCACGCGCCCCGCGTGGTAGGTGCGGGCAGAACATATCGTCGCACGCTTTTGATGTGCTTTGTCGCTGCGGATTGAACCTCGGGTGGCGTACCATGCTGCATACGGTGCACAAGCGCTCGTGATGATCATGCCATCTCACAAGTCCGATGCAAAAGCAGACCATGTCAAGGACAGAGCTGTGCTTCAGGTGACTTCAGTGCGCTTTGGTGGAGGGGAGCAAACTTCTGCTTAACGATCCCAGCACGGTTGCAATCCATCGCTTTCTGGTGTAAACGACGAGAGCACTCAGTGCAGCGCGTGCTGTAGACTTGCAAGCCACCCAATTGCTGGCCTGTACGTGGGGCAATAATCCAGAACTGAGTGTAGCTTTTGGAAGTCGATGTCTGGCATGCCACACATTTGGCAGCCCTATGGTCATCATGGTAGGAGGCAATGCAGATCCATCATGCAAGTCGCAGCGACGGTCGACAGGAGCCGAGCCTGCAGCTTGTTTTGGTACATCCCTTAACGGGTGCGTGTTGCGGTATGCGCATACTACACGGTGTTTGAGTGTTGGCTGTTTTGTTAAGCCAATTGGCCGTGTTTTTGTTGTTTTGGCCATGTGCAGTGCAATTCTCCATGTGCGCATCCTGCGTGCCCTCACCTGTGTATGTATGCGGACTGTGCAACTGTGAATTAGGTGTGGGAGGAGTGGGTGTCAGGACCGCAGGTGGCTGTCGGCAGCAGCCGCAACAGTATGGCGCGCATCGCCCCGCCCACTGCGCGTAGTGGAGAGCCTGCCACGCGTGTAGGCCGCATGGCGCTGTCAGCCTGCGATGCGCACTGCTGTCTCCAAGGTCGTCCTTGTCTACCGCCGCATACATTGCCTGCCCAGGAGCCTGGAGAAGGCTAGCGTGACTTATCTCCCCCACACCTTGGATCCGGCGTGCGCCGAGCTGATGGCCATGATAGCTCCCCCACCGGCATGCAACCAGTCAAGACGCTGGGCAATTTGATGACACAGGGGCCGCTTGCATAATGGTAAGTTCCAGCCTGAAGCGTATGAGAAGTGCGTAGGATGCTTTAATGCACGTCACTTGTACCTGCACGGCTACTGAGCTCTGGCACGCTGCATTGGTACACTCCTGCTGTACGAGGACTTCATTCCACACCACGGCAATGGTGATAGTGTACCGCGGCCACAGTTGACTGTTGGTTGCTTGTGCTGACGCTGACATGTGCTGCATACGTTATGTGCATGCCAGCCGGGTGTACGCATTCTGTCGAGTTGGGTGCCTTGTGTTCGCCTTGCTGGACATGCTTTGAAGACACCAGCAGCCAATCAGCAGCCATGACTGCCTACATGGCGCGGTGCCGCAGAAGGAGCACCAGTGCCTAGTAACCGGAGAACATCTCAAAACAGGATGTTGGAGGTGCCATGCAAGGATTAGCAGTCGCTGGACAGACGTGTGGAAGCATTCAACGATCAGCAGAAATCCAGCTCTACCGTCAAGAACAGCGTGCATGGATGTGGACAGCATTGAAATGGGCACGTGCACACACCGGTTGCAGGCATGGACGGATGGAAGCCCGCTAAACGCTAAGCTCAAATGACTGCCAACATGGGCGTGTGGACAAGCTGTCGTGCAAGACGGACCACATGCAACCACACTCTACAACAATGTACAGGCTATGCACTTGGCATCTCCCTATGATCGAGCAGTATGGCCTGGTCTGTGTCGCTGTCCCAGTACACGCATGCACTTGGCATCTCCCTCTCGATCACCATGCTCAGAGCCTTGGTGAACCTTTCGTGCTTGAGCTCACCACCACGCGTGAAACACGTGTGAAACGCTGTACGTTTCACTGTACAGTTGCAGACAACAACCAGAAAGAACAGGTGTAAGCACACAAATAGCATCGCCCGTCAAGACTTGATCATCTTAGCGTCGGTAAGGCTTTCTCTCCATGGTACAACAGTCAGCGTTTCACCTTTGCAAGCAGTAACTCCAGCATGTTGGAGTGCTACGTCTGAGCCGCATCCGCAAAGATGTGTACAGCAGCTGAGGCAAGGATTTGTACAGCAGCTGAGGCAAGCTAAGACGGCGCACACGCCTTCAGCGCCTGGTGTCGTACACATGCCACCAGGTCCTGCAATCCGGAGAGCGGCCGCAACAATACTGGCCAGGATGCTTTTGCATGCACCGCGACACAGCGCGCACAACTGCAGGTGCTGTCGACCACGCCTCAGACTGTTCTTGCCGTTTCTACCGGCGGCCTGCTGCCATGTCGCCCACTGATGTCCAGAAGACTGCTGCACACGCCCAATTGGCTGCCGCCTCCGCCCAGCCACCGAACAATGCCCGAGACATTGTCTGCTCGCCATAGCAATGCTGCGCTGTTCATGTGAAGGTTGCAGTCTCCGCCATTGGCTCGTACACGTTTGCCTGGGCCCCAGCAGCGCATTGTGCCTCCTTCAAGACTGCTGACTGCTTGCTGTGTTGACGGATGCATGGATGCGAGGCACATGTCGGCGTCGGCAGCGCCAACAGGCGCACGGCTGGCCTCATAGGCAGTGTCGGTGTTTGCAACGTCGCTGTCCTCGTCCGCGCACTGAACCGCTGCTGACGCGCAGCTGCATGCAGCAGAGAGCCTCTAAGACCCGTGCGGCTGTGGCATGCTCTTGCTTGGTGTCTGCGCGATAATGGGCTGTTCAAGTTGCACCGTGGCAGGTGCAGCCTGCACAGCTACTCCTGCCGTGCTGGTCATGGGGGCCTCGTGCTGCGCTGGTGGCCAACTGAGGGGTGCCCCATTGGATGGATCCGTGGCATCTGCCTCTGCTGCTGGTTGAGTCGCTCCGCCGGCATCTGCTTGCTGCTGAGCGGCCGCCTGTGCTGCATGCTCCCACCTTGCTGTTGGCGCACTGCTGGTGGCGTCAGCGACGGTGGCGGCGGTCGTGTGGAGCGCCAGTTTGTACCCTGGGTCGCAGCAGCGTGCTGCGCACTCGCATTCACCGTTGACTGCTGCGCCGTTGAACAACATTCCCCAGCTGCCCGGACCACCAGGCACAGCTGGTGGCGCTGGCCCAGGGCAGCTGTGGCCTGATCGGCATCCTGTGCCGTTTGCCGCTGTGGGTTCAGTGAAGTCACTTGCTGCACAACCTTCATCCATCCATGGCGCAGGCTTGCCAGCACGCATCTGGCCCTAGTAGCAGTGTTCCCCTCTGCCTGAGAGAGAGATCCTACCGGTATTTATACACGCGGTAAACTCCCGCCAAAATGCACTTTACAGATGCTCGGCATGCTGCTGAGCATGCCTCCAGCAGGCCAGCTCGCTGAAGACAATCAGGCCCAACGCAGGCGAGCCGAACGCACTAATCAAGCTAACATGACCACACACAAGTAGACGTCCGCTGTCCTCCTCTGCTGGCAGGCAGCTAGATGGCTTGCATCGGCTGTGACCCCGCCAGTCCCATCACAAACACGCCACACGCGCTAACCAGCCTGACACTGATGGAGCATGCGTACAGGCAGACAGGCAGGCATGCGACACACAAATGATGTGGTCCATGCTGCCGCTTGCAGCAAACAGCCTGCATGCTGTGCCTATAAAGCAAACACCAAGCCTGTGTGCATGTGCGACAGCATGTGCTGCAGTTGCACACGACGTGCAGCCACACGTGAACGCATGGCTTTGAAACTAGGCGCGATCATGGCGCTTTGCCATGCCGACATGTGCCAAATACGCGGCCGTGAGTGCGTGCGGTAGCATGGCCGTAAAGTGAATGAGCTTGCGTGGAATCGGACTGGTATAGGCAGTCAGGGCGCCTCAGGCAGTAGCATGGCACAACAACGCTTCATGAAGCACCGGGTGGGTGGCATTTGCACATAAGGCGCGTTAAATTCAGGACGTGCAACCCCCCATGGAATCATGCGTGTGTAGTCTACCAGATTGTTTTGTGCAGCGTAGCTTCCCAACCCACCTGCATGCAGCACTGGTATGATGGGTGACACTGGCACGTGGCGCGTCGTGAGCAACGGGAGGCGGGGTACAAACTTCATGTCTACTTTCTTCAGGCTCTGAGCTGGACCTGGAGTGGGAGATGCCCAGGTGCACCATCGAGCTTATCTTTGCAATCAAGTTTGATCAGCTTGCACACTTACATCTCTGCACCTTCCAGAACTAAGCATGTAAGCACGGCCAGCATGCACAGCAGCAGTGACGCACTAAGAGCAGCGGCTCTTGAGGCTCTTGACCTTGCGCCAACTGATGATAACGTATGCGTGGGGGACCTTGTGGCCGTTCTGGTGCAGCTTGCTGGCGGATGCCACGTTCAAAGCTGCACACAGAGTTACGCGCACAGCGTGCCCTTTGGGTGCTCTTCCTGGCACAAAGCTGCACAGTGAGCTTTTCGATTAAGCGAGTCGGATGTATCTGTAGCACAGCTTTCAGGACCTCAACGTCCTCAGCCTGGCCCCTGCTGCTGAGGGCACGTGGCAGTGTGACGGCGATGTGCTTGCTGCTGTCACAGCCAGTGGCGGCCGGATCACCGTCTTTGACCCTGACGTGCATGTGAGGCGCTGGCAGGCGGGCAGCGTGGGAACATAGCAGGAGCGTGCCGAATTTCGTATTCACAGGTGACCAGCTGACAGTCTTCAAAAACGGTTAGACGCGCTACCCGCCAACGGTCCTGACAGCAGTGCAACCACGTGGCGTCTTGCCGTTGCCTCAGCCAATGCACTGCCCGTGACAGCAGCAGTGCCGTAGCATTTGCCGCTGTGCATGCACAACCTGATGCTGCTGCTGGCAAGAGCCCTGCGTGGTTTGGGAGGCGCTGATCGACCTGCCGCAAGCTATGCATATGCATGTTGGGGCACACATTCTGCGTTGCAACTAACCTCGGATCAGCTCGCGATGCCACGCTGCTCCGCCACGCTGGGCCATGTCTCAACGCCTTTCACTCACAGGTGTGCGCCTGCTTGGCTGTGGGCAGATGAGTGGTAAGTACACTGCACACTCTGCACACATCCATACCTCAACGACAAAACACACATGCGCGCAAGCATGCACAGTCACCTACCCAGTCCCCATGCTCTCATTCGGCACTGCTGTGTCCTTGTGCTGGGTGCCATATCTGATGTATGCAACACACGCACAGCCTGGCCCACACTGTGGGTGACTGGTACGCTCAGCCTGGTCATGACCCGGCGAGGGATGGTGCTGAACCGCCATGCTGCAGCGTTATGCACGCAACACCACCGCAATAACAGCTGCATGCAGGCTGTGACATCTGGTGATTGTTAGGCTGCAGCCATGCTGCAGCGCATTTGCGTCAGTTGTGCGTACGCTGCAGCAGTGTAAGCCCGTACGCATATGTGCTTTGATATGAGGGCGCCTGGCGTGTCGGCAGCCGGTCGGGGGGGGAGAGACAGGTGTGTGCGTGCCCTGCCGAGGTGCCCTTTCTGCACGATGCCAAATGCTATGTCAGCCTGGCGACAATGGGGTGTTGCAGAGCCACGCACGGTGCCGTACGTACCGCACCTTGACAGCCCGGCATTTTGCTCAAGTGACACTAGTGACCCGCTTCATCTTACCATGAGGTGTCACCACGCCTGCTGCTTTCGCAAATGTGCTGCTATTGCTTTCTCGCTGGCTACCAGCTTCTCCACCAAACCCTGCTCTGTGTGGCGGGCCTGGGCGGAGGCAGCAGCGCTGCCAAAGCATGTGCTGTTGCTGCGATTATCTGCATCCCGATGAACTATGAGATCAGGCCTTAGTTCGCTTTCCAGCAAGTCCAGGCACGCCTTTGGCCCACAATGTTCCTGACCATGACGAGAAAGGCGCCAGCGCTGCGCTGCGCCTCACCCTCAAGGAAATCAAGCAGCTTTTCTAAAGAGATATATGCTGTTGATGTCCCTTCCGCAGGGCCTGGTGAGCACTGCAGGTCGGTGTGGTTGAAGGACGCGCGTGCGTTCACAAGGTCCTGAAACGGGTGCCCCAGGGATGCTGCGCTCGCCTTGGCCCTTTTACAAAAACTGTAATTGGCGTTCAAAAGAGATTTTAAGCCAGTCAGCCATTGCTCTTTGGTTTCTGGGTTTTTGGGTGCAAGCCCAGTCATCCTGGGCCAAGTAACGAAAGTGTACCGCGGTATCACCTCCGGACAAACATGTGCTTCCCGTGCACACGGATCACACGCAGTAACACAAGAGAGCCGCAGCCAACAGGTAAACAGTACAGCAGCTAAACAGACTGAATACAAAAATTGGGGGCGTCACCCTAGGCCATCGACGCAAAGTCAATTTTCCATAAAGGCGAGCTGCAGTATCTTCGCCCACTTGATCTGTGTACAGTTACAGTGCAACAGCTGAGTGTGTGGTCACCCAGCGCCCTTCACTGCTCATACGAGCATACCCTTCACAACAGGTGAGGCAGGAGGGCACCTGTAGGCTTTGTCAACGTGGTGGCTGACCTTGGTCTTGTCCCGAGTCATATAAGCTTGTAGTGAGACCACTGCCCGCTTTCGGTTGTTAGACTGCTCTGTTACTTGATCTCACACTCATACATGGCAACTGCTGTTGCGCTCTCGCAGTGCTTCATACATATTCGTCGGCACGGCATAGCACAGGCTCACCAGCCATTAGTGAACACCAGCAATTCCTTGACTTGAACGCCTGTCTGCTGCACTCCATATTTGCTTTGCTGCTTTGCGTACCACAGCGTATTGTTGGGAAAGCGTTGCTGCTACTGACTATCTACCGACAGACCTGGTGTGACGCTTGGGACAAACATGCCGGAAATGGCAGGAGGCATGTTCAAGGGCCTGCTTGGCACTGCTGGGTACGCCGCTGCATGCTCTCAGTGCTTCAAGGGCAGTTCGGTGCCCATAAAGCGCTTGCCGTGCAGTCACCTGCTCAATCAATCGATGCCAGTTCGACGCTCTTTCGTGTTGCCTGCAGGGTTGTAGTCTTATGGACTGTGCTCCAGGCCACCTGCAATTTAATGAGCAAGATCATCTTGTCCTACACAGGTTTCGCTTACCCCATCGCGCTGACTTTGTTTGATATGGTCTTCAGCTTTACCTGCTCACATCTGATTATACAACTTGGGTTGGTCGACAAGGTTCAAATGGATGCTGGCTCCTACCTGAGGTAAGTCCCTCAAGTTTCGATTCACCAATACAAGGCGAGGTGGGGTTGGTCAGAGTGGGAACAGTTCTACCGGCTGTATCGTTCATGAAGGGGATTGGAATGCCGCAGCTGTGCCAGCTGTGTGGCACACACACTGTTACTGTGGGGGCCTACTGTCGTAACCTTGTGCTGCTGGCCTTGGAAAGCCCTACCTGTTTATTCCTCCTCTGTGCGGGTTGCCTTGAAATACCATTTCAATCACCGCAGCGCCATCCTTCCCATCGCAGCTCTATTTTTGGGCACATTGTGGCTGGGCGATGTATCGCATGTCCACCTGTCTGTGGATGTGGAGCGAATGTTGAAGGTGCGGGTTTTGCTCTGTTTTGAGGCTGCAAGGTAAGCTCAGCACCCAGCCCGTTCTGCACCGTTCTGCTGACAGGCAGGAACGCCAGCAGCAGTATTCCTAGTTGGTCTTGGTTTGGGGATTGAAAAGTTCTCAGTGGCCGTCACGTCTTCCCTCGTTACCGTGGGAGCTGGCGCAGTCATGGCTGCGTATGGTAAGCTGCTGGTGACTACAGAGCGAGCTAGCCCTAGTAACAATGCATATTCAACAAAGCAAGTGACACGTGGCCTTGCTGGCAAGGAGGGCAGGCACATTGAACACATCGCGCGCCCGGCTGTCGTACTTGACCTCACGGGCGCTTGTGTGGCACTGCCCCTGGCTCTTGGCACTGCAGGAAGTAGATAGCTCTCTCTTGGCTGTAATGTGGAGGTTGTGCTTGGCACCTTGCAGTCCTCCCATATGTGGTGCCTTGTGATGCCTTGATTTAATCGCACTTGCCCCGTGTTTGTGCAGGTCCCTTGGCTACACGCGATGACCTCAATGCGCTCGGCCTGGCCTGCAAGATTGGCGCCATCATCAGCAATTCCTTCTACCACTGCCTAATCCAGATCCTGTTGCAGGGCCGTGGCGTGATGAAGCTCAACCCCGTCACCATGCTGTACTATGTTGCGCCAGCTATCGCCGCATGCCTCACTGTCCCCTTTGCCGCGCTCGAGATGATCAACCTCATGCACAACGCCGACTGGAAGTTCCCCGGGGGCATGATCATGATCATGATCATGTTCCGCTCCGTCGGCGCATTCGGTACGGTGACAAACGCATCGCAACCAGCGCAGCCAAGCAAAGCACAAACCGGGTGCTCTGGAGCATGGATTTACATCAGTGTGGGGGCGTTTATGATTCCTGTGCTGGTCATCGGAGGCTTAAGGGCTGGACATCTGCATGGCCTGCCAAAAGCTTTAAGGCTTCCCCTTTCCCGCAGGTGTTTGTTCCCGTTGCCGCGTTCCCCTATGCAGGGGTCCGCATCACCACCTTCCTGCTGATTAGTAAAACGTCGGCGCTTACGCTGATAATCTTGAGCAGTGCGGAGAGGTTGATGTTCATTATGCTCGCGGTGTCAATTTACGGTTGAGACCCTGGCACTAGCATGTTCAACAATGCATGGCTAGCAACGGAGCTGGCATTCGCGCATGTTTGGGCATCTTAAAATCTAGCAACTGCACCTGGCAAGGTTGCACGGTGTGCTTGCATACCTCGTGGACGGGCGGAGATGCCATGCGGAGTGTGGGAAAGCGCAGTAGGGTTGGTGTCAGGGACTTTGGCACTCTTGGGAGTCGTCAACATTCCCGGTGGTTCAGCTACTCTGCACCTTAGGTGTAAGGTGGGCTTTTGTCAGCCATGCAGCACTGGCTATGCTGATCTCCAGTGGTGTCCTAGCCTGTAACCGTTCCCGTCCAAAAAAAAAAAAAAAAATCTTATGAAGTGGGCAGTGCTCCAGGGAGGGAGAAGGGGTGTGTATCATGCTAGCGCGCATGGTGCATGCCATGCTCTGATCCTTTCTAGCTTGGACACACTCCACCTGGTCCGCTGAACTCGTGTTTTGCGTGTACGTGTGTGTGTGTAGCGCTCCCATAACGCTCCTACAGCTGGGCGGCTACACAGTTGCGTTCGTGGGTATATGTGCATACGTCATGCTCAAGAACCAGCAGGCGTGCCAGCTGGCGGCAGTGCAACGATGAACAATGGTGCGGCAGGGCATGAATGTCGCTTGTACGGTGTTGGCACATTCACCATGACCCGGTGCTAGCAACCATCACCGCCGTATGCCTGCTGATGCTTATCCTCATCCTGCTCGGCTCCAGGATGCAACCGGTCATTGTCAAGTCCACGACGCCAACCAAACAGGCAACGAGGTGTTCGCTGGGAGCGATAGCGGGGTGGCTCGGGGATTGATGACACGGTCGTGGCGGGCTGGTGTGCGGGAGCCTTTGCAGCGGCGTGGCGTTGTATGATGGGCTGGTGGCACAGCAGGGCTGGCTGGTGCTGCTGATCACCTGCAGCAGGCGGCCAGCCACGTTCGCGGCGCCAAGCATCGTCCTAGCGCATGCCCAGCTGCTTGTGCAGTCGAGTGTACGAGTGTACTATCAAACTCCAGCGAGTGTCACTGCGCACTTTGGTTCGGCGCTTGGCAAGATGTTGCAAAAGCCGTTGTAGTTCGTGCTGCTGCTGTTCCACTGAGATACATGCTTGTGCTGCGCCACAGTGTACATTGTCACATCATTTGGTGGCTGGTGTCCCAAGTGGGGTGTTGACAACACCAGTTTGTTTTGGGGTTGCATCACACACAGCAGCCCTGCAAGTGTAGGCTGTTAAACCTCAACAGAGCCATCCTCCTTCTTGCCTGTCTTCTTGCGCAGCAGCACGTTGTGGACCAGCCGAAAGGTCATGCACTGATACAAGATATACAATAGCAGTCGCGACAGGAAGTGCGCCGCACCATCGTGAGAAAGGGATCATCCATGTTCGAGTGTGCGAGGAGGAGCAAATCCCACGTCTCTCCTGTCATAATACGCTCTGAAGGACACCTCCATGCTCACAGCCACTTCACTATGCAGTTCCTGCTTGGCATGCCTCACGGTTCCTTGAGCCAAAAGCGGCCAAACTCAAAACACCTCGCTACGCGAAACCAGGCCTGCCACACATGCAAATTGGAGGTGAGGGTGAAGGTGGCATGCGAGGCGGTGGCTGTGACGGTGCACCGGAGCGGGGCTGCTTGGCGAGGGATGGCGCTGAACGTGTACGGGTCTGTGCAAGCGGTCTCGGCCACCAGCGAGAGCTCAACTTAATTGTCGTCGGAAAGCTCTGCTGGCTTCTTAAAGTCAGTGTTCAACAAAGGATACAAGCAAAGAAGCGCTGCAACACGACACGTCTCCACTCCGGTGCACCAGCCCACCAGCACAGGGCCAAGCGTTGCGTGTAGAAACCTCACACTCACACTGCACAGCCTCACCAACCGTGCACTCAACACAAGCAAAGCCACGTTCAGCACCACGTTCACAACGCAGTCCTCCGTCACACCACACTTTCTGGCAAAACGAACACGAACGGAACGCTCCGCGCTCCTCAATAATCACTGTCCAGCCTGGCGAACCTGGCACTCTAGGCAAATACAATGACACACCAAGCAACAAATAAGGCAGCCCCTCCACAGCAGAGCCCTGCCCGTCAAAACGAACTCCAACGGCTCGCGTGCCGCACTGCAAAACTCGCCTGCACCTTGGCACCTGCACCTGGGCACCTGGGCACCTCAACCTTGGCACGTAAACCTCACTGGCCTTGTCAGTCCGTGTCCCCACACCTCACACCGGCAAAGCCGACAATTCACACCGCACTACCTCGCAGGTTCTGCCAGACACAACACGCTCTCGATGCCTCAATTCCGCAACCCAAACTTGCAGGTATCACCACTTTCGACAAAGCCTTACATACCACACTCACAGCTCTCCTCGCACAGCTCGCACTCGCCACAGCTCAAACAACTCAACTGGTCCTCAGCTCGCAGGTCGCAGCTCGCAGTGCTCGCACTTCTCACAGCTCACAGGACTTAAAGCTCGCAGTTCGTGAACTTCCAGTTCAAGGACTTCCAGAAAATAGCGTGCTCGACAACCTTTGCAGCCAGCTACGCAACCTTTGCGCGCGACCTCCTTTTCTCCAAACATTTGGGGCCTGTACTACACCCACCGCTAGTACAGACTAGCGGGCCCTGGCGCTCGTTCTTCGCCTATCCTCAACCATTTCCTTCCCCGCCGCGTGCATCATGTTCCACGCAGGATATCACAACATACAAAAAAACACGACGCCGGCGGGGCCTTGGCGTGGCCGCAAGCCCTGCCTGACACCCTTGGGAAGCTCCTGGGAACCTAGTCTTGGCACACATTCCAAAAAACCTTGCGAGACCTGTATATTCACTGCCACCTTTAGGTGGCAGGCCAACTTCTTGAAATTGCTGAAGTAGCTGCCACCATTGCAAAGGAAGAACAAATGTATCATAATAAGTTGTTTCTGGCGTGTGGCTGCTTTCTTGGCAGCCTCACGCTCACTGAACCCAACTGCAACAGCAGTTTGGGAAGGTACTCTCTTGCTCTGCACGCCTGCATGCTGTCCATGCCCCAGCCGACCGTTCTCATTCATGGCAGCGTCTTTCAGGGAGCTGAGTGGCGCGGCGCGTCGAAGGGTCTAAGTACTTTAAACGGGTGGGGTCACTGGCTCAGTGCGCGCGCAGCGGGGGCGCCAAACTTAGATGCTCATATAATGTTACAAGATGAGCAAAGCCAAGAACGCGTCTGGCGCACAGGAGGCTGCATCGTTGAAGCGCTGCAGCGCACCCAGCTAAAGGGCAAAACACCTTCGTCGTGCTCGTCCAATTTTGACCGAATTTGGTTGGGGATTGAGCGAGCGCGGCCCCCGCGAACTTTGGAGTGACCGAATGTGTAACATTTTGGCCCTGGGAACCGTGACTCGTGAGGCAGGCCGCTTATTGTATCAGCATGCCACCCATCTGTTTACAGCCGCTTCAGCCTGTGCCCTTGCACGCTTGCAATCTGTGACCACAACGAATTTGGCTTCGTTTACAACATACTGTTGTCCGCTGTGTAGCCACCAGGGTACTCAAACTCACTGTGGTCGTAACACGAAAGCCGGCGGCACAATTGAAGCTAGCTCTACAACATCAGTGACAGTTTTACAGTCTGAAATGAGGCCTATGCAGCAACACAAAACGTTGCTTTCCGGCTCCTCTCACTGTCGGAACAGTTGTCAGCGAATAACATAACAGTCACACTGGTGAACTGTGCACGTGATACAATACAATACAGTACACGTGATACAATGCAGCAGATATGCATTACACTTGAGGCAGTGCAGACGAGTCACCTGTGCGGGCCCAGTCGGAACACGGTTTGACCAGTTTCCATTCGGTCATGTTGACCACTCATTTCTCAGCTGCTGCCTTTGCTGCCCTCTTGGGCATGGCCCTTGGTCTTATGCGCATGTGGCTTAGGTGAATTTTTGGCCTTTGGCTTGGGTTTTGTGGCAGGCTTGGCCTTGGGTGCAGACTTCTGCTTCGGTACAGCCTTTGCTTTGGGCGCTGCTGCAATCTTGGGTTTGTCCACCTTGGTATTCTTCTCCACGCTCTTGGGTTTGGCAGCAGGCTTGGCGGCCTGGACAGCAGGCTTGGCGGCCTGGGCAGCAGGCTTGGCAGGCTTAGCAGCGGGCTTAGCGGCGGGCTTAGTGGCGGCGGGCTCAGCGGCGGGCTCAGCGGTGGGCTTAGCGGCAGGCTTAGAGGCGGATGTGGTCTCCTTCGGCACATATCTTTTGCCCTTGCCAGGATGTCCTGGGCCCTTAGGTATCGGAGGAGGGCTGAAGGGATCAATATCCATCGTGACCTGTATGTGCAAGTAGGAACGAACGGGGTGTGCGCCGTCGGCAGTGCTTGTGTTTCTATCAATACCAGGTCTGGAAGTGATTGCTTGCAGTCGCTATTGTTTCATGAACGGCTGAGCTCTCTCGCACTCCAGGTCGCAGAATTGGTCGCAGACTTCTTACCTCTGCAGTTGCAGTTACAACAGCTGAAGCAAGTGGACAGGGCAGCAATGCGTTTCTTAGGGTCAGGCAGCGCTGACGCAGCAGCTTCAGCAGACACTGTAGGCTCTGTGCCTTGCACGGCGGTTGAGCTACGGGAGCATTACGTACGGGAGGTGCTGCTGTCAGCGATTGAGCACGCCTTCGCCTGGAGCCAGTGTGACCTATACAGTAGGGGGCTGGGAACTCCCTCAGCTAATGTGGTCAGGCAGCGACAAAACCCATCAGTTCAAGGAATTTCGGCCTGATATTCATATGGCGGGATACCCTGCAACATCATGAGCGCGAATGCGCGTTTGACTACATGGAAAACGGCTCGTTAATTGGCTCGTTGGCATTTGTACATTGTAAGTTGCACTCCACAGAAATTGCAGTCCATCCCCCGTGGTCTATGGTTGTCATCAGTGGCCGCGTTCCTTCAATGGCTCCCATGCACTAGTTGGCGTGTGCAGTAGCGCCAGCAAGCGTGCCAGCCTTCGTCTACGTTTGGCAGCCATGGACAGTGCTGGCGCATCTGCACTGAGAAATCGAGCCAGCACGTGTTTGTAAGACACAATTCCCTTCTGGGAATTGCCGCCTTGGCACGCTTTCAGGCTTACAGAGTATGCAAGGCACGGACAGTAGTCAGGTTTGCTCATCACGCGTAGCCCACCAGTGCACCGGGCCCAGACCTCAGAGCTTAAGCGAGAGCATATGCTAGTGATTCGTGCGCACACGAACTCCTGGATGACAGCCACACCGGCATGGGCGTAGCTAGCGTAGCGGGCATGCTAGGCATATGCGTGGAAAGCGACGATGTCACACCCGTTCATGCATGTAAGGGGCAGGGCACTCATGAGCCTGACACCAATAGTCCATGCATGGCTTCAGCTGCTGTTACTCATCGCACCACCACGATGTGTACCGGACATACATGATGCCTGGAAACGCCATATCACGCTGGCGCAGCACGCCTCTGCAGCCCCGCCGCTGGGTCAGGCCATACAGGGAAAGATTGTACAGCACACATGAATGCGTCGTCCCGTGCCACTGCACAGCGTGGCACAAACATACAGTAGGCGTCATACTCATGCTTGTGGCATTTGACATTTGCAAAAGCAGCACAGGCAGCATGTACATTATCCTTATACCTGGTGGAGCAATAATCGGCGCCCGCGGAGAAAACACACCATATGCATTCCCACTGCATCCTCCTCCAGCGCACACACGCACAGTGAGACAAAGGACCTGTGCAGCAGCAATGCAGCATCCAAGGCCAGCAGCGGCAGCATGTTACATGTTACTGGCACAGCCATCCTGACACGCGCGTACCTATAAACACAGCGTCCACGCGTTGCAGTACAGGAGAAACATGAATGCCGCACACGCGTCGTCCGCAAGTGGCGCCGTCTCCATCCCCTTCACACCAAGCATGCGTGTCAGGGCTGCCAGCATGATGTCAATGTCACAATTCGCATCACCCACACGCATTCACGCACCTCTTGACGACTCTTCCCCCCCCCCCCCCCCCCCCCC
>BDDA01000108.1:22989-47633 GCA_001662385.1 Chlamydomonas asymmetrica
CGTTGAAGGAGGGGGAGCGCACAGTATGGGAGTGGACGGAAGCATGTGGCAGGCGCCTCTCGTGTGACAGGCGCAGGCGGGAAGGTGTGAGACAAACACCAGTTATGCAGAAAACAAACGAAACAACGTGACTCTCTGGCCATGTAGGAGAGCAGCCAAGGCAAGGTATTGAGCGGCCGCACCAGCCGCCTGGGCACCAGCAACAAACCGCAACTCTGCAACAGCTGGAGCGCAACACATAAGCTGCCCCCGCATAGGCATCGGTGAGACAAGCAGCGCGCACCTTCAGGATGCCATCCAGCAAGGATGGAGGGCTTGGGGCACGAGGTTGACACGAGGGTGTCGAGCGCAGGACGGGAGGGTACGGCGCCAGCAGGGATGGACGGTTGGGTGGAGGAAGCGGGGAGTCATCGGTTCACCGTGCTCCGTGGAGATGACACACGCTCCAGCATCACCACCCCATTCACAACCCAACAAGCCCTCCACCA
The DNA here is from genome assembly GCA_001662385.1 of Chlamydomonas asymmetrica. Classification (NCBI taxonomy): domain Eukaryota; kingdom Viridiplantae; phylum Chlorophyta; class Chlorophyceae; order Chlamydomonadales; family Chlamydomonadaceae; genus Chlamydomonas; species Chlamydomonas asymmetrica. The sequence goes on from BDDA01000108.1 coordinate 23,478, forward strand.
GCCACACACAGGCCCAGTCGTGCGGGGCAGTGACGAGACCAGGAAGGCGCGGGTAGGTCGAGACGGAACACGCAGCGTGTGCTGTTGACCACCCAACAGGCACAGCGCTGCAAGCGATTACATGCGGGGGGCGGGGAGCGGGCCGGCATGATGGGGCCGCAGAGGCGGTACGGACTGCAGGGCATGCCGAAGGACGGCTGGGAGCGATGGATGCATCATGCTTACAGGCAGTGCTGACTGCAGGGAGTGTTGGGGCAGATCGCACCGTCGGGGAAGCCGACCCAGCGGCGGTACATAGCAGCAGTCAATACGGTTGCAGGTGTGGGGGACGTAGCATGCATGCACGGCTACCTGCAGGGACAGGCGCAGGTGGTCCAGCGGCCAGAGAGGTGAAGACCGCCATGTGGGTCCAAAGGAGCTTGCACCGGCCAGTACAAGTCAAAGAACGGGTGGGCAACGGGTGGCAATGACTGGGGAGGGGGGGGACATGGCAGGCAGGGCGTCGTGGACGCCGAGGCCCCCGACTCGTTGCTGAGGACACCCGCAAGGCGCTTCACAGTGTAGGTCGCTGCCAGGGAAAATGTCGGGCCTAACGGGCATGCACGGATGGCTGTCTGAACCCCACGCTTTGCCGCGTACCAGAACACTGGCTTTGAGAGAGTGCCGGAGAGACATGTGTACAGGTGGGCCACACAGCCATGCGGCTGACTGACTCCCATGAAACAGCAGTATCAAGAGCAATCGAGTTGAGCACAGAACGCTGCAAAGGACAGACCGTGATACACTGCTGGCCCAAATGGACTGCAACACACGGAAGCCGCAGAAAGCAGCAGACAAGGCTCCGGCTGCATGCGAGTCTACTGTACGACCACCAGCAGCCCCACACGGCCTCACACGGCCACACACCCAAACAGCTCGTTGGCTATGCTTAGTGCTTGATGAGGCTGTTGGGGCGTGCAGGCGTTGTGTTGATTGCTCGCTCACTATAAGTTCAAGCCCTTGCCTACTGTGTGTGGTGCTACAAAAAGCGTTCAGTTGCACGCGTGCATGCATGCATAACAGCAACAAAACCGCAATGAGGCAATATGGAATGCACCCAGTAATGGCTGGTTGATTGAAAAGCATGGTGGCAATGCTGCATCCTGCACGCAGTGCGCTTACAGCCCCCCGTTCCCCCAGTCCGCCCACAGCAGTGCATGGCTCGCTGGTGTTTGCAGCGTACATGTTCTGCTGGTGCCTGGCAAACACAACACTTGGCACCACTCCAGGGCCAAGAGGAGCACGCTGCCACTCCCACCGTCAATTCAGCTGTCCTACTGATAAAATTATATATCATCTCGCAATGTCAATCTTTGCAATTCCCATTCCTTGCAGTCCTGCGGGTGAGTAAGAACGTTGTCGGTGCGGAATTTCACATGCACGGCGTATCCCTGACGTTTTCAAGCACCACGACCGGCTGCCGCGTGAAGTCATATCTGTCCTTCAGCATGTCCGCCCAGAACGCCCCCAGCTGAGCGGGAGTGTACTGGTTCTGCACCCCCTTGTTGTCTGCGGTGAACGCGCCCCGCACCTGCATGCATGCATGCATGGATTGGGCCGCAACAGCATATGACGGACATTGGTGGACAGCAGTTGGCAGTGCATGGAGCCAAGGCAGTGGATGGAACCAAGGCAAGACAAGTGGTGACTTGCTGCGTAGCAGCCGATTAGCATGCTGAAACCGCCAACGTAGGTGCAGTGGCCAGCATGTTGCACCTACGCCTGCCGGGTGTAAGCGTTTAATGGCAGGCTAAGACACTCTTGTATGCACGGCACACACATGCAAAGCAGGCAGAAATTGCAACACCGAGAGGCCGCGCCCACAACGGCTGCGCTAAGGAATACAGCGGTGCCCTTCGCTCGCTGATGGACTGGACCTTGTCATGGCTGTGAATGCCACTCAGCATGCATGCCAGCTAGCAGCCTCCCCGCATACAAGCTTGGCGGCAGTGATAAGCCTCTGTATGCTACAACAGTACACCGCTATACAGTCCCTCACCTTCCAGTTGGCGGTGAACATGGGCATGCGCACGGGCCCGTACATGCGGTGCGCGTTCCAGTACAGTGTGTCTGGCCCGGTGGGGACCGCCACGTACAGCAGCCCGCCCGGCTTGACGTAGCAGGTGACGGCGTCCATTTGGTTGAGGTCCCCAACAGGGTCGATTGGGTCACCATACCTGCATGCATGCAGCGGCATGTACAGGTGGGCGTGTGGGCTTAAGCGGATGGCGGGGCTGTTGCAATAGTTGGGAGGCTGCAGCTGGAATGCCGGACATGTGCAGCTCCGCAGCTGGACGCCAGGTCAGGTCAGGCCAGGTGGCCGTGTTTGCCAGCGCTCCATATGGTTCCATAGCGTATGCATGGTTGGTGCATGCAACAGACAACACAAACGCATTCACACTGTCAGCTGCAACAGTCAGCCACCATGCTTAGTGTAGCTTGTACGCAGCTTGACCCTGATAAGGGCTTGCGCATGCCTATGCCGTGCGGCTGCCTGTGAGCGTTGCTAGCGTGTTGCCAGTACATGCAGGCGGCGTACGGTAATCATGTGCACAGTGCTCACTGCTCAGTGTGGGTACCTGAAGCTGATGGGATCAGTCAAACCAGCCACGGCAGTTAGGCTCGTAAACTCCTCTGTCCCATGCATGCCGACTGCCCAGCATGCGCACAGCCGCACCTGCCGAGCCCGTCATGCTCAAAGGACGAGAAGGACACCGCGAAGTCCACCTGCGGGATGCTCTTGTCCAGGATGGCCTTGGCCCACGCCACGGGCGTCAGCGCGGCGTGCTTTGGCAGCGCCGTGTCAATCTCGCGGTACTCAATGGTGGTGACGTGGCTCGCGCCGTTGGCCCAGCACACGCACTCCACCCCTGCGGTACATACCATATACCGTAGCATCAGAGGCGACAGCAGTAGAAGGCCATCACAGGTGGAAAGCTGCATGGAGGGGTCCTGGCACACCATATGGATGGAGTGCACATGTGATGGGCGCTTGGGCAGGAGTGCCTGGATGCAACATGCAGCTAGTGTGCGGTGCAGAACCATGCAGGCGCACTCAATGCGGTGCACACACGGCACGCACATGCTTGCATTCAATTACATACACCTGCATGTGCGGAGTGATGAAGCTCAGGGGAGCTGTCGTCATGCACGAAAGCCGTGCTTGACAAACCACGCAAAGGCTGGTATGTGGATGCGAGGGGGTGGGTGCGGGGAACGGACCCTGCTGCTGCCTGCATGCATCAGGTGTGTGGAGCTGGATGGCACTGTAGCAACAAATCCGAACAATGTTTTACGCCTGAATGTGGCCAGCCAGTGCAAAGGCAATCGGGTCGGCGTACCACGGGGCCGCTACCCAACCTGCATGCCCATACAGACATACATACCAGTCAGCTGCCTGACGCTCAGTACTAAGGCTGGGGTGAAGCGAGCGGCACAGGCTTCACTGCTTGCCCTGCAGTGCGCACATGGTGCTGCAGCCCCAATCAAACTCACATGGCGTCAGCGAGCCAAACACCGCCCCCTTCAGGCCCTTGACAGGGAAGGCGTCTATGGCTGCGTAAAGGCCGCGTGCTGTCGGCCCATAGTCCTTGAAGTCGCCACGGGTCTGCGCGGTTTCGTACAAGCGCTTGTAGAGCTTCTCGCCCCACACGTTGGTCATGCCCTCGCCCCGCTTTGCAATATACATATCAATAAGTTTTGCGAAGCCTGACATTGTAAACTGGTCGTAAGTTTCCACAGGGGGCGTCTTGGGAGGTGGCCACACTGACGCAGGCCCCTCTGCTTTTTTCAATATGTTATTCATGAGCTCGGAGCAGGTGGAGCGGCGCTGCAGGTGCAGCCAGGCCCCATCGTCAGCAGAGCGACGGCAAACACGGTAGCCGTGAGGGTGGTAGACCTCTTTTTGAATCCAGTGCGCAACGGAGCGGTCATACTGCGCCCCCCACGGCCACTGTGACTCCATAATGGGAAGCCTTGACTTCGCCAGTGCAGTGTATAATAGAGAGCATACAAGGAGACAAACCCATGCTTGTAGCAAGCCCATTTTCCTGAATGGGTTGGAGCCAAGGCCCGCTACGGCCAAACGCAGGTGCCCAGCAGGCAACAGTATTGAGCCACAGCGACTATGTATGTGTGGGGCCAGGGGCACGGTGCCAAGCATGATACAGCAGGAGGGGGGTGGCATGTGCTACTTGTGCGATACGGAAGTCAACGCACAGGAAGTCAGACCCTCCACCATTCGACCCTCCGCCTGCCATTTGCCATTGCCCACCTGTCCCTACGATGCACGCCAATACAGAAACATGTGCTGTCTGAATCCCGACAGGCTGAACGCCAACCAATTCGTTTTAGTGCTTCTGTGGCATACCAGGTCTTTGGTTCAGGCAGTCAATGCTGCACATAAGCGCGACGCTTCTGGCGCACTTTTTGAACTGATCGCCTTTCTGCAGTGCTTGAGTGAGCAGGGGCCACTGACAAGGTCCAGCCCCCGTTGCCTTCGAGCTGCCTTTAGCCCAGTTTGTCTACGAGCCTTGAAGTAAGCCTGCAGGCGTGTGTACTTACCACTAGGCCAGCAGGAAGGATTGCCTGACATAGCATACTCTTCAAGGTGTCACCCTGGTGCCACTGGTCTACAGCCAACTCTTTTTGCCCAAACACGACAGAAACGACTGTCTTCAGAGGGGCTAACAGTAGACGCAGATGGATGGCAGGATACTTGGTGGTGTTGAAAAACACCGGTTTGTTTGGGTCTTGTGTCAAGCACAGCAGCCCTACAAGTGTAGGCTGTTAAACCTCAGCAGAGCCGTCCTCCTTCTTGCCCGTCTTCTTGGGCAGCAGCACGTTGTGGATGTTGGGCAGGACACCGCCAGCGGCAATGGTCACGTGGCCCAGCAGCTTGCTCAGCTCCTCATCGTTGCGGATGGCCAGCTGGATGTGACGGGGAACGATGCGGTTCTTCTTGTTGTCACGAGCAGCGTTGCCAGCCAGCTCCAGCACCTCAGCAGTGAGGTACTCGAGCACCGCCGCCAGGTAGACGGGGGCACCAGCACCGATGCGCTCAGCGTACTTTCCCTTCTTTAGGAAGCGGGCGATCCTGCCCACAGGGAACTGCAGGCCTGCCTTGGAGGAGCGGCTCACAGCCTTCTTGGCAGCGCCAGACTTGCCCTTGCCACGACCAGCCATGGTAGAGGATGAGTGTTGAGGAGAGGGAACAGAGGGTAAAGTTGAGGGAGTTGTGAGTGTGCAGCAGAAAGCAGCTCTCTCTTATAGCAGAAGCAGCATTGCCGGCGATCTGGAAGGGGACGGATGTTGTTGTTGACCGCCGGTTGTTGACTTCAGTTTGACCAGAGCGCATCCGCCCAGCCCTGCTGATCCGGGCTCGCAACTGTCTGGCACCGCTATAAAAAGAAGCATTGTGGTCCTCAAGCACCTATCAACACTCCAACACTCAATCAACGTTTGTTTCTCACTCCACACCTACCACAATGGCCCCCAAAGCAGCTGAGAAGGCTCCCGCCAAGAAGGCCGCCCCCGCCAAGAGCGCTGAGGGCAAGAAGAAGAAGAAGGTGTCCAAGACCGAGACGTTCAAGGTCTACATCTACAAGGTGCTCAAGCAGGTGCACCCTGACACCGGTGTCAGCTCCAAGGCCATGTCCATTATGAACTCGTTCATCAACGACATCTTCGACAAGATCGCCTCTGAGGCTGCTCGCTTGGCTCGCTACAACAAGAAGCCCACGGTTACCTCCCGTGAGATTCAGACGGCTGTGCGCCTGGTGCTGCCCGGCGAGCTGGCCAAGCACGCTGTGTCTGAGGGCACCAAGGCGGTCACCAAGTTCACCTCTGCCTAAGCAGCTGCATGGCCTGGTGCTGTCCCCTCAAAAACCGGTGTTTTTCAACACCACAATGAGCCCTCGGTGTTGGCTGTTCAAACGTCAACACATGTTTGACTGGACTGGCACAAACTGTCTTATGACACCATATGAGTAGAGCATAGGGGTGTCTGCTGACGTCTCCCTCCATATGACCTTGCGCCTTGGGTGCCCGGTTGATGGCCTCAACTTGACTGACCTTGACACTGTGTCTTCGGTTGTCTGGTCCACCCAGGCCAAGCGTGAGTAACCATCATCTGTCACGCTCCCTTTCAACATGCTGCCAGCGTCAGGTTTGCATACTATTCTGGTGCCGCACGTACGGTATGCAAAGTGAGTGCTTGCCCTGCCTGCTTGCCCTGCCACAAGGCAACTTCCGAGCGCACCTGGCGGCAGGCAGTTGAAGTGTCAGAGAGAAGTACAAACGTAAATAAGCTTGCTACAGGTGCTTGTTTCCCTAACACACCTAACACAGGGGGCCGTCTTTTTCGGGCGGCTTCCACACCCTGATTGGTTTCGACCGCTGTGCATGCTGAGGCTCCGCATAGAGAGGTTAACATCAAGTGATTGAAGAAGCCTCATTGTGTTTCAGGAGAGGCGTAGAAGGCTTCATTAGGATTCGTCAGAGCCTTGCCTTGAACAAACCGCGCAGGACAACACATGTACACCAATCGAATACGTGAAGCTAAAACAAAACGTGACACACAGTTCCCCAAACTGGCAGACATGTTTGCCACACAGAGCAGTGTGCAGGCAAGAAGGCAGGTGTGAGGAGAGTTGGTGGTGTTTAAAAACACCGGTTGGTTGGGGTTTGATGGCCGGTGGGGTTGTTCACAGGACCGCCAGGTTCAGCCTGGCTGCAGCACCGAAGGCTGCTTGAGCTTTAAGCACGCTCACCACGGATGCGGCGGGCCAGCTGAATGTCCTTGGGCATGATGGTGACACGCTTGGCATGGATGGCGCACAGGTTGGTGTCCTCAAACAGGCCCACCAGGTAGGCCTCAGCAGCCTCCTGCAGAGCCAACACGGCCTGGGACTGGAAGCGCAGGTCGGTCTTGAAGTCCTGGGCGATCTCACGCACCAGGCGCTGGAAGGGCAGCTTGCGGATAAGCAGCTCAGTGGACTTCTGGTACTTGCGGATCTCACGCAGAGCCACGGTACCGGGACGGTACCTGTGGGGCTTCTTCACACCACCTGTGGCAGGGGTCTTACGTGCAGCCTTGGTGGCCAGCTGCTTGCGGGGCGCCTTGCCACCGGTGGACTTGCGGGCGGTCTGCTTGGTGCGGGCCATTTTGTTCGGTTGTTTGCTTGAAGTGAGGTGAGAGCAAGACGTGGTTGTTGCTGGTCTGAGTGATGAGTCCTGGTTTTATAGGGGCTTGGCTTGATGCTTGCCCTGGGAGCAGGAGTCAACAACCCTTGGTCAAAGCCAATCCCAACGCCAGCTGGGAGGGTTGACTGGCAATCCTGCAGCCGCTGCTGCCCACACGCATCGCGCCATCGTGCACCGCGGATCGGCGGGGCTCGACACAAGCTGCGTTGACCGCTGGCATCACAGGAGGTCAGCGCTCTGGTCTGTCGCTATAAGTACCCCACCTTCCTCACTCGGTCCAGCACAGCCTTTCCTCCACAACAAATTCCTTCTCCTTTCCTCACAAACCCCTCACAACAAACATGTCTGGACGTGGCAAGGGCGGCAAGGGCCTGGGCAAGGGCGGTGCCAAGCGCCACCGCAAGGTGCTGCGTGACAACATCCAGGGCATTACCAAGCCCGCTATCCGCCGCTTGGCTCGCCGTGGTGGCGTGAAGCGTATCTCCGGCCTCATCTACGAGGAGACCCGCACCGTGCTCAAGACCTTCCTTGAGAACGTCATCCGTGACAGCGTGACCTACACTGAGCACGCTCGCCGCAAGACCGTGACGGCCATGGATGTCGTGTACGCGCTCAAGCGCCAGGGCCGCACCCTGTACGGCTTTGGCGGTTAAATTCCGCCTTTTCGTCTGGTTGTGAGGACCACCAGCTGTGCTTTATGACAACAAGCAAACCAACCCGGTGTTTTTCAACACCACCAATGCTACCTTGCGCAGGCTGTTGTGCTGCCGCTTTGCATCCTTCTTGGTCGAACTGACACCATGAGTGTTCCAAGCATCTTTGCATGTTGACACTACAAGGAAAGGACACCCTGGGAGGTTCTCATGGGTGGGCAGCGAGCTCTGACACACAGCAGAACCGACCTGGTGGCAGCTGGACATGTACATGCAGTCACACTGACAGGGATGCAGCTCCTGACCGCATGCAGGAGCATGCCGTCTACACTGACACAATATTATTGCGGGCGCACTTGGCATCACCTGCTGACCTGTGGTCGACCGCACAGCGCCCACGGCTGGAAAGTTGTGTGTCACAGGATGAACAGTGCCGCTCATTCCGCAGCGCCTACCAAGAACCCATTGGTGTACGTTCGACCAAACTAACAGCAAACAGCAGCAACACGCTGAGGCCTGCTGCGACAACGGTACTCCAGGTCATTGCCACCTCAGTGGGGGCCACGCACGCACTGCTCAGATACATGCTCAAGCGCACATGCAGTCGGTTGGTGATGCAGTTGAGCATCATACCAGCGTTGTGCAAACCGGTTAGCAGTGTCAAAGCACCGCCCGGCGCCGTGCACGAACTGGGCACCCTACACAAACGACACTGGACACACACGGCACGACTTCCCTCGAGCGGTCACTACTGGTCAGTGGTCCTGAGCGGGCCCTGAACCCCTGAACCCCTGAGCCCTATACATTTTCACTTCACTGGCAGCAACGCTTGCAGGCGCAACCTAGCACCAGCTCCATGCTACCACTGTACATACCGGCATGCGTGAGCGCGTACGCAACGTGTCGTCGTCCAGGACTCGTGGGTGGGCAATCAACATACAGCAGGTACGTGCATTCATGCATCGCGTCCGCTGAGCTGCATTCCAGGTTGCTCGCTCAAGTGCATTTCCTCATGTCGATGTGCTGGATGCATACAGGACTCAATTCCATGTACAGATATGATTGGATGTGTGTATGTGCATGGTGTGCACGGGCTTGCAGCTGAAATGTTGGTCACGCACGCGCCCTACGCCAATAGAACACCGCAGCGCCGTTTTTAAGCATAACAAAAGGCGCAAGCTTGCATTGGTTGCACACTCGCGCACAGTTTGATTTTCATGGTCTGCATTGAGACTGCGTAATGATGGCCTGAGGTGCCTCGCGCATGCGTCAGGCTAAGTGGTTGAGTGGTCACAGCCTCACAGGCCAGAGCTCAAAACGTGTGCATTCGTCACTATGGGTCAGGGCTTGCACACAGTGCATCAAATAAATTAAACAGCGGATCCTGAGCGGATGCGGTCTGGATGTGTTGCGCTGGTGTGCATGCCTCGTCATTGCATATGCTTTCATTTTGCATGAGGTACGGCTAATCCATGTGACGCAGTATTAATCTTGCACCTGCAAGACCACCGCCAGCCCAGCCAGCACGCCTAAGCTGACGAGCTAGGCGCCAAACCGCCGCAGCACCGCGATCACGTCCCGCGCGCCCGCCTGGCGGGCTATGTGCATAGCGGTCTCGCCAGCGTATGGCGGCCCCGTCTTGCGATGTGGGTCTGCCCCTGCTCTGAGGAGTGCCTCAGCGCCGATGCCAAGGTTGTTGCTGGCCATACGGTGCAGGGGGGTGTAGCCATACGTGTCCACAGCCTCAACCTCAGCGCCAGCGTCAATCAGCGCTTGTGTCGACAGCTGCCCATTGCGTGACATCCCGCACGTGTGCAGGGGCGTGGCACCACCGGTTGCTATATCATTCACAAGCTCCGGCTGTGCTGCAAGTAGGCGGCGAACCGCCTCAGGGCCAGCGTGTATGGCGTTGCTCATTTCGGTGTACCCTCTGCCCGAGTACACTGGCCCTGGGACGGGATTGTGGTTTTGATACTGGCGACCATAGACCACGTTTCCGTTCTTGTCCCTCACTACCTGCAATAACAAGCAAGGCGACAACACTGTCACTGTGCTGGGCCGGCCAACCAGGACCGGTGCATCCACAACCGGGCAGCACTGCGCTGGCCTGCAAGTGTGATAAAGCTGGAGCCATAAATTATCAATACATGTGCTCATACACGTGACTGCTTCTCTGAAACTGATGCTAATCGAAAGCCTTGAGCAGCAGCTTCATTCCAGTCCGTTTTGCAGCTGCGGTGCAGCACAGCCACACGCGGGACAACAGGCGTGCAGCGGCGCCACGCAATGTCCCTGCCATGCGCTAGTGGCTCTGCGCTCCTTATGGCTATCCGTACATATACCTTACATCTGCCTGACCTCACCTTGCCAGAGTATATGCCAGGGCCAACGGTGTCTGCCTGCGGGTCAAAGCCCTCAGCGTCATACTGCGTTGTGGTCATCGCCGCCACACGCACCGCTCGCCGCACAAGCGCCGCTGACGCAACGACTACAAAGGCTGTCAGAGCCGAGTTCACCCCACGAAGACCTGGGCGCCTGCTGCAGACAGTGCTGTGGTGACTGCGGAGGTAACCTGGCATATGGCCAACCGCGTGGTTGGTTGCTGTCACAGGTAACAGTGTTCAGGGGCCGGTTACGGGAAAGTGAGTTGAGAGCATGTGTGGCTGCCGAAGTGGGTTGGTCAGTTGGGCCTTACAGGCCTGAGGGATATAAACATGGTTGGTAAAGGAATGCCACAACGTGTCAACGTGCAAGTCAACATGCATGATGCATTCAGGAAGTTAATCACAGGTGGTGGATCACTGATGATGGCATGTCCTGCACTGCCAACAAACGGTTGATAGTGTTGTGCGCACGCAGGAGTTAACTTTGGGCAGTGGGGTTTGAAGCGCAGCGAGGCTTGGCGTAGAAGCTTGTGCGCACAGCGCTACCAAGCGTTCAGGTCTACAAGCTACACGACAAGCTAGGGTGCTCCCAGCCTCCCACGCCGAAATGCCCCCATACTCTAGGACAAAAAAGTTGACGACAGCACAGCTAGGAGCGCATGCCGCCATGTGCCACCAGGGCAATTATGTGTTACGGAGAGCAGTGCCGCAAACGTAACAAACTTGATCACACAAGCGGCTGCATGTGGCACAAGGCAGCAGCGGTCGGACCACACACAGTGGCCAGCGTGCGCACACAGACCAGAATCAAACGGAAATGATCGCACAGCAAACCGGGTCGCGCTATGATCAATTTGACTTGATTGGACCGAACTGCATCATTTTTATCACCAACTGCCACTTCTGTGTGCCAAGGTGGCCGGGATGGGTGTAGCAGGAACCCGGTATACTGCCTGAACTGTACTGCCTGTCTTCAGACGCTACAGGACTACTTTGCGCCTTGCTATCGCTAAAGAACGCTAAACGGTTGCTCTAACAACCAGCGCAGAGAGACTACTGTGCGCCAGTGCTGCTATCATGGGTGATAGCGTGCGACCACAGCCTACATGTAAGAAAATGCCAAGTGCTGGTGCCAGCGATTGCAGCCTGCTGCTGGGCCGCATGCCTAGACCGTAGACACATGTGCTGTGCAGATATATAAACGCAAATGCACATACTGTCATGCGCGCAAGGCTGATCCATTAAACGCTGCGAGTGTGCAACAAACCCGGCCGTGAAAAGCCTTCAGGGAGGGCACACAGAAGCCCTCGTCCATCAACCAACAACGGCATGGCTAGCTGATGAATGTCCCTCCTCCGAAACGGCTCGCCTTGTCATGACAACATGCCTGCTGTGCGAACTGTGGCCTGCGCTCAGCACGCACAGTCGCACACGCTGGAAGCTGCGCCCTCCAGGCGCCGCTCTTGGGGTGTTGCTAAGCCTCGGTCTTGGCACGCTTGGCCGCAGGCTGGGCGCTGAGGTCGGCTCCGCCGTCGTCGTCGTCATCCGCAGGCACCAGCAGCACCTGTGGCAGCGCCGGGGGTTCACCGGCAGACACCACCTGGCCGCCAGCGTCACCGCCACCAGCGCTGCCGCCGCCGACAACGGCCTCGTCGGCGCCACAGTGCGTCGGTACGTGGTGGTATGCGTACTCGCCCCCCTGCGCCATCTGTGCTTGCTGCTGCTGCTGCTGCTGCTGAGACTGAGGCTGAGCCGTAGGCGGGGTCTGCGCCAAGAAATTTGCATCCATGGATGCCGGTGCCGCGTTGACCCCAGCAGCGACGTACCCTTCCTGCTGCAACTCCTGGCCCGGCTGCTGCTGCACCGCCTGCATTGGCTGCATGGCCTGCATGGCCTGCATCGGCTGCATCGGCTGCAGCTCGCCCACGACCTGCGCCATCTGGGGCATGGCAAACTGCATGATCTGCTGCCCTGTACCGTCCTGCATCACGGGCACCATGTTGTACTGCTGTATCGTGCTGCCCTGCATGATGCCCATCGTCTGGGGCTGCTGCTGCTGGCCCTGCTGAACTGCCTGGTGCACGCCGCTGAACGCGTCCATGCTGTTCGCCGGCACGAGCGTCGCGTACTGCGCCTGAGGCGCAAAGCCCATGGTGTTGTACATGCCCCCAGGCGCGCTCGTGACCGGCATCATTGTGTATGTGCCCCCCTGCGCAGGCGCAAACATGGCGCCCGGGGGCGCAGCGCTGGTGATGACGGGCATGTAGCCCTGCGCGGGGACGTATATGGGGAAGGCTTGGCCCTGCGCCACGCCATAGGGCTGCTGCACATGCTGCATCACCTGCTGCTGCACCATCTGCATCTGTGGCTGCGCCACCTGCTGCACCTGCTGGACATGCTGCACCTGCTGTACAGGGTGCGGCGGCAGCGGCGCTTGCACCAGCTGCCCATGGCCTTGCTGCTGCTGGGCCGTGGCATCCGCAGGCACGGCCACCGCTGTCACCACGGCCACTCCGGACGAGGTCATGTCCGAGGTGCCGGAGCCCGAGGGGCCGGCCTCAGCGCCGCCAGTGGCGGCCGGGCCGGGCGAGGGCGACCCCGCGGACGACGCGGGCAGCTCGCCGCCGCCAAGCTTGTCGCCTAGAGACCGGCTGGCGCCCCAGCCGTTGTAGCCCGGGATGTGGCCGACCTCAGAGAAAACCTGCAGCCATGAGACGCGCACAGCGTGAATACGCATGGTGGAAAACGAGGCTGAACCCGTGCTGAGAGCATGCAACGTGTAGGAGGCGTGCAACCAGCGCAGCTGGTATGCTGCCTGGCTGGGCACACCCCGGCACCCTCATGGCTGGTCCAACAGACCCCGCTCATGCAGTGAAGGCAGGCTGTCACGAACGCGCCACGTCACGCAATTCAGTAGGAACAGTGCGGTACAGCCCAGGGAGGTAGCGTAACAGGCATGCTTGCACCTGATGTGGGTCAGCAGCGATGTGGGTCACACATCGCACCAGCCCACAGGCAACAACTGCCTGTGATGCATGCCCTCACCTCGCAAAAGGCCTTTACGTTCTTGCCCAGGTACGCCAGCACCATGCCGCGTGGGCCCTTGCCCGCGTCACTGGTGGCGCCCTGGCCTCCGCTCTTCTTGACGGGCTGCTTCTCGTTCATCCAGCAGTGCGGCACCTCGAAAATCTGCAGACAGGCCCAGGGATCATGCAATGGACATCATGCGCCAGGCGCATTACGCTGGGGCATGCAACAGTGGGCCGGGTTTCCGCATACACGGGCAGCCGCAGTGAAGGCAAGGCGAGTGCAAATCACCGAGCATGCCCGAGGCTGTGGTCAGTCGAGCCAGGGCCAAGACTGACAATCGTGGCCAGCACTACTTGTGCGGCAGGCAGCGCGCCGTCAGCCAGGTGCGGTGGCATGGGAGCGCAATGCTGGCACAGCACGTGGTTGGAGCCAGCCGGCTGCCAGTCGGCCGAGGCGTGCACGCAGCGCGCACCTTGGAGAACCATTTCTGGCCTACGCACGCCTTGAGGAAGAGCACGCACTCCTCGATCTTGCCGGACTTGTACTCGTTCAGGGCGCGCTCCATGAACAGCGCCTGCGCACAGTCAGCGCGTTATGGTACAGCCACATCAGAGCGGAAAGCTGGGAATGGTATATGCTGACACGCCTGGGGCTGCTCTTGCTTCTGTGAGTGTGCTAGGCATGCGAAGGTAGGCCGAGCAGCATCGGCATGCAGTCCATGCTTGCACAGAACGCACAGAATGAAAGCTGAGGTACCCCCCGGTGCAACATTGAACAGGTGGCGCTGTTGCTGATAGCCAAGCGTTTCCCCCTGTTTGCTGCACCTGCACTGTGGCTGGGTCATGCCCAAGTCGAGAGGGAGGAGAGAGAGAGAGCGCGTTTCCCAAACCGTTGTAGCAATGCGGCTCAGGCCCGGAACAGCGCATCAGAACTGCGAGATTGGAGTGCTGCTGGATGTTGGCGAACTCGCGTGCATCACGGCAAGCGTGAACGCAGACTGCTGCGGACCGTGGTCCCACACACCTTACTGACTCACACTGCCTGCCAGTTGCGTACCTGAATGTTGTCGTTGTTGATCATGCCCTGTGGTGGGTTGATGTACACCTTGCCGCCCCACATGTTGGCAAGCTGCAGCCCGTCTTCCTCAGCATCATAGTATTCAGCTGCCTGGACAGTCTCGTTAGCGTGCTCGTCTGAGCAAGGGTCAAGGTCAATTTGGCCGCCAAACACCTTCCGCACTGCTGCAAGAACGTGCGCCGGCGAAAGGTAGAAGTCTGAGTCTGCAGCCACATACTCCTGCCAGTTCTTGCTGGCCGTGCGATAAGAAACGGGGAGCTCCTTGCCAAGAACACTCTCCACCTGCAGCAGGGACAAGCGCGTGCGCAAACAAGGACCGTGCCGTGCTTATATTCAAGTTTTTGGCGCCAAAATGGGCGTTGCCTACCAACACGGCAGGTGACACAGCCAAAAAAGCTTGAGTTGCAGTCTGGTCTACATACAAGCCGTTTTCAGGGACAACGCAAAGCGACGTAGTTGAATAAAGACCAAAACGGTGTTGCCTGCCGCATACAGCGCGCACGCAGCAGCGTGCCAGCAAACGCATCAAGCGCCCGCACTGCTTACCAGTCGGTGGGTCAGTGGCACTCCAGTCTCCTGAGCAATCAAGTTGGCCTTTACCCACACCTTTATGGCCTGCTGCTGGTCCAGGCCAACCAGCGCTCGCACCTGATACAACGTTGACACAACAGCAAGGAGATTTCGTTAACACGACTGCCCTACTCAACATACAAGGATACACTGCAGCCTAAACATGACACAACAAAGCATAAGGCACACAGCAGCCCGCGTAATACGAGCACGCTAGGCGCTTGAGCGACGTTGCTCGCACACTGTTGCATGGCCGGTCGGGCTGACCCCAACAGCTCCAATACGTGGACATTGCCATGAGTTCAGCTGCTATGCCCCTGGTAGATCCAGCAAGGGCAAATGCGTGCGCGACGAGCCTCAGTGACCCATTGGCCACTGTTCTGTGTGGGACCCGAGGGGCGGGAGCCCAAAACCCGGCTCAAAGCACGACTCGCAAGCATCGTGCTTCGCCAGGCCTGGCCACTTACGCACGGCATGCAAGAGCTGAGCTGACCTCCGACACGGGCCAGGCTGCGCCGCGTTCTTTCGTGCTTGCCGTGTTCGGAAAGCAACAAGCGCTACACTTGCCTGACGCTCAGAAGTGGGCAGCGCGACGCTGGGAGGAAAGGCCCGCACCAAGCGGGTGGCAGCCAGCAGACGCAGTGCCTGGCGCGGCCCGAAACCGAACTCCGACTTCTGTTCCACATATTGTGTGAAGGAGTTTGCCCCCGCCTTCTTGAACAGCTTCTTGTCATTTATGGTTATCAGCGACTGCCCTGAGACATGCAAGCACCGGACACACACGTCAATCACAGGCTGGGAGCCCGGCCGTTAGAGCAGCCTTGTGTGCAACGTGTTTTCAGGCCGCTTGCTTGAAAGTGCAGCCCTCACCAATTTTAAGGAAGTTGTTCTTCAGGCTGCTGCCCAGGATAAGCCCTTCGCACCCATCCAAGTCCTCTGGCTCAGTGGCAACCTCCTCTACAGCCTGGCATAGCAGCTCCAAGGTGGAGTTGTTCTTCTTGTCAACACGTTTTGGCGCCAGTTTTGAGTTGGACCCACGGGCCGCGGCAGGCAGGGCAAAGCCAGCAAGAGTCCTAAAGTCTAGAAAGACGGCGCCGTGAGAGATGCAACAACGATAACATAATGTTGGCCCAGCCTCGAGCGTGCAAGCCTTTCAGTGCTGACGGCGATCATCAGGTGATGATGCAGGCGTTTCAACAACTGATCGCATTCGCCATGAAGCAGTCTATTACCATCAGCTTTCTCAGATTAAGGGTCTTAATCAGCACTGTCTGGATGTGCTGTGTGCAGGCCAGGGGCTTTGGTAGGCAACTGGGCCAGCAGCTGGCCGTCGCACCTCGGAACCAAACGCGACCGCAGGTGGAGGACGCCATGAACGCAAAATTGGGTTGGGAGCAGTTGCTTCTTACGGAAGTGCGGTGTGCCATGAATTTTAGGTTGATAGGAGTGCACAAAGGGTTGCATGGGGACGACGCCATCATGCATGGCGGAATGTTGAAAAGGCGACGGCAGAGCAGGGCACAAAAGGGGATATGCTGGTGCTCTTGTGACTTTGACTTCAAACTGCTACTTAGCCTTGTGATAAATGTCTCTGTGTTACTGTTACTTGTGTTGAGGCCCACGCCCACCTGAGTACTGAGCGGTATTTTTTCGGGCACCGATCGACAAATGAAGAACGCTAAGCACAAAGGGATGGCCAACGGCAAGGGTGAGAGATTGCTGCTCTCCCTGTTAGGATGAAGTGCTCTTTGCACGCTTGGTTCTCGTCCTTTCATCCAGGCGGGTCGATGAGACAAGTCACGCTGCACGCAACCCTCGTTGTTTGTGCAGGCCGTGAGAAGGCACCAACAGCGGAACGGGCAGACAGCGAGGTGGTCAAGCCGCAGAGCCTTCCTCCTGTAGTGGTCTACCATGACATCTTCAACCTGGTCACGTTGACGCTTCTCAACGCACTCAACGTTGCTTATTTGGTGCGCCACAGAGAACAACGCTCCACTGGCAGTTTCACGCCGTCCCGCGTGTCTGCTCCTTATCACCTGCTTGTTGCAGGTTGATACGCTGAGGTCATGTCTGTGAGCCTGACCAGCTCGAGCTGCTCTGCCCCAAAACCGCTGCCTGCCAACCTGATGCTCACCCCGCTGTTTCTATTGGTGTGAATTTGTGAATTGCAGATAACCGGGAAACACTTTGCGACGTTCTACTTTTCGACCATGCTCTACTTTGTGGCTGACCTTATCTATGTTGGCATCGTCCCAAGGTGCGTGTTTGTTGAAGCTGCCTTTGATGCGGTCTCGGTGGTGTGACTGTGTCAGTGCAACGGCAGTCCCTTTGGACAACACAACACTCACTGGCCAAGACAACTTGAGCAGCGAGACTTCGGCATGCACGCTGACCTGACCTATTCTGGTGACTGCAGGTGCGTCAAGAGTCCGCTTGTGATCCTCGCGCACCACGTAATTACGGCTGCGTACGTTCTCATTCCCTACAACTATCCGCAGGTGAGTTCCCTTCCTATTTCTTGCATAATATGCATAGTATGCATGTATGTGGTTTTAATGCCTGGCTGCATAAGGCAAGGCGATGGAGCTTCGATTGGCAGCCCGTTAGGAACTGGCACAGTCGCCCAACTACAAGACAAGCATGGGTTTGAGGTCCTTGATGCTGCCAAGTCGATATGATACAAGTTGAGTTTGACGTCCTCAGCCTCCCGCTTCTGGCCTGCACGCAACCTGCTCACCTGGGCGTGGTGTTGAAACTGCACCAGCGCCAGTCGAACAGCAGCGTGTGACGTCCACTCACTTGCACTGCACTGTACTGCTGATGTCATTAATCCACCCACATCACTCTCATCAGCTCCAGTGATGCGCCTGCGTGCACACGTACTCGTATCCTGATCATGGTGCAATGCTGATTGCTGCCCTCCCTGCTGTCGATGATCCGCTGCTTTCATGCAGTACGAGTGGTGCATGAGCTACTGCATGCTGGTGGAGATCAACACCGTGCTGCTCATCGCCAAGCGCACCTTCGCCGCCAGGGTAAGTGCGTGTGTGCGCGGGAGAGGCCCTCGTTTCCACTGGCCGTCACGCACGTTACGCCGCGAGGGCATGCTGCTGCCTATGCTGCTTGCACCGCAGGGACTTGGGCAAGGGTCGCAAGCCTTGTCTGTTCCTTGCACAAGTGATGTCTCATGCTGGTTGTCGGCAAGCTGCACGCAAGGATCGTGCCCCTGCTTGCGCCCATGGCAGGTCACTCTGGCCCTCACAAGATGACCCCGAAAGCCACCACCGCGTTATTCCAGCCCCTTCTTTGCCTATCCACAAGCGTGCCTTGCTGACGTGTGGTATGTGGACATGTGCGTGCGCGTGTGTGCGCTGCTGCTGACAGGCCGCCCTGGAGTTCCTGTTCTACCTGTCGTGGGTGGTGCTGCGCTGCGTGTGGTACCCCTACCTCATCTACGTCTTCTACAAGTGGGTCACACAAAAGTCAAGAGCACCTACCTCAACGCATGCGCCTACATGCACAAGCCTCCTGCCTCTGCTTCAGCTGAACCTCATGGGCACGCACAGTACTTTTGCATGTACACGTTCGGGGGAAGGGGCTTGACGGTTTCCTGCAGGCATGGACGTATTCCAATCAACACAGCTTGGCTGTGCCTGATGGCGTAGTCATGCGTGCAGTGGTTGGTTGACGGTAGTGCTGCGCCGGGCATGCGTGCTTCTTGCGTGTTGCGGTGTGCAGGGAGTGGATGGTGGAGACGCGCCGGAGCGGCACGCCCTACAACTGGATCGCCATCACGCCTGTCTTCCAGACCTTCCTCACCGGCCTTAACTACTTCTGGACGCTGCAGCTCCTCACACGCAAGTCGGACCGCAAGCTCAAGCAGCTGTGAGCGGCACGCGCCATACCGCCCCGCCCAGTCCTGCCGCCCCGCCTGGCCCTTGGCCCCTGCCCAGGAACCTTTTCACGACCAGGGGCACTGTACCCTTGCCCTGCATGGAATTCGGTTGCCACTTAGTGACGATGCGGCAATCAAGGGGGCAGCATGGGGGCAGCATGCGAATGTGGTTAGCGCAAGTGCAACAGCAGCGCCGTAGCTTGTCGAGCACGCATTGGCTCTGTTCTTAACCCTTAATGGCTCAGCTGCGCTTGGGGCCACCGCCCGCCTAGCAGTGAAGCTGGATTTCGCGCGATGGGGAGGTCGATGGTGCTGGGCGGCGCCCACAGGGCGGCGGCACAACCTATTGTCGTGCGGTGTGCAGAGTGAGTGCTGCTCATCAAGGGCCAAGCAGCAGGCCTCACGGGCATTATTTGTTTCAGATCATGCTACAGGGGGTTCATTTATGCGGGCAGGAGGGCGCATTGTATCGGTCGCACGCTGTCTACGCAAATTCACTTGCACACGTGTTTTTGGGCCACTTCTCCGTCTGTCCTGTTTCCAGTCTGCGGCCCCTGGAGCCATGAGTGTGTGGTATGCGCTGTGTGGCGTTTGTCCATGCGCAAGCGCTGAAATTGCTAACTGATTCGAGCGCTCCGTTGATCACCGTGCACAGCGCATGGTGTGAGGATACTGTCCCCTTGATGCCGCAGCTTGCATGTGCTGTGTGCATGGTATGTCAGTGTGGCATCGGCCATACAGCGATGTTTCGGGGTTTACCTATCCATAAGCCTGTGTCATGCACGTAGATGCGACTTGACCCTGGACGCGACCGTGACACCCATTATCGACGGAGTTTTGCTGCTGTCTCTGCATGTTAGAGTTATTTGCTTTCCGTGGGGTCATGTAGTGTGCATAATGATGGCGAGATGCCTGCGCGTTTGTGTGTGTGTTGTATCAGGCATGTGCGCTCTGCCGCCTCTGCGAGTGCGCATTGATTAGGTTCTGGGACCGATCTGCATTGTCTTGAGGAGCCGGGCAACAGGATGCAGCAACACCAATGAGGTGTCCAGATACAGCAGTGCGCTGCGGTCGCTTCCGTTTGGCCGTTTCTGCGCACCGGCATGCGGGTGTCAGCCAGTGGCCTTGCTGCCTTCCACCCCCTACCCCTTCCGGCACTGTTTGCTGTTCTGAGTGTGCAGTATGTATGGTACATGCAGTTGTGCTGTCAATTGGCAGTCATGTGCTAGCATTCGAATAACCATGTAGTTTCGGGACAGGCCCGGGGCACTTGCTGCTTGGGCTAAAATTCTCTAAATTGTATAGCGCATTGTTCCGCCAGTGCGTGACATCATAGGCTGCACTTGCACTGCACAGACCGTCTAATATGTAGGCAAGTGCAAGGACTTTGCACCCGACACTGCTGCTGGGCGGTGGGGATGGCAACAGCAACGCGCCCTTCCCCTTGTGCGTATCATTGACCGCGCCGCGCTACAGAGTGGGCGCCTGCATTTTGCGCCACAGTAGTTGATGCTATGCAGTGCGCCTTGCCCTCCCTGCTGCGGTGGTGCGGTTGGGTAGCGTGCCCACCCAGGAGCGGTGCATCACGTGGGGCCGGTCCTCGTATGCACCTAGCACTGTGCATAATGTGTAGGGGTGGGTGAATGGTGTGCTGCTGAAACTGTGCCAACAGCAGCGACCTTCATCGCCCGGTCGATGGGGCCCCTTTGATCTTGCCGTCCCCGCACTTGTGCATTCTTGAACCCAATCCAAATCACCATGCATATGTAATGCAGGCCGCCATTTCCCTCCCCTGCAGTGTCAACTCCCCTCCTGCCTGCCCACCTGGGGCACCTTGAGGCCCTCGAATGCAAGGGCTCGCATAGTCGCATTGCATGGCTAGTGCCATTCGTGTGCAGCAGCAGGCTGTGCCATTGGATCGGCAATTTGCACACTGTGTGTGCTAGACGAGGTCGGCTTGCTGGCCTGCTGCCACCTGGCTGCCTGCCTGCCGATCGCACACGAGCATTCATGCCCCATCCTGTTTGCAGTCTCTACGGCAGCCAAGCTGGACTTTCCCCAGCAACCCCCTCCGTTGTGCACAAGCTTCAATCCGCATCACACGCTGCGGGATGCTGCGAGTCGCAGATCGCCATGGGCCGCTCATGTGCAGACATTGAAAGCTCTTGCAGCATTGACAAGGCTGGGGCCAATCACTGGAACCACTGGCAAATGTGTTGCGCTGCGGTGCAGGTTGCATGCCAAGCTGCGTGCGGCCTGGTCATCAGGACCTCTGGACGGCTTCAGCTCACATGCAGTGTGCATGGCCGATACGAAATAATAGCACAGGTTCCTCCGCCCGAGCGACGACTGTACACGCACCACAAGTGCCAGCCAGGGCAGGTGACCACGTACCCCGGCTAGACAGACTGCGCGGGCGCAGCCGCTGTTGACCAGGTCTCAACTACAGATGTCGACAGGTTTCCAATACTATCGATGATGGGCAGCGGCAAGAAGAGCAGCAAGAAGAGGAGCGGTGCTGGCGGAGCAGGGACCAGGTGAGTGATGCCAGCAGCAAGTGGCGCGAACCGGGAGTCAGCGCGAAATCCTTGCAGCAGCCGACGCCACATTGAACCTCGTATTTGAAGCAATTTGGTCTATCTGTATGGTATGCTGCCTTTTTCCCAGCTACCTGCACTCTCTCGACGTTTTAGGCGCGGTGGCAAGCCGAAACCACGCTGCTGCATGGCCCAGTCGCTCAGGCCTTGTGGATGTCAGCCCGCAACCTGTGGCGTTCAGCGTACGCAGTGCCTGCATAATGCACGCAGTATGAGCAGCTTGCACAGTGCAGAAGGCTGCCTGTAAGCATGGGTGCCCGGCGACTGCTCACGGTCATATGTTTGTCGAAGCCACCGCCCTCATTGGTTCTGAGTCCATTTTCGGCCTGCTGCCATGTGCATACACAGCCCTGCGGCACTGTTCAAGCAGGCGCTCATTCTGGTTAAGGAGTGGAGCGTCGTCAATGACACCGACGCCAACGCGTTTGCACTGCTGGACCGCGCATGTCGCGCCCTGCAGCGACAGCTGGGCCTGGCGCCTCCGCCATACACGCTAGGCCATGCAGATACCTGCATACGTACTGAAGCTAGTGCAGGGGCGTCAGCCAGCCACCAGGCTGTAATCCTGACAGCCAAAGCTGGCACCGCCCCGATGGACATGGATGGCGCTGCGGCGTCAGGGCCAAGCAGGGTGGAATACAGCAGCGCTGCCAAGGTTGTACACAGCTTGGACCTCAGCCCAGCGGAGGAGCCTGCATACCTGCTGGCAGGTTAGTTTGCTCTCGCAGCGTTGCAGCTGGTCGCTGGCGGGCTGTATGCTGACCTGATGGGTGCGCGCAGGAGTGCCCTGCACTATCCAAGCTATAGAAGCACGCCTCATGGCAGGGCTCTGGCATACACCGCAGTGCCTGCACGCATACAAGACAGCCCCTGATCCATGCCATTCCGACAGCCGGGGCGGTGGCCAGGCCCCATCACAGCGTGCTGTGTGTCACCTGAGCATCGAATTTGATCAGGTTTAGGCCGTTCTGCCCTGCCCTGCCCTGCCACGCCGTTGCCTTGCTGATGTTAACAGCACTCCATCTTGAAGCATCCAAGCTACGGCGTCGGCGATGGCAGGCCTGCGGCAGCAAGATGCTCATCAGCAGCGCTGTGCCCCCTGGCAGCATCGGGAGCGGATGCGTTGCTAATGGCAACAACAGCAACAGCAGCAGCAGCAGCTCGCAGCAAGGGCAGGCTGGTGCGGCTGCTGAGGGCGGTACATACGCATCCCCATGCGGTGTGGATGAGGCTGTGTGTGCGGATGCTGAGCTGGCAGCTGCCCTGGAGCTGTTTCCGGATTACGTGGCTGCACACTTGGAGGCCGGGCAGGTGGGCACGCAGGGGGGGGTGTACAGGAGGGCGATCTGCTACGTGGCAATGCAGGCGCACCCGTCCTTTGCACTGCCCGCATATCAAATCAGTACCAACCCCATACCAATACCCCTTGCATGCACGCTTGTGCTCGCACTCACACGGGCATGCGCGTGAGCAAGCACACAAACACACACATTCGCACATGCACAACACAAAAGCACATTAACATGCACATGCACGTGCGCAAGCGTATGAGCAGGGCACAGGCCGTGCCCTCTTGGGCCGCCGCCTCCTGCCTTTCCTGCCGCCACCTGCCTCACGCCTGTGCGCCCTCACCTGCATCACGTGCACAGGCGCTGCGTGCGCGCGCGGAGAGCCAGGCCGCGCTGGAGCGTGCGGAGGCGCACCTGTCACATGCGGTGGGCGTGGCGGAGCGCCTGTGCGCGGCCGATGGCGGGCTGTGGGTGGACAGCTGCCGGGCAGTGGGCGCCGAGGTGGAGGCGGGGGCGGCCGCACGGTGAGGCCCAATACTGCCATTGTATTGACGCTGCCATCGCACCCTCACTCGGCTCTCACCTCACCGGGCTGAGACGTGATTGGGACGCGCTGGTCAAGAGCTAGAGAGTTAGGGATTCCGTACTTGGGCAGACTGTGTGTTCTATGCCTCACATGACATTGATTCCTATTGCCGCCTGATGGCCCTGCACCAGCCGCCCCATGCTACGGCCGGCGATTATTGTATTGAACCCCGCCAAGTCCACGTTGCCAAATGCCGACACTGCCCCCCTCGCTGAGAGCAACGATGGAGATTCTGAGCCGGCAGCTTGCGTGCTGCAGTCGCTAAATTTGGCGGGCGGCACATCACTGACCGGCACAGCGGAAGACATTGACTCTCAGGTCCTCGCTGCCGTTAATACTGCACGACAGCGAGTGCCTGAGAATCAACGTCTTCCGCCGTGCCGGCAAGTGATGCGCCGCCTGCCAAGTTGGCGACTGCAGCACGCCATCTGCCGGCGTCAGAACTGGCCTCGTCCCTGTCTGCCGCGTGGGCGGCGTCGATGGGCCCTGGTTGGATGCCAACCAGCACAGGTTGTAAGCTTAACACAGGATTGCGGGGAGCTGCAACAAACTCCAAGCCAACAAGTGCCGCAAGTGATATCCACTTGGCTGCAGTGAGCGCGCGGAATGCACCATCGTATGAAAAACGATGCTGCCTATGGCGCGTGTTGTCCGCCTACGGTCCTCGTGTTATGTTATGTGACTGTGATCACATGAGCGCCTTGGTCTGCACACCGCTTTGGCGTAAGTAGGTGCGCCTGTGCGGACATGTTGTGGTGGTACAAGCACTACCCGCACACGGCCGGCAGCACGGCTGGCGAACGGCATGCACTCAGGCCCCCCCCCCCCCCCCC
>BDDA01000108.1:48603-84831 GCA_001662385.1 Chlamydomonas asymmetrica
AGTGAGCGCTGTCCAGCGCGTGTGTGGGGTGTCTGCTGTGCCTCTTGCGTTGTGCGCAGGTCAGCACTGGCGATGCTGCTGTGCCAGGCGGGCAAGGATGACGCTGCGGCGACACACCTGGCAGCCCTGGACTACACGCACCGCTTAGCGAGACAGGTGGGGTGAGCGGGCCAGGCGTGAGCATGCACGGCTAGCAAGCTGCGCTTGATCCTAGTTTCCTTCAGGCTAGTAGTGGTATAGGCACACCCTGACGAACCCTCATGCTGCAGTGTCCTGCACGGTGCCTGTCCCGGATCTGAGCCTCTGGCTATGCTGGTCTGGGTGATGCAATCTCCCTCCCCCTCTCTCTCTTACAGTGCCCGCAGCTGCGCCCTGGCTGGGCTTGCGTATGTGTAATGCATGCAGGTGCTGTACTACCAGCGAGCCAGATCCTCCGCCTGTGCCTCATCGCAATCAGCTGAGGCGCCAACAGGTGGGCTTTGCATGTGATGGGGTGTCAGGCGCTAGGTCACGCCTGCCGCAGCACCGGACGTACAAGTGAAAGGTTGCTGCAGCATCCCACAGTGCGCGTACGCGCATAGCCACCAGCCCACCAGCCTGCTCGTTACACGCCCTGCATGACTGTGCCTGTGCTCGCCAGCGCATAGTTATTTCTGCATCTCGCGGCCTGCATAGACACCTCACTCATACCTGCGCTCTGAGTCTCCGACGCACGCGGCAATCGTGGCATTCTCATCTCAGTGGCAAGTGACAGGCCAGTGTTGGCGATTGTGGGTTCCTCTTGCTCCGACTGCAACTGAACAATGACACATTGTCTCACCCTTACCCTCACCCTCTCTCTCAGCAGGAGCAGCAGGAGGAGTGCCAGAAGGAGGTCACGCGCGCTACTGTGCGGCGGTGGACGGCGCAATACCCTCGGCGCTGCTAGCGCACCTGCAGCGCGTCATGGCGGCCGGCGCGCCCTTCTGGCGGAGTCACGGCTACGGGCGCGTTGGCTACTTCAGCTACATGCATGACCTGGTGGGTGCGTGCGTGGTCCAGGCAGGGCAGACAGCCCGAGTGGGGCTCACAGCGCATAGCCACACACAGCCTGCCATCCCACTCACAGCAATGATACTACTGTACATGTGCGGTACATATACGGTACATGAGCCCGTACAACGATGAATGGATCTGTACACAATGCCGCCGTGCAGCACTTATGCTCACCGAGCTTCCTTCGACATGGTCGTTCTCTTGAGCCAAAGCCACTCCGTGACTGTGTGCTTCTTCATATGCAACGGCGCTGCAAGCGCTGCGCGTTGGTACATGTGATGTGATTCCTGCGGGAGTGCAGGTACATGCCTTATATCTGTTCCCAATTCCCTGCCTTGTGTGCTTCAGGGCTGCCCGGACGCTACGGTGATCCACCAGCTGGCGACGCTGGTGCAGCGGGCAGCGCTGCCCTTCTTCCCTGAAGTGGCTCAGGCAAGGCGAGTGCTGGCAGGCGTAGACCGCTGTGGGCTCAGGCCTCAGGCTCAGGGGCACATCGATGCAGATTGACGTGTACGTGATTCGTACTGTTGTAACCCTCACCAGACGCGTTAAGGCGGGAGCAGTATGGAATATGTAAAGCTGCACTGGCATAGGCATTATGACCCGCTTGGCACCGCAAGGCAAGGCTGACCGCATCAGCGCCAATGAGGGCACGGCACGCGTGCTGAACGAACGCGTGTTATCCCTGCGTGTTGCCGCTACCATGTCACACCGACGCGAAGCGCCATGCCCCTCAGTTCATTGTGCTACATTGCGGTAGTTATACCACCCCGCCTTACCCTTCCGCCGCGCCGTCCAAGTGTACGTATGTATGCTCTGCATAATCAGTTGCGTGTTGTTATTTATCTGTCCGCGCACCCCCCCACGCACACCTCTTCTCGGACACACACCCTCGCGCCGCAGGCACGCTGAGTTCTGGGCGCACTGCCGCCTGCACCCCTCGGGCCACCAGCTGCACTTTGACAGCGACGACGAGGGCGCCGGTGGCATACGCAACCCCATCATCAGCACAGTGCTATACCTCACAGGCGCCGCCCAGGGCCACCCCGCTGACCCCGTCGCCGGCACAAACGGCGGCGCGCCGAGCGCGTCTGGCGGCGGCGAGTGCGTGGGCGGGCCCACGCTGGTGACGGACCAGGAGCTGGGCGCTGACCTGGCTACGCGCGGATGGCTCATCCACCCACGGCCGGGGCGCGTCGGCATGTTTGACGGCCGATACCTGCACGGTATGTGCCTGCCTAGTGACATACATCTGACGTACCGGGTCGGGTCCAGTCATATTGTGGTACGATTGTGTCGCAACATATTGATGTATCAGACGCGGCAGGGGACGAGTTGGTGGACGAATGAGCAGGGTCAAGCTCATGCGTACCACATGGCAGTGTGCAGCTGCGCTGGTGTCTGCGTTTGGGTGAGGTTGAGGCGCCGTGTGGGGGTGGGAGTTGTGGTTCGTTGAATGCATGGCCGCTTGTAAGCTGCTTGTTGGCTTTCAGATACGGTAGATGCTTTCGGCGGTCGGTGTTTTGAGGTGGTGTACCGTGGTGTGCGCTGTGTGTCGCAGGCGTTGTGCCTGGCCACGGCCCCAGCCCGGCACCAGGCCAGCACCGCATCACCCTCATGATCGCGTTCTGGCGGGACATACAGTGCAGGTGAGCGGCAGGCAGGCGGGGCAGTAGGGTACAGGGAGGGAAGCCCACCTCACCATCACCATCACCATCACTGCATCTGCGGCCTGCTGGCCCCCGGCGGACGTGCTGCCTGCTGCCTGTGCAGCCTATGCTGCCTACGGCTGCCTGCAGGCAGTCAACAGCACACCCGCGCATCAGCCACTCACAAGCTGAATACATAGCAATGAGCACCTGTTTTGGCGAAAGGAACGTCATGTATGCAACATGTTTGTGTGTTGCGGTTAGCTTCCCATGGCACAAGTGCCGTTGCGGCAGCTTGTGCGTGGACATATTGGGTTGCAGTATGCGGACGGTGCGCGAGGCCTGCGCTGCCGAGGAGCGGCCTTGTGTCTCACTCATGGGTCGCAACCCTCCGCTGCTGTCATGCATGCCCGCTGCGCAGGCCCCGAACCGACGGACTGCCAGGGCCCGCCCAGCCGTGGCCCACTCCCACTCCCACTGCATCCAGTACATCTAATACGACAACAGCGCATGATCCTGCTACCGGCTTATCCCCAATATCGGTCGCCGCGAACGTCAACAGCCCAACCGCCGACGTCACCACAAGCGAAGTTCCGCGGGAGGCTAGCGCCAGCGTCAGTGCAATTAGCAGCAGCAACGGGACGCAACTAGATCCGCACCTGGCAAGGCATGCTGCGTGGGTGGCGGAGCTGGCGCCCCACCCTGGAGGGGCGGATGCGTGGGGGCCTGTTGTACCGCTGGTGGTTGAGCCGCAGGCCGTACCGTGTGTATGGGAGGCTGTGAGCAAGGCGTCGGCAGCGTGCGGCAAGGCGCCCAGCTACGATGCCTGCTTCCAGGGCTTCTGAGGTGCTGAGAGCAAAGGAATGTATGTGTGCCGCATACTACACACATGCACTGCAGCACATACCTGGCCAGGCTGCGTCTGCGTGCGCATGTGTTTTAGACGTGGGGCCATGCAGTGTGACTCTTGTGGGGTCGTGCGATGTGCATATGCGTGAGGATAGGAACTGCACCTGACGAGAGCGAGGTGTATGTTTACTTTGCTGTTGGCACCCAGTGCACGGCTGCAGCCTGGGTGATGCTGTGGAGTATGATGTGCTGTGCCAGACCTCAAACCTCAGCGCTGGGCCACAGGGTCGCACTCACCAGCATGCACAGCACTGCAGGTTGACACACGCTGGAACTTTGACTGCGTGTGCACATTGGGGGACAATGATTAATCGAGTTTGCTTTGCAACTCATGGCGATGTCCTGCACGCGAGGGGGACATTGCTCCTCCGTGGTTTGCTACCTGCAGCCGCTGATAGCTTCGGCTGTCCAACACAGCTGACAGCTGCTCTTAACCGCCACATGACAAGCGCATACCGGCATCAACCTTGCTGTTGTACAGCGGAAACCACCGACGTCTCTCCTGCGTGTGACGCATCGTTTGGTGGCGTGTGGGCTCAGCAAAGCATCGCTGTAATGGTCAGGTCAGGCAACTCCGGTCAGTTGTTTACATTTGGGTTAGCCGAGATCAGTTGGGTGGCCCAGCACAGGTGGGTGGGTGGCTGTGTGTGACGGTCCTGCCTTGCTGCTACAGCAGCTTACAAATGCTCTGCATGCGCACCTGCTGGCGCATTCACATGATGACGCTGACCATAAGCGATCTTGGCTCGTGTTGTGCGTAGGACAAACACTTGTGTGCGGTGTGATCCTGTGCATCGCTGCACACATGCAAGGATACCAGTGTAGCATCGTGGGGTAGCATGGGTGGCTTGAGTTTGCGCTGAAAGATAATGTGTTGGACTTGAGACCAAGCCAGCTCCAGAAATTGAAACACTGGTCGTTTGCACCATCACACAACGTAGTGTACCGTAGTCCATGGGAGTTGTCTGTCTGGGAGCATTTGCGGTAATTGTGTGCAGTACCGCATATCTGACAGTATATGAATGGGGAAATGATTAAACGAGCAATAGGGTGTACTGGTATATCAACGAAGGTCTTGCGGCCAGAGGTTTGCCTTGCCACCCCGCATGTTTTGCATGCGCAATTCAAACCACCGCCAACAAACAAGGGGGACGCAGTACAAGCAGACGAGAAAGCTGCACAATGCTCAATGCAGCGACCCTGGTTCACTGAGTGCCGGTCGCCTACTGCTACTTGGTAGCTATCAGTCAAAAGCGCCTGTGTCAAGCGCCGCTCAGCGGCCCTGCAGGTGGTGACCTACACAGGTGCTGACCTACGCAGGTGGTGAGTGGTGACCTATTCGTCGTCATCGAGGCCCGCTGGTAGGTCTGGGGGCATGTCATCGTCATCGTCAAGCACGTCGCCATCTGCACCAGCGTCAGCGCCTTCGCCGCCCGCATCCGTATCGGCCGCAACGTCACCACCGGCACCGCCATCACCACTGGCGGCTGCTGAGGCATCGTCAGCCGCAGCGTCAGCCGCATCAACGCCGCTGGGGCCTTCAAGGTCCTCCGCAGGTAATGATTCACTCATTACACTTTGCACACCCATGGATGCCTGCTGCCCGTACCCGTGTCCGCTCCCGCCTGCTGCTGACGCAGCCACAGAGCCTGATGCGGCCGATGCTGAGGATGCCTGCCGAGCCACTGGCTGCTGCGCCTGCTGTTGCTCATGTACAGAAGCCGGCCTTGCCACCGCCACCGCCGCCTCCTCGCCCTCTCTGGGGCTTGCACTGGAGCTGTTCCCGCCGCTGGTAGACGTGCTGGCGTCTGGCACAGACTGGTTGTTGGTGCTTCCTTGCAGCTGCAGGGCGGACAGCTCAGCGGTGGTTTCGGCGATTGTGGTTTCGGAGCGCTCCACCTCGGCGGAGGCTTCCGGGATGACCGCCAGCGGCTGTGCCATCTCAGCACTCACCATGGACCCCCGGCTGGAGCCCCGTGACCCTGCTGCCGGCGGCGGCAGCTGCTGCACCGGCTGCTGCTGCTGAGATGTCGGCGGAGATATTGAGCGCCGGCCGGAACGTGGCTGCTGCTGCTGCTGCTGCTGCTCTAGGTCAGGCGGTGCCTTGTTTTGCTGCTGCGGGCTGTGCAGCCTGGCAGGCGAGTACAGGCCTTGCAGCCCGCTTCTGCCAACGGCCCCCGCCGCCGCCGGCGGAGCGTCGCCGCCGCCCCCGCTGGTCCCTACCTGCGCCGCTTGCTGCGGCAACCCATACAGGCGCTCGAGCTGCTTGTGCGGGTGGCTGGTTGCCATGGCAGCATCCACAGCGTCCGTGCCGAGGTTCACCTGGGTCGGGTGCTGCTGGTTGTCCTGAGGCGTAAGGAGGCTGCTGGGCAGCTGAGGGCTCGATGACTGGTGCTGGTGCTGCTGCTGGTGCTGCTGCTGCTGGGTGAGGTGCGTCAAGGGGGGGTTGAGCGCGGGCGGCAGGTAGGACTGCAGCAGGAAGTGCTGAGGGAGGAGCGACGAGGCCGAGGAGCCGCTGGTCTGCATGTGGACAACACAGGGCAGGGCAGCTGGGCAGGTGATTAGTGAAGCACCGGTAATAGAGCAGACGCTGAACTGTTCGTTAAAAGTCGGTACGCTAGCTGCAGCCATCCACATGATGGATGC
The DNA here is from genome assembly GCA_001662385.1 of Chlamydomonas asymmetrica. Lineage (NCBI taxonomy): Eukaryota > Viridiplantae > Chlorophyta > Chlorophyceae > Chlamydomonadales > Chlamydomonadaceae > Chlamydomonas > Chlamydomonas asymmetrica. The sequence continues at coordinate 54,843 of BDDA01000108.1, forward strand.
ATGCACGTTCCCTTGCTCCGCAGCGCGCTTTGCGCTCAGCTTTCCCCACGCCCTGCGAGCGTTGGTGCACTGGTCACTCGTCGGAACCCACACCAACAATCCCCACTCCACATTGGGAGCATGCAGCACTGCATATTCCTACTGCGTGCTTCAGCACATGCAGCACTTGGGATCAGCCAACCATGCGGTTGCACGCGTGCGCGCCTGGCGTCCTGCTCGTGCGCCTCATTATCGACGCGTTGGCAGCCTCACCTCAGCGTCCAGGCGATCCAGCAGCGACACGTACCCCTCGTAGCCATCCGCGCCGTAGTGTGCCCTGCTGTGCTCCACGCTCAAGCTCTGCAGCAGGCCCATGCGCTGCGGGCTGCCCTGCTGGCTGCCCACCTCGCCGCCCGAGCCTTCTTGCTGCAGCAGAGACTGTGCGGCGCTGGAGTGCTCCGCCTTGAGCGCGGGCAGCGAGGTGGGCAGGCTCGAGGCGGAAGCTGAGCTGGAGAACGCGTCAAAGCTGCGAGGCAGGTTGGCCACGCCGGCGCGCACCACGAAGCCTCCCTCCCTGGTCTTAGCCCCGTCGTCATACTCCTTTGCGCTGCGACACGTTGAGAGTTGCAGCGTGCACCCGCTCACCCGTCAGTGCAGCGCAGAGTGTACTTCTGTACAGCAACAAGGTCAATGGGATAGGTTCTTGTAGTATAAGAAGCACATAGTGTGGTACTCACATACGCTTTTTGTAGAGCTTGAGCGCACGCATCTGTATCTGTCGGACCTTGGCATCATCGCGCTCCTGCTGCAAGCGCTCTGCCTTCTTCTGGGTCCAGGCGCGATACAGGGCCTGGTTGGCCTCAGCTGCCTGCTTCTCCTTCTGCAGCAGCTGCTTCAGGCTTTGCTGCCTGTGCCTGCGCAACCAGGAAAAGTGTGTGCACAAGTTTGTCAGGTGTCTGGTGCCCTTCTCAGCATATGGGGTGCACATCAGTCTCTTGTCAGCAACATAATTCGAGATTTGTAGTCCATATTTAAGCAGTCAGTGGCTTAGCCTGCAGCACTATTTGTTTCACGCCCGCACCACCCACTTTTCATGCTCCTCATGTTGCAGTTGCACCTCCAAGGCCTTGCGCTGCCGCCACATCTCCCACACAGCCTGGCTCTCAGCATCGTGCTCCTTGAGGTATTTCACGTCTCTGTCTGTGAGCGTTTGCCGGTTGTGGCGCAGCGACCCGGGCCCGCCCCACTTGCTCCGTGGCGCACCCACAGGTTGCAGCACCGTGTACTGGGGCGAGGTGTAGCCATAGCTGCACGTAAAAACATCAAAGTCTCAGTGATGAAGCTGCAATAATTTGTGTTGTTGTGTTGTGATTGGTGCCTCTACCGCGTATGGAACTAGCAGGCAGCGCCACGTGATAACAAGAGCTCGTGTCAGACAGGAAATCGGTCTTACATGGTCTTTGTGGGTGGAGCATGATTTGATGAATGAGCACGCTGAACAACGCACCTGCCGATAAGTCGCCCGCCTCCTGTCTCGCCTTCTTGATAGGTTGAATACAGTCCAAGTTTGCTGCGAGCCATATCAGATGTCTTCATCAACCCCATCGCTTTGGGCTCTTCAAGGTGCGTGTAGCCCGAGGCGCCTGCTGGCTGGGAGTGGCTGACAGCGGCAGTAAGCGATGGGAGTAACGTTGTGGCTGGCCTGCCCTGGCTTGGAGGTGCAGATGTGCTCGAGGTTGAAGATGTCTTTGGAGGCCCACTGTGAGAGCTTGCAAGCCCTCCTCTACTATTGCTGTTGGCCATCGCTGCTGGTCCTGAACGCAGGCCTTATAAAGTGAGGTCCACTTGCTTGCTACCTATTTGCCACTCTCGGCCTAACATAACCTCTTGCGAACTGTGTAAGTGCTTGGGTGCTGTGTTGTTTTGCTGTAAAACTTGCTTGTGCTCTGCTTGTGTCGAGCCCTTCACGGTGAGCAATACATCCCATACGGACGATGCTCCAATCTGCATGCGTCTGTGCAGTCGCCCAAACCAGTATGGTTGTGTCCCCTACCCGCTAAGCAAGGCTTGAAAGCAGCAGCACACATTGTGGAGTAACTGTCGTTGTCTGCTTCTGCAGAAGTGGGTTCCTGTTTAGCACCCGTTGTTGCGCTTCTGGTGGGGCAGTCCTTCACCTTGGTTCAGCGTGCCAGTCCGCAAGTAGGCTTCAGCTGGAGCAGCTAACTAGCAACGGCTTGCTGGTATGTTGAAGGCACGGCAAGCGGTGGGAGTGCGCCCAGCGGCGTCGAGGTGCGTAACAACTGCTTGTTGGCCCACGCTCCTTGCGCCCTTGTTGCAGGACTGTCCCGGGTGTTGTGCAGGGTGATCAATAGAGGATTAATGAGCATACGCCTTCAGTAGTTGCTTATTTGGGTACCTTTGCAGGCGGCTGGTATGCTCTCCTGTGGCGCTTGCAGCAGGCTTTGGCGGGGATCAGCGGTCAGGTATGTGGCATTCGCCCAAGACAAGAACCACGCTGCATATCTGCTGCTGAAACGCATTTGTGCTCACGACAGAGGTGCCCGTGTACGCCCGCAGCCCTGATCGCCGTTGCGTTCGCCGAGGGTTTAGCTGGTTCGTGCGTGACTCTCGTTCTTGGCTTTGCTTGTTTGCAGATACGTTAGCAGGCATCAGCAGGAGAGCTTCAGGGCTGTATGAGGTGTCGCAAGCTGGCCTGGCACAGATGGGCAGCCTAACGTGAGTCAGGGGCTGCGTTTCAGCCACAACGCAGACGTGTTGGGTGGCTTTTGCACCGCGTCCTGAGGTCTGTACCTCAAGCGTGCATGCTCTTTCTTGAGGCTTTGTATGTCTTGGTGTTTTGCCTGGTCGTCAGGCGCACACCAGCACAAGGGCCACCACGCGACGTATCCACGTCCGCAGTGTCAGTCCCCAAAGTGCTGTGCAAGCCTCCGGGGCAGAAGCAAATGGAGTGGGTGGACCTGTGGGAGGCCTATGTAAGTCTCTGACAAGGAAACGTATTGCTCAAGCACACCCGCTTTGCTCGCCACGACCTTGCCACGCAGCTGCCGGAACGAGCCGTTTGTTTTCTGCTTCCATGCCGCGTACTCGCAGACGTACAACAAGGTCGTGTTCATCAAGCAGGCCCTTACAGAGGACCTTGCCAACAACATGATCGCCTTGACGTTGCACCTGGACTCGATCGACAACAAGCGCATTTACTACTGGCTCAATTGCCCAGGAGGCGAGGTACGAGCCCAAGGCCTCCCCAGCCATACTTGCTGCTTGATATCTTCTTGCTTTGGTTACGGCTGGTGCCTGCCCTGGCCACGTCCGTCACCAGGCGCTGCAGCCCACGGTGTGCGACCCTGAAGCAGTTCTGGTGCCGTGTCCCTCCCCTGCGCAGGTGGTCCCCACGCTGGCGCTGTACGACACTATGCAGTACGTGCGCAGCAAAACCGCCACGGTGTGCTATGGCGTGTGCCTGGGCATGGGCGGCTTCCTGCTGACAACAGGCGGCGAGAAGGTGACACGCTTGCAGGGGCACGCAGGGGCACAGCCGCGCGCCTGCCTGCCACGCATGTACCGGCACGGCCCTGCATGTTGCATGTGGTGGCGGTGTGTGCATGGCTGCCATACGATGGCATTCCAAGGCACGGAGCGGGCATGGTGCATGGTTCATGGTGATGGGTGACGCTTCGCCCACAGGTATCACAGCTTTGAAAAATCCCCCTACCTGAGCCCCCTGTCCAACACGCACAAATGCATGCATGCATGCATGCTGAGGTCACGTGTACAGCTGTGTGCTGGCTGCCCACTGGCAAGCCGCTCCAACGCACCGCATCACCTTGATGCACCGCACCAAACACTCATGCAACCCCCCCTAATCAGCCCGCGTGCGGTGCGGCTGCTGCTGCTGCAGGGCTACCGCTTTGCGATGCCACACTCCATCCTCATGATGCACCACCCCTCCGGCGCGTCGCGCGGCCAGGCCAGCGAGATGCACCTGGAGGCGCGTGAGCTGGTGCGCATGCGCGACTACCTCAGCCTGCTGGTCTCAAACTCCACCGGCCAACCCTACGACAGGGTAAGCAAGGCTGCCACTTGGGGGCGCTGTCACGCTGTGAGCCGCCCTGGACGAGTGCATGCGTCCGCGCGTTGTTGCTATACGCATTGGTTCGCAAGGGCAGGGTGTGCTGGTGGTGTGCGGGTGTGGGTGCGGGGGATAGGGGTGTTGGAAGGGGAGGAGTGCATGCAGGAGAGCAGTGCTGTGCGTTGTGCTGGTTTTTTTGTTTGTGTTGTAATTCCGCTGTGCTACTCCCTGCCTCAGCTATCATATGAGCGACAAGTCTGACTCTTCAGCCACGCAGCGCAACCACGCCCTGCGCGTTGTGCTCCTGTGCTGACTGCTCGTTGTGCCTGTCACTGCCACCGCTGCAGGTGATCAGGGAGCTGTCGCGTAACAAGTGGATGGACCCCAAGCAGGCGATCGAGTATGGCATGATCGACAAGGTCCTGACCTCAGCCATGCCCAAGCAGACAACAGGGCCCAAGTTCAACTTCCAGCGCAACGAAGGCGCCGGCCTCTGATGACCTCCTGGCAGCCTCCCTGTCTTGCTGCCCTGCGTTTTTATGGCACGCAAGCCTCCTGATTGCGCACGGCAGCTGAAGCTTGCAACCGTCCAGGCTGCTGACGTTGTTGCACAGCTGCCATGCTCAGGCGTGATGTGCCTGCTAAGCAAGTGTGTATGTTCAAGACCCATGCTTGTCCTGACTCGAGCCGTTGGGGTGCGATCCACTAGCCAAGCAATGCAAGTATGCAACCAACCAGCTTTGCAATGAGGCACGTTCATGCGAATGCAGGCTGAAGCAACTGGGCCCACCTTGCGGGCTCATCATTCCTGCTTGCACCTCGTGCTACTCTGTGCTTCCTTTCATGTTTATTGTTGCCGTCTCGCACCCTCCCGTGCTGTAAATGACGTGATAGCGTTGGTCCTTCGCCATGAGCTTGCGGTTTGCGCTTGCCGGCGCGCAAGTCCGCCACTTCAAGACAGCGCTCGTGACAGTAAGGGAGCTCAAGAGCACCGAGCTAACAATAGAGGCTGTGCCTGAGACAGTGAGTGCAGCAGCAGGCTTTGTTCCTGATACGCTTGGCTTGGCGGGAAACGCGCGCTATGGTTTCGAAACGGCGCCCCTGCCACTCCTTGGTGACAGGTGAACCTTCGTGGACTCAACAGCGCCCTATCAGCCTTCATATGCCTACAGTTCAACAGCGACTTTTTTGAAAACTATGAGGTGTCGAGTGCTGTCGTGCAGGGGGCCGTGCTCATCAAGGTAAGCCCTCGTCGTGCTGGGTGGGCTTGGCATCAGGGTTTTGCTTGCAGGAGGTGGATCTTCAGCTATATTTTGGTTGCTACTTTTGCAGAACGTTCTTGCAGCGTTCCGTACGCCCCGGGTGGACACGATGTCGTTCGACCTCGACACCGTCAGGTGCACGCTCACAATAATCGTCAAGTCCGAGGACGGTACGTCACACACTCGTATCACACATCGAGCTCAATTGCGATGCCTGGACTCTACTAAGCGTGACGGACTAAGTTCGGCTGTGTTTGACGTTGAGTTGTGGGGCGTGTGTGACGCTGCAGGCATGGTGAAGAAGTACGTCTGTGACTGCGTGGACGGTCAGCAGCAGGTGGCGGTGGTGAACAAGGAGGAATATCCTACAGCTGTGGTGGCGGAAGCAAAAGAGCTGGACAAGTAGGTCACTTGACGCCGCGCGGGAAGTATCAGCACACGGGAAGTCGCACAAGGCCGTCCTACTGCGCACCACCTCACCTGCTGTGATACCATGCGACTCGGAAGCTTTCCTGGTCGACCCTGCATGCAATGCCGTCTGGCCATGCGCACCATCCTGACATGCTTTACGGCTGCACACATATACGATATATGCACCAGGCTCAGACATGTGCGCGTTTGCGCGCAAACACCAAGTAAATCGCATGCACCCTACCTCTCGATCCACTGTGCCTCCATCCATGGCTTGCACACTGGGATTTTGCCTCCCCTCCTGCTGGCCCTGCCCCCCCACCCAAACATAATGTGATCAACTTGCTCTCAGGCTGCTGGAGCCGTTTGAAAAGGGGCTGGACGAAATCACCATGATCGCGCATCCAGATTCCGCTGCCAACGCCGCCAACAACTTCCGCGCCTGCAGCATCCGCAGCTTCCAGGACCCCACAAAGGGTGAGGGAGAGAGTGCGCTGCCGAGCTGTCCCAATGCGGCTTCAGTGGCAGGCTCCTCGTACGCTTAGGTTTAGATGTTTACACTTGGAGCTTTTTATGTGCACGGCGTGCCTGGCATGTGGGTCACGCGGGAGTGGAGGGTTGTGGGGGACTGCGGACGTGAGGTGCTGGGGTGGGACGGCGGAGAGTTGCGGGACTCAGGAAGAAGGCGTTCAGTTTTGCATGTGGCAAGGGTTTGCAGGGAAGGGGGGGGACTTTGGCCGAGTGCATGCAGACACCACGACACTCTTGACCCCCCAGTGTCGGCTCAACGGTGCTTGCCCGCGCCACATGGACGCTTGGCGTTGGCCCTGTCGCCAGTCTGCTGCCGTCATTACCAGTGTGCGTTGAGCATTCATATACGAAGCGCTGCGAACAGGCGAGCGCACCTGATTGCATCTTCCCCCACCCCACATGCTGACGTGCATGCATCACACGGTACACACCAGTGTGTTGGTCACACCGCCCGGCTGCCGCCCCTCACCTCTCCCCTGTCCGCAGGCGCCAATGAGCAAAGCCTGCAGACGTCGCTCACGCTCGACACGCGATCGGTGTTTGTGTCTTACTCGCACCAGAGCGACGAGCCCGCGGATGTGACCTTCAATTTCAAGGTATATCAATGAACATGCATGCACGCATGTACGCTATCTGTCCAGCCATCTGTCCTCCAGCACCATAACTGTGTGGCAAGTTATGCATGTAACGCGCTGCATACCTGCTTGCTGTCTGCATGTCTGTCTGTCTTTTGTCCTTCAGGGAATGCAGGTGCTCAACGTCAAGGCGCATGCCCGTCACCCTCCTGGTGTGGCTCATGATCGCTCTCTTGCATGCATGTGTACATGTGCGTCCAGGATTTCCGCAACATGGTGACGCTGTGCCAGCACATGGACGCGGATGTGCTCATACGCTTCGGCCAGGCGGGCTCCGCGGTTGTGGTAGAGCCCCACTTCAAGGGGGTGCAAGTGAGCAGGGGGTGATGACTAGTGGAGGGTGGGGGGGAGAGGAGGGCGAGGGGGGTTTGTGAGAAGGGGAGTGTAAGGGGGAACAAAGGGGGAGTGGGGGAGGGACAAGAGTGGGAGGGACCAATGAGCCTGCATGGGCCAGGCTGCATGCTGCGGCCAGTCAGTGCGTGGCAACTATGTGGAAGGTCCTGCCGGTGTGCGAGTAGCAGATGGTGGGTGGGGTCATCAGCGTATGCACGACCCTCACTTGATGGGTGGGGGAGTGTAGGGCTAGCACCACCTTCAGCAAGCGCTGACGAAAGCCCCATGGCATGAGCCCTCTGACTGCTGCCACATGTGTCGGTGTTGGAGTTATTTGCTTCCTGTGGGGCCATACAGGGTGCTTTCCATAAAACCGTGCAGAGTGCATATGCGCGACGATGGAAACTGCACCTGAGGACGGCGTGTGTGTGTCTCTCTGTGTTTGCGCAACCCCCCTTGTCTTGGCTTGCGTGTGTGTCCTGGCTGTGGCTGGCTGGCATCAGGCGGTGGACTACACTGCGGAGCTGGTGCTCGCCACGCTCAACGACTCGCAGCTCACGCCAGAGTACTACCGCGAGGTGCAGGCGCAGCAGCAGCAGCAGCAGCAGCAGCGCCAGGCCACGGCGGCGGCAGCAAACAGGGCAGCCAACGGCGGCGCGCGTGGCAACGGAGGCAACGGAGGCCCGCTCGGCAACGGTATGCGTGCGATGCAAGAGGAACAGCAGGACGAGGATGATGACGATGATGTTATACAGGCATACCCGGAGGAGGATGATCACACCGATGCGCAGCAGCGGGCGCAGCGGGCGGCGCCCGCAGACACGCGGGGCCCCATGCCGCCCCCCGCCGGCCGCCCGGCCTCCCAATTGCACCCCACCAACGGCAACGCGGTGGCGCGCCAGCATCCGCAGCAGCAGCACCAACAGCAACACGGTCGTGCTGCCTACGCCGAGCCTGCAGCCGCCGCAACTAGCGGTGTGCAAGGGTCCAACATGCTGCAGGGCACAGCGGCCGCCGCCGCTGCGCAGGCTGGCCGTGGCCCGCGAGACACGCTAGCGCGTGGCGCCAGTGACGACGTGGACGCCAGCGGTGCAGGCCGGGGCGATTCGTTCGGGCGGTCGGCGGGGTCCCCTGCGTCGTCCGGAGGGCCCTCACTGATGGAGGAGGGGGAGGCTGCCGGCAGGCTGCGGCGCAGCGGACGACCCTCCTCGGTCTTCGCTGCACCGCCGCCGCCGCAGCAGCAGCATGCCCGGCAGCATGCTGCCGCTGCGGCTGGCGGCGAGGGTGCAGCGGGCGCGGCCGCTGTGCGCCAGCGCTACGCGCAGCACGCCCAGGTGGCACAGCAGCAGCAGGCGCAGCAGGGCTCTGGCCGCGAGTACCTGAGGGGGTTCCCGGCACCAGATGGAGGTGGCGAGGACGGGCAGGGCTCGCTCACGGACCCTGAGCAGCTGCCGGGATTCGCGGGCCCCCGCGCACCTCCGCAGCAGCCCCACTACCAGCCCCACCACCAGCAGCAGCAGCAGCGGAGGGCGACAACAGCAAGCGCTGGCGTCGGGCCGTCATCGTCCACCATGCCCTCTGCACCAGCGGCTGCGCGCGGCCGCACAGCGCCCGCCAGCAGCGCATCTGCGGCGGCGGCGGCGGCGCTGCATGGCACGCTGGGCGAGGTGTACGTGGCTGCTGGGTTGGGCGACGACATCCTGATGGAGGGGGACGAGGGGGATGACCGGGGCCCGCCTGCCCCTCCTGACCACCTCCCTGGCCACCATCATTATCACGCTCAGCAGCAGCAGCAGCAGCAGCAGCAGCAGGTGGCATACGGCAAGGGGCTGCACCATGAGCCTGCGCACCAGGCAGCCCCCCTTGACACCTCCATGCAGGACCAGGGCCCGCAGCATGACCCCGGCGACGATCTGGGTCACGCTGGCAGAGGCGACGCCCGCGTGCATGAGGACGATGAGGATGAGGAGGAGCTTCCGGCCACGCCGCCAGAGCAGCAGCACCTGCCGTCATTCGGCCCGGGCATGCTGACGTCGCCTGTGCCGGGTGCGCTGCGGGGGGCCACAACGCCGGTGCCTGAGGCGTCGCCTGCGCTGCTGAGGCTGATATCCGGGCTGCAGCAGCAGCAGGGCAAGGATCAGGCGTAGCAGCAGGGCCAGCACCCATCAATGGCTATCAATCTATCATGATGGTGAACACACACTAACAAGTGCTCAATCCTGGCTGAGATAGCAACAGCCCCAGCGTGATGTGCATCGCATTGCGCTTGCAGCAGCACTCGTATCCCTGCTGTTGCTGTGTGCCGTGCGCTGTGCATGAAAGCGGCACAGCGCTACCAGGGGGCCGACTGCAAGTCCGCGCTCGTGGCTACATACGCAAGGCAGTCAACGACACGGCCTTGGCACGTTCACTCACCAATCACCACACGCATACACTGACACGCAAATGCGCATACTCAGAATAGCGTTCGTTTGCTGCCTGCTGCGTCACAGGGTTGTCAGGCCTCTATACATCCACGCGCTGTCGTCAAGCATAGTGTAACCGGATAGGTGGATGCCGTATTGCCGTTGCTCATAGCTTAGCCACGCGCTGTGCACCCGTGCCATGCATAGCGTATTTTAGAACGCCCACCTAACATAGGCATGCAGCAACCCAGTGCTCAGGTTGCTGGAACCTCGCAGACACCATCCAAGCAACCATGGCCTGACTCAGGCTCCAAGTTTCATGAAATTGACTTTACTCCTATGTTCTACCCAGGTCCTAACCCCCCGACCAAACGCGGGCTGCAGGGACGTCAGACCATGCTAGGATATGGCGCACGTAGTGCCTCTGTGCACCTTTGGTATCAAGTGCCGTGGCTTGCATCGTTCCCATACTGTTACACTTCCCAACAGGCTCCAACTCACTACATATTATTGGAAGCCAGTCACAAGAGACAGTGCAAACAGGCATGTTGCCTGCAGTTAGAGTGTGGTGCTGGTGAAGGCCACGACACAGCAGACACTTGTGTATGTGCGTTTGCGACTTTGCGCCCTTAGCCGTGCTCCCTCAAGGGGTCAACCTCCAAGCATGGCTTTGTTCGGAGGAAGAGATTGATAGGCTGCAAGCCTGAACCTGTGCCTCACATGTACAAAGGTCTCACACTGTCAGCGCAAGCGATGTTGCATGTCTTGCTGCCGTGTGCGGTCGGCGTGCGTGTGCTTGGCACCGGGCCTGGCGCCGATTTAGGAACTAGGCGTGGCATCAAAAGTTCTCACGAGCAGCTCTCAGCAGGAGTTCCCATACGTGCCGGAGCATTGGGTCGTAGTCACTAACTGGCCCTCCCGCTACGGCGCATGGTGTTTGGAGTCTAAGCTCTGCACTTTGGGTGTAGGGCACCTCAATAGCACCCAATTGTTAGACGCTATTGGGAAAGGCTGTTCAGCTGAGTGCAGGCGTTCCCATTCGTGTTTAATGAAGGGCGGTAGGCATGTTGGCCCCGCTCTGCAGCTAGGCCTTGGCTGCGGGATTGTCCTACATCCCTGCATGATTATGCCCGAGACCTAGACAATCGTCATTTGCGTTGCCCTTACTAGCAGCCAGGGGCCTCCACCCCTCATAACCTCAGCCCACCCCTGCTTGCTTGGCTTCCTACATCCCGTCTGGTGAAACACCTTCCTTTCAACAGAACTGCAACATTCAATACTGCAAGCCTCAAAACCCACCAGAAAGGCCAGGACAGTTTGTCCCGCAACCGAGGGCTGCTATGGCCCGAAATGCCGATGGTCACCATCGGTTCACGACCAGCGCCATTGGACTTGCACTCCTTGCTGTCTTCCTGTTGACCAACCACTCGGTCAGAGCCGATCCTGTCGCGCAAATACCGTCAGCCTCTGGTGCCATGCCCATGTTCAAGCCCAACAGCATCCACATCAAGCAGCAAGACAATCATAGCCTGAAGTCTCGTGCTGAAGCAACCGCGTTGAACGCAGCAGGAGCCAGGCTCAAGTACTATGGAGGCCCCATCATATCGAACGTTAAAGTGTTTACTGTTTGGTAAGACCCAGGCCAGAATCTAAGCTGTAAACCCAGTCTGTGTGACTTGTAGGCATTGACGCAGGTTGTGCAAGCGCGTGTGCGTGGTGCAGCAATGGCGGAAGCTGGGGCGGCCCAGCAGTGTTCAAGGCTGGGCGCTTTACGGGCCTCGCAACTCTGGTTACAGTGCAGCAGTGTTAGTGCTAACACACTGCACCTCCACCCAAGCTTGTGCTCCATGCAGCAAAGCATTCTTCAACCGTCCAGTATGCACTGTCTGGCTTGCAGGTGGGGCGGCGCAAGCAAGGTTGCGTTCTCGCACAAGCTCAACCAGTTTTACGCTGGGATTGTCAAGTCTTCCTACATGTCCACGCTGTTCCAATACAGGTTGGCACAACTTGAACCTTGCATGGCTGATGGAATGTCCCAGCGTGGGTGCCCTGCGGTCTGACACTGTGCGTCAGCGCGGCGAACTGTTTGCCTACGCTTGCATCGCTTGACCCCTTGTGACTGTATTCCATGACATTCTGTCTTCAATGCGTTTTCATGTGCGCACTACGCAGCACCCCCACCCAGCGTATTGGTTACGGCACGTTCATCGGTTCGTACGACTTCACGACCGCCCCCACCGGCAAAATCACCGACGCCCATGTACAAGACAAATTGATGGCCCTCATCAACGCCGGCACCCTGCCCCTTCCCGACGCGAACACCTACTACGCAATCCACTTTGCCCCGGGTGTCACCATCAAGGATGGCAGCAACGCCACATCGTGCGTGGAGTTTTGTGCGTACCACGGGACGATCCCTACTAGCTCCGCCAACATGCAGAAGGTCCCTGCATCCAAGCGACCCAAGTACGTGTACTACGGCATCCTCCCGGACATGGGCCCGGAGTCAGGCTGCCACTCGGGCTGCGGCTCCGGAACCCAATTTCAAAACTTGTGCGCAACAGCCAGCCATGAGCTGGCGGAGGCCATCACGGACCCGGCGGTGGGCGTGGTGGACAAGTGGGGACCGCCGCTGGCGTGGTATGATAGGATGCAGGGCGAGATCGGGGACGCGACCGCGTGCACGCCGCTGACTGGCACCTTCAACGCCAACGGCACGGCGTTCACGGTGCAGCAGGTGAGCGCGCCCTGATGAGGGCAAGCCGCTGTGACGTAGTGCGGACTAACTGTTAGGCAGCGGAGCAAGGTGACTGCGATGCACTTTCCGATCTCCTTGCTGGCATGCAGGAGCAGCGGGGGATGCCGCCCACTTGGCAAGCCGAAGCATCCTCACTCTCACTGCTGCATGCATTGCATTGCGCACGCCTGCAGCAGTGCTGGCCGCATCCACACACATGTGATCATGCATTGACGCAAGGGGTACCGGTATCCACATGCATGCGTTCATGCATGCACTGTGCTTGTTGCTCTGGGCATCAATTGACGCAATGCTTGCGTGCCTGTGTACGGTTGTCATGGTGAACACTGGGCACCGCCTATCGCATCTGTGTGCGCGCAGCTGGTGTCCAACTGCGACAAGGCCTGCCGGGCGTCCACCAAAGACACCGTGTGCAAGACGCGCTCGTGGCACCCAAGCAAGCACTCCTGCCGCTCAGCCGCCCGGGTGGTCTGCAAAGCGGCCGACCAATGCCACAAAGCAGGTGAGCGCTGCACAGTGGTGACGCCATGACTGCAGTCAGCTTCAAAATCCCGTTGTCCGAGGGTATCTGCCAGGCTTGGGTGCATGGCAGTTGCATGCGTGTGGCAGTGGGTGCAGACCTGTGGCACAGCTTTGCGTGGTGCACTGGGTGGTCTCAGTCCTGGACGCTGAGGTGCATATGGTGATGCGTACCTGTGTCAACTGCGCGCTGCAGGCGTGTGCGACACCACCACCGGGCTGTGCACCAAGCCGGCCAAGCCCAACGGGTCGGCCTGCAACGACGGCAAGTCATACACCAAGAAGGACACATGCCACGCCGGCGTGTGCCGGGGCGTCAAACGCAAGAACCTGTTGTAGAGCTAGTAGGGCGCCGCCTTCCTCACGGGCGCTCATGGGAGACTGAGGACACACCATTCATCGCCAGCTGCCAACACATATGCGCTTTAATTGATTAATACTGGAGTCCAGTATTGTATTGCCGGTATTGCACGCCTAGAGGCTAGAGGTTGCAGGCCAGTCCTGGTCCAGGTTTGCGTGAGTGCCAGGCTTGCAGGTTTGCGCCATCTGCACTGGGTTTCATTAGTTCCTCTTCGCCCGCTGCAAACAGCTGCACTGCTGCATGCTGCGCACCACGCAGTCCCCTCAACACTGTTCCATTCTTCACGGTGTTGTGATTACCCCAAGCTAAGCGCGCTGCACGCGCGCTGTGAGTCTGTGGCTACTGATACGTTTCCGCGCGCGACCATACATCGCTGTTGCCATTGCGCGCGATGCACATTGTTCATGTACGCCCAGTGCATGATTGCGAGGTGCGCGCGTCCATTGATTGTTACTCCCAACCCAGCTGGACGGAGCCGCGCTGTCCCACGCGCCCCGCCATGCTGCGCCATGTATATACGCACCAATGAGCAAATTCATACCAAATTGGTGCGGCAGCATAGGGCCATATGCTCACGCTCCGGCAACGCCGCGAAGGACACAGCATAAGCCCGCATGCCGCATGCATGCGTTCGTGCGGACCAAATGTTGTCATGGCTGCGGCAAGTCCGTGTCATCGCAGTCCACAATGTGGCCAGATTGCAGTCATGATGAATGAGTAAGCTGTAACAGCCTCCTTCCGCCAGCCTTTCGCTCAAGTTGTGCTTGCAGTGTGGAGAGGCGCTGCTAAAAGCAACGTGCGAGCTGCTGCTGCATTTGTCAAGCACAATTGTGCGACACGCGACACGTCACTCAGCAAACGTCGGCACAAGCATGTCACCTCCCAGGCTTTGGGCTCACTAGCATGCGGCGACCACCGGCAACCCGCATGCCGGATCGGACTCCTGTCCTGCTGTCCGTCGCGATGTGGTGTGTGATGCAGGCGCTGCAGCGGATGCAAGTGCATCACTGCCAGCTGCAGTACAATCGATATGTGCACAGCTACTTTGCTTCACTTTCCAGTTGTATACGGTGCTGGCTTGGTCACGAGTCACGACACCCTTGACGACATGCTTATGCTGCAGCGGCAGGTCCCAGTCGCAACCAACCTTTGCAGCCTACGCCAGTCACACCGCACACCCACTATCGTTCCCAGCAGAGTGGTCTCAGGCCACTTGAATACCTTAGCTCCTAGGAACCCTGCGTGGCTGCCGGAAGTGCGAGCGTTGCCTGTTGGACAAGACTCGTTCAAAATGGCCCCAAAGCCAGCTCCAACGCCAGAGCAGCTGCGCAGTCGCGTAAGGGACCTGCTTGAGGCTGCAGACCTGGAGACTGTATCCGAGAGACAGCTGGTGGCGCAGCTGAAGAAGGAATACCAACACGAGATCGATACGGAAGTCGTAAAGGTTTGTGCCTTCACCCGAGCGTGAGCAGAACAAAGCTGTGCACGCACGCTGCAAACAACTGGGTTTTCCCTGCTATTGTGCACATACTGAGTGCGACACCTTACGTCAGAGACTGGTCCAAGGTTGCGCTGCACCTGCACACCTAGCCCGTACCTGCGCGCACGGGCGATTGCGCCACTGCAGACTGAAGTAAAGGCCTTCCTGGCGGAAGTCAACGAAGAGGTTGACGCTGAGGAGGACAGTGAGGAGCAGCAAGAGTCAGAGGACAGCCCAGCAGACAAACAGCCCGCGGGACGCAAACGCAAAGCGGGCGGCACAGCAAGCGGGCAGGTGCGGGTGCCAAGCAGTGCCTGTGAGGTATGAAGTGAGCGCTGCAACCAGCAACCCAACCAGAGCGTTAATGTGCTGCACCTCGCACTGGCCTGTGCACGACACAACCTTGCAGGCAGCTAAGCAGGCGCGGACCACTACCACTGTGTCAAGTGACGACATACTCAAGGTGGGCCTGGAGCCTTCGCCACTCAAGTGCGCCACCGTGCGTCGCTTCAAGGGCAAAATCTATGTGGACCTGCGGGAGTACTACACGGTGAGCTGTAAGCGCCAAACTATCAAACAACAGGCTCACGACCAGCATGCAAAGGCTACGTCGTACGTTCATGCCACAACGCCAGATTGACTTTCCCTGGAGCAGGCTGTGAATGCATACCACGGTCATGATTGCATGCATGGTTATTTGCTAAAGAGCTTCCTGCTTACGTACTGTAACACGACATAAAGCAATGGCCGGGCAGGCGTCGTACTGCCCGGCGGGGCCTCAGCGCGGCGCAGTGCGTGCATCACAACACAGGAACGTGCTGCATGCGAAACGAGTCTTGGCAATGTGTTGGGCAAATCAATGGATTCGGACTGCGGCCGTACGAGTGCCGCCGGCGCAGCAGCAGCTGATGCGGGCAGCAGGTGCATGGGCATGCATGTGCACAGCACGTGAGCATGCGACTTATGGCGCGCTGCTCCGCGTACGCCTGCCTGCCCATGTGCGTTGTTCCACTCTGCGGGCGTCATCATGGCGCGGTGTCCGGTGTGGTGACTGGTGACAAGCCTGATGCCTGGTGGTGGTGGTACTGGTACAGGATGCCGGCAGCGGAGAGGCCAAGCCGGGCAAGAAGGGAGTGTCCCTCACGCCAGAGCAGTGGGCCGTGCTGGCGGCGGCGCTGCCGCGCCTGGCCACAGCGCTGGCCGGCGGCAGCAGCTCAGCGGGGGAGGCTGAGGAGGTGTTGGTGCTGGGGCCACCGGGGACCAACAAGCGTGCTGAGCTGGGCGCGTACAAGTAAGCGCGCGCAGCTGCGGGTACGGTGCGTGGGTTGTGAGTGTGTGTAGGTATGCGTATACCGTGTAGACTTGTGTGTTCAAGTGTTTATTCCCGTGAGGCCATGTAGTGTGCGTATGTGTGTGCGCTTGTGCGCGCGCATGGTGTATGCATGCGCGCCGGTTTGAGTGCAGCTGTACGGGTGGTATGAGCATGTGCGTCGCCTCTGATGAGGTGCATCACCGACACACCAGGTCATTGTGTGTCCAGTATATGCATGCGTTGAGGCAATGATGGGCTTGCTTGGAGCTGCGAAGAACGGCCTGGCTGTCCTGTTGAGCAGTTGAGCTTGCCCTCCCATCACATATGTTGACGTGTGTGCTTGGTGTGTGCTTGGTGTGTGCTTGGTGTGTCAGGGGTCGTGCGCGGCTGGATGTGCGGGAGACATACGTGACCGCCGCCGGTGAGGTCAAGCCCACTCAGAAGGGCTTGCCGCTGTCCCAGCAGGTGAGGGAGCCGCACGACACGACCCTGCAAACCAGTACACTACTGCTTACGTCCTGCTCCTACAGAAGTGGTGGCCACCACAGCGCCTGGGTGGCGTGGCCCGTGACTGCTTAATATGCAGCCCGGCCATCAGCACGCGCAGCCCTGCTCAGCTGCATCTCAGCCTCATCCCAGGGCGGCTGCATTCAACCAGATGGCCTGCATGCTGCTCACTACGGTACGCCGATGCGTGTGGGTGCCAGCGGCAGTATGCTGGGCACACATGGACTGCGGTGGGAGGGCACCTGACATTTGCCCAGCCTGGTATGAATTACAGCACACAGATGCTGCATGATGCTGTTGCGCTGCGCTTAGCCCTTGTGGCCCTCTAGCATGGCACGTGCATAGCTTGGTGAACCTCTTCTGCTGGTCCCCATCTGGGGGGGGCATGGGCCGTTTGGCCGACACGCTCCTGATGTTATGTTACATCATACAGCACACAGAAGTGTCAGTGACTGAGTGTGAAATGCAATGCTTCAGGCTTGACCGATGTCCCCTGCATGCGCGCCTTGCTGCCTGCTGTTGCACTTATTCACCCGTCAACCCTCAGGGGGTGGAGGCGCTGCGTGACGCGGCTCCGCAGATCAGCCAGGCCTGCGGGGCACCAGCAGCAGCACCAGCACCAGCAGCCGCGGGTGACGCACCCGCCGCACCCCCCGCCAGGGCGGCGGCGGCCACTGCGCCAGCAGCAGCAGCGGCAGCAGCAGCAGCAGCGGCAGCACCAGCCGGTGGCGGCGGCGGCGCTGGTAGTGGTAGCGGTGGCGCTGGTGCCGTGGAGAGCGTGGAGCTAGGGGGCGACAAGCGTGCAGCGTTGAGCCGCTTCGGTGGGCGGCTGTCTGTGGACCTGCGGGAGTGGTACACGGTGAGTCCAGGGGCGGCAGTACAGGCAGTGCATGCGGTACAGGCGGTACAGGGCAGGGCAGGACAGAAGTCAGGCACGGGTCGTGGTGGGGGATTCAGGCATGGCGTGACGCAGGGGCTAGGGGATGAGCGAGGTGCACAAGTGATTGGCCGGCAAGCAGGTCGAGGAACGATGCATTGGGCAGCTGATCTGGAAGCATGCGGCACCACACCAGCAAGCCAGCAAGCCATGGTCCCTACGCAGTACGCTGGATGCGCATAGCGGGATTCGTCTGCACAGTTCGCTCTTCAACTGCTGTCTGTTGAAGAAGTCAACGCCATGCCACCGTCACAAGCGCCGCAGGCGCCACAGCCTTGAACGTTTGCTGGTGGTGCATGGGCGGCCGCACAATGCGCCAGCATGTGCTGATTGGCACAGACATGCTTATCCGTGGCATCATGATGCGGCCGTGGTTGCTGCCTTCCCGCCGCACTCGCTGATGCATCATTAGTTCATTACCACACTGCAAATGCTGCGTATCGGCATAGATATCGCGCGTCGCGTTGTTTTACATGTAATGACATGTGCCGATGAGACGCACGTTACGCCTGCATCCTCGGGTCACGCACAACCAGGTGCCCAGCTCCTGGCTGCCGCATCTCTGCAAGCGCACCCACCTGCCTGCCCGAATGCCTACAGGCTATGGGCCACCTGATGGCCTCAGCGCCTCTGACCAGCGGCCTGCACATCATGCGTGTGTGTGTGTGTGTGTGTGTGTGTGTGTGTGTGTGTGTGTGTGTGTGTGTGTGTGTGTGTGTGTGCACAGGACAAGGCGTCCCGCGAGCTCAAGCCCGGCAAGAAGGGCATCGCGCTGTCGCCCGCCGACTGGCGCCTGGTGGTGGGCGCGGCGCCCGCCATCAGCACAGCGCTGGCGGCCAAGGACATGCGGTACGCGCTGCAGCTCAGCGGCACGTAAGTAGTCATGCGACCATTACGAATGCGGTTACTGTACGCCAGCGCTCCAGGACATGTGCTGCCTGCCTGCCTGCCACTGCCAGTTTAGTGTCTCACAGCGGGCTGCACGCCCCTGCATTGCCCCTGCCACTGCGTGGCCAATGAGCTGCACGCACAGCGGCAGCTAGCACAAAGTGTCCTGTCATGCTTTCTTACGTGCTTGAAGTCGCAGCAGTGGCCTGTCCACAGAACTCAGCTGCGCTGTTTGCAGCCACCGCCACCACCGTCGCCATCACCACCACCACCACCGCCTGTCGCTGCTGCTGCATCTACCGTGTGTCCAAGAGCGCGCTTGGGGCGTTTGTGATACAAATGCACAATGTGCATAGCAGTCATTGCGGGCCCGTGCTGTGTGTGTAATCGCAGGCGGCGCATGTCGCTGAGTGAGTTCAAGGGCAAGACGTACGTAGGCATCCGCGAGTTCTACACCAAGGACGGCCAGCAGCTGCCGGGCGCCAAGGGCATCAGCCTCACGCCCGAGCAGTGGGCGACGCTAGAGGGCGCGCTCACGCCGCTGTGCGCAGCGCTGGCGGCGGCCGAGGCGTAGATAGCCGGGAACCCAGCATGTATTTGAGGGTTAATGGTGGTGAATGGATGCTGAGCTACCGCACGCTGCTCGGGCTTGCCTGCACCAGCAGCGTGTGCATGGCAGTGCTGCATGGGGTGTGGCTTGCCTGCGCCATCAGTGTGTGCATGCATGCATGTTGACTGGGTGCTGACTTAGTGCTGACTCAGGACTCCGGTGCTGAGCCGTGCGTTTCTGACCACGGCCCAGCCAGCGCTGAGGGTTCGCCCTCTGATTGATAATGGGTGGTTGGTGATGCATGCGTACGGGGAACAGTTGTACTGCCTGTATGACGATCGGATGTGTGACGATCGACACCTGCTGAGTGTGTAAGTGTGCACGGTCTCCTGTTGCGCTTTGCCACTGTCATTGGTGTGCATTTGGGAGTGGTGTGTGTATGGGACGCTTGGGGTTGAAACAACACTTGCCGGGCTGTCATCTTGACATGTTGCCCCTGCTGCCAGCGTGCCTGTTTGCCTTTTTGCCACCTTGACATACTGCCGTGCCCTTGCATGAGCTCTCTCGCGTGCACGTTGAATAGTGTGTAACGCCCCCCCAACCCCCCACCGTCTAGGCCCTTGCAGGCAGGCTGGACACGCATAATGCGGCAGGGTGGAAAACGCAGCGCATTCATCACAGCACTTGTACGTAGGTTGCATCCTCCTCCACACAGCTTCTGGGCACGGCCTCCAGCCGCAACATGTGCCACTGGCGTGGGTATTGCACAGTGCATACCGGTGGCAAGGCAGTTGGCGCATGCTCACGCATGGAGCCTCACACCACCCGTTAGGCTTGAGAACATTGCCTTTGCTTTCGTCAGTGCTTTGCAGTGGGCCCGTGCCCCTCTGCCCTCTCTCTGGCATGTGTGGTGTGTACCCACCCGCCCTGTACCCAACCAGCCCGTGCCTTGTGCACTGGGTGGTGAACAGTGAGCATCTAGGGACCTGGACGCAGCCCGGTGTCCAGGCCGCCCGCCATGTGCATTGCACTGGCTGGATGCATTTGCAGCACATGATATGAGCAGCTCAGCTGGATCCCTGTTGCCGAACAGCCTGTCTAGCCCGAGGGCACCCACTTTGCTGCACCTCATCCATTACTGAACACTCACCCTAACTGGCTGCACGCGACGCACGATGGCGGTTGGGCCGTATGTGGTGCAGCTGGACCCCCAGCAGGCGCAGCAGCTGGCGCAGGAGGGAGCCGCGCTGCTGCTCCTCGGCGTCCCTGCTGGAGCGCTTGTGGGGATAGACCAGCAGGTGGGTGCGCGTGCAGCAGGCGCATCTTGGCGTCTTGATTCTGCGTGGACCTGGAGAGCGGTCAGAAAACGCGTGTTTTCTAGTGCTGGAGAGTTACGTGGCCTATTGTGGCTTGTGCTGCGCAGGTCATGACGGTGGGGCCCAGGTTCTTGGGGGTCAAGATGGTTCCGCCAGGCACGCACTTTGTTTCGTACACCGTGCCTGGACGTCAGGGCGGCTACGGTGCCTGCTCTGGGTTCTATGTGCATGTGGAGCTCCGCCAGGTGGTCGTGAAGAAGTATGACGCGGCTTCGGAGACACTGGTGGACTTGCCAGAGGATGAGGTGCGTGCGTGCCTCTGAACGTGTCGTAAAGCTGCCTGCCATCGCAAACCGCGCCAGTATTGCCTTATGTCAACATGAACACGTATGGACCTGTACTGCTTTCAAGTCTGAAGTTGTATTTCTTCATTCACCTGTTTGCGTTACGCCGCTGCGGTGCAGGCGGCTCGTTTCGCCAACGGCGTCAGGCAGTTCGACTTTGACAGCGGCTTGGCGCCTTATGACTTGCCCAGCTTCCGCCAGTGGCTGGAATTGAGCCGTTACATCACCCCTGCAGTGCTTGATAGGCTCACCCCGGTGAGCCGCACCTCTGATCCGTTCTGGATCTCGTCCTGAAGCCGAAACTCTTCCGTGTCCAAGCTGATCTTGTACAGTCGTTGTGTGAGAGCTTGTTGTGCTTATGTGCCAAGCGTTGTGTTTGTTCCGGGCTGGTGAGCGGCGTGCAAGATCATGCTGTGCTGTGCTGTGCTGTGGCGTGCCCGTGTGTCAGGTTGGCGGCATGATCAGCATCGTGTGGGAAGCAGCTGACCTGGAGCTGCTGGAGCCACGCACGGAGGCTGAGCGCAGCCTGCTGCAGCAGCTGCAGGTGAGCAGCGTGAATGCATGATGGTTGCCCCCTCTCAACCACACCTGACGCACGCGTGATCGCATCCTTTCTTGGACATACATACCTGCAGACGCCGCGGGTGTTGTTGCTGGCTTCGCTCTGTTCCCTTGATGGCGTGGCACGGCTGGACGTGGCTTGGGTTGCCATGGATCTGTGGCTTGCGCGTGAACGACGCCACTCATATGCAGGATGGGCGGCAGAAGGCGCAGCAGCGGCGTCAGATGCAGCAGCAGGATGGCGGCGAAGCTATGCAAACGGACAGCGTAGGTGGGGACGACAGCGCAGGACATGCTCCTGCCACCACCTCAGCAGCCAGCGGCGCTGGCGAAGGTGGCAGTGGCGCACCGGCGGGCGCCGGCGGGCGCTGCTTCTACACGCAAATACCGAGGCTGGTGAAGCGCGCAGGTGGGTGGCGAGCGCACACAGCATAGCATGGGTGGTCACTGGCTGTCCTGCCATGTACGGCTGGTCGCAGCGCCCATGCGCCTGCCCCCCGCTGTCCACACGCCAGTTGAGTTACGGCAGTGTTGGATGCGCGTCGTGTCCGCTGCCATGATGGAGGGGCATGTTTTACCGTACGTACTCGTGTTCATCAGGAGCGGTCGGCGGAACGGCCCATCTCCCTCCAGATGGGGACCAGGCCACTGGAAGACGCTCACCACGGTGGAGTTGTATGATTGCATGTGGCTGTGCGCCCCATGCAGGCATGACGCCGCAGGAGCTTACGGCGCTCAACATGGACAAGACGCCCCTCCTGGAGCAGCTGCTGCAAGGGCCCTGGCGCAACAACAGTGGCGGCGGCAGTACGACATATGGAGGCACCGCCGGCTCATCGTCCACGGCTGCGGGCGCGCCAGCTGAGGGCGCGGGCCTGCTAGGGGAGCTGCAGTTTGCGTTCATCGCGTTCATGCTGGGCCAGTCGCTGGACGGTGAGTTGGCCTGGAGGGGGCAGTGAGGCGCACCCAGGGTGCACCATGACCAGTGGGCATTTGGGATTCTGGACCAGTCAGAACTCGCATGGGGTTGGTGATTGCCGTTGCAAGCGTGCTTCGCCTGCTTAGCGCTACACCGCTGCAGTGCTTACACCAGCGCCGACGCTACCGCAGATTCCACACGTGCCGGCTCATGCACCTGCCTGGGGTGCGACCGTGCCCTGATGCCATGGCTACGTGGAGTGCGTTGAACTTCGAGGTGCTTCAGTGAGCAGCCTGGCAGCTTGCTGGCCACGTTTCACCCCCACACACCCCTGGCCCCTGCCTGCAGGTCTGCGCCAGTGGAAGGGTCTGCTGGGCCTGATGCTGACGTGTGAAGGCGCCATGCTGGACAGCCACGTGGAGCTGTACGCGGCATTCCTGGCGGTACGCCCGCACACCATGGCATGCAGCGCAACGTTCGGGCACATGCAGCTGCAGCTGCCATGACGAACACATGCATTAAGCATCCATCCCGCTGGCCAGCATCAGCATGGACAGGCCGAGTGGTGGGCAGAGTTCTGTGCTTGCCAGCGTGCCATCGGTAATCCGATCATGCATCCCATGACGGGCGCGTAGGCCGACTGGAATGCAGCACTGCACACGGTTACGGACAACAGTACCGCTGTACATTCCAAATGCCAATATGATTGCGCTGCCTCATCACCACACACGTGCCAGCTTCCGACTACTGTATACCGTAGCGTAGGTGCTACCGTGCTTGTCCCACTGTCATGCGGATTACCGTTATACTTCACTGACCCCTGCAGGTGCTTCACGCGCAGCTGCAGTTTGCGCTGCGAGAGGGCAACACCGCGGCAGCGCCTGAAGCGGGTGGTGGCTCCGCCGCGCCTTCCCCCTTGGTGGATGACCTGCTGCCTGACAGCTTCCTCCGCCACCAGTTTGGCACGTTCTTCGAGGTGCGCAGCGCCCGCCGGGCTACTAGCCTTGGCACAGCGTGACTCATTAGGACGCCAGCGTCGCCATCATGTCATGTGTGCGGTGGTGAGGTTCGTTGCATGTGCCCATGTGTCATCCCAATGCCAAACAGTGCGTGTGCACACATACGCGCGTCCTCTTCCCGCTTGCAGGTGCTGCATGAGAACATGAGCGAGGTGCAGCCGGCGGTGTTCCAACAGGTGGGTGGGTGCGCAAAGGGTGGGTTCCACACACACGCACACGCACACGCTGTTGCCGAGCACCCGTGGTGTCAGTGTGCTGAGCTGGGCTGGGGCACCCTGCCCATGCGCCCGCGTCTCAAGCAATGCGCACCCAAACCATTCAAGCAGCGGGCCTGCATACTATGGTTAAACATATGCTGCAAGGTACGTGCGGTGTCGTGGTGCTGTTGTGCTTGCATGCACCCTCAGCCGCGCCTCGTGCTGGCTCACTGGCCGCGTTCCGCCGCTGCCTGCTACTGCTGCCTGCTTTGCCACACGTGCGTACATGTCTCACTATGTCCCACTGTATGTGTGTATGTACCGGGATGTATGTGTGTATGTGGCCACACTGCCAGGCGGAGCGGCTGCGGGGCCTGCTGCAGCGCTCGCTGGGGTGGCGCTTTGACGTAGAGCTGCTGGGGGAGGCGTCACACGGTGATGACGAGTACGCGCCTGTGGTGGTGGAGGGGGTAGCGGTGGAGTGAGTGATGACACCGCGGAGAGAGAGGGGCCGCACACGTGCGCACCCGGGTGTACGGGACAGGCGCTCAAGCAGGGCACCGGCGTTGCATGAATGCATCGGTGCTGTTTTCCTTAAACGCATTTGTGTTCCGACCGTCCGTCCCGCCCATCCCCTGATTGATTAATATTTACAGCTTGCCACCTCTTTTCGAGGGGCGGGGGGCAGACAGCCCCCCCGAGGTGTCAACCACCTCGAAACCAGACAGTTCCATGCTCACCGGATTGCCCCAGGTGGCTTGCTCGTGCAATTGTCCGTCCCGCCCATCCCCTGATCACCTGCATGCGCCCTGGCTGGCGTTGCTGCCGTAACATCAGCTGGCTGACAAACAACTGACCGTTTTATACTTGTATTGCGCATACTCTATTTACGGTGCTTGCTGCAACGTTGCACACCGGCACTGGGTGTGTTGCGATGAGGCGCGCTTACACGCTAGACGGGCTGCGTGCTGTAATCAGCAGGAAGCTCAACATACTGCGTTGACCTGTGTTGACTGAACGGTTAGGCCTGAGCCATTTGCGTGTGTCCGTGTGTGTTCAAGTAATAAGTAATTTACTTCCTGTTGGGCCATGCAGTATGTTTTCCGTGGGGCCGTGCAGTGTGCTTATGTTATGCGTGATAATGCATGTGTGTGCGTGTGCATGCTGCGCTGCGCCATCTAGGCAAGCCACTAATCCACCAGTAGTGCTATTATGACGTTACCATCACCACCGCAGCTCACGGGCAAAGCAAGAAGTGAAATGAAACAGGCGCAGGGCAGTGCAAAAATACCAAGTGGAGGAAGCATAGAGTGTTGAAAACATGGTGTGGACGAGGCAGGCGCTACAGCTCCGTGTCCCAGGCGATCTCGATGCACGTGCTGCCGGGCTGGCAGCGGTTGGCGAAGCCCACCCGGAGCTCCGCGCCCTCCAGCAGCGCCCCCAGCGCCTCCGCCTGGCCCAGCAGCAGCCCCACGCAGCGCCGCGTGCCGGCCGGCCCCACGCGCGGGTCCGCGCTCAGCAGCCGCAGCCGCAGCGCGCGCTGCGCCTGCATGCGTGGTAGAAGGCAGCAGCGTGACGCTGGCAAGCATGCAAGCCATGCAAGAACGCATGTGAGCAAGGCCCGGGAACAAGGGGTGCATTCTTGGTGCATTCCGTAGGTACTGCATGAAGAAAAATATCGAATCACATTGCCTGATAGCTCGGCCAGCATTGCAGCAGGTGCTGTGCCTCGGGTATGGCCGTACAATACAAAAGTTGAACAGTGAGGCTGGCACTGCAGTGGCTGGGTAAAGGGTGTCCTATGAGCGTGCAGTGCCAGCAAGCACAGTGCATGATGCATGCACAGTACGCAGTGTGCACGCGACCACTGCCACGCCTGCAGGCTGCACCAACCAGCACACATGACGCGGGCATGACAATGCAGCACCACTGCGTCATGGCCCGACAACGATGAGAGCTTGCTCATGAGCTGCCGTGTAAAAATATGATCTCTGCCCCTCATCCTTTCAGGCATATCCAGGACCGCCCGCCCTCTGCCTTGCACCCGGCAGGTCACTGGAGCGCGTGGGTCACCCCCGGCACGTACGAAATACGATGCCAGATCACAACCGTACAAGTTACGCACCCTGGCCAGCAGCTGTGCCACCGCCTCCTCCTGGCTGCGCCGCGCCGCCAGCCCCGCACGTACGCCGGGCCCCAGCGCCGCCAGAGCGTCAAACACCTGCGCGAGGGCAGAGTGCCGCATACATGCTCAAACAACCTTGTGGCCCTCTAGCATGCCGCGTGCATAGCTTGGTGAACCTCTTCTGCTGGTCCTCATCTGGGGGGAGCATGAGCCGTTTGGCCGACACGCTCCTGATGTAACATAACATAACATGCATACTCGAAGAACCGAGGACAATACACGCGCACACGCACACACCCTGCATGGGCCCATGGGGGCCTCGTCTCAATGAACGACCAGATGAACGACCCCGACAATATAACTTCGTCCCAGCTTTACAACACGTACACTCACGAGCAGGTGGATACAGGAATTTCGGGATCGTGAGGTGACACGTGCAGGTCACACAGCGCTGGCACTGCACCAGGCTGCTGCTTGGCTTCCTCCAGTACCTCGCTGCTGTTTGGACCCCTGAAAACTAGGGCTGCCGGTTGGGGCCACGACTCTCTGCGGGCCCCAACCGGCAGCCCTAGTTTTCAGGGGTCCAAACAGCAGTGAGGTAATGGAAGAAGCTGAGCAGGGTTCTTGCTAGTGTGTGTGCACTACTCAGGCATGTGTTATGGTAATATGGTACGCAACTATGCACTAGCGCAGCTGGCACTGCATGCTCCGCTCTACAGCAATCAGTGCCAATCATCCGCACCATCATTTCCACCATCATTTGCACCTCAGCAATGGGTTCAACCGACACCACCTACTTGATCGGCCGGCAGGTTCATGGGCACCTGCACATAACTCAGCTCGGGATGCACGCTGCAGCAGTCATGCCAGGACAAGCTACTGCTGCCGCCGCTGCTGCTGCCGGCGCTGCTCCCGGGCTGGCCACGTGCATTTGCTGCAGGCGTCACCGGCGGCAGCACACACAGCGACACGCCCGCCCAGCTCGCCCGGCGCTCCTCCCACGCTGCAGCGGCACGGCTGCTGCCTGCATCATCGCCGCCGCTCTTAGCCCTAGCTGCCCTGCCTTGCTGCTGCGACCGACCTTCCGGAGCCCCCGCTTGCTCCGCTGCTGATGTTGATGTTGATGTTGATGAGGATGAGGATGAGGATGACGGTGGTGGTGGTGGTGGTGGTGGTGGTGGTGGTGAGGACGCCCGTTCTGGCGCTGGCATCCAGGACCAGCCGGCGAACGCTGCTGACAGGCGTGAAGCCCATGTGGGCGACGCCCCGGGATCCCTAGGCAGCTGCCGCCGTCGCTTGCCCTCTGTTTGCGCCTGCTCCGCTCCCCCAAGCCCATTACTGCTCGGCCCGCTGCTGCCGCCGCTGCTGGTGCTGCTGTTGTCGGTTGCGCTGGTGGTCGCAGGGGAGGCGGCTGCGGAAGGGGGACGTGCTGAGGGGGCTGCATGCGCCGCGAGGGATTCTAGGAAGGCCCTGTACTGCGCT
Organism: Chlamydomonas asymmetrica; assembly: GCA_001662385.1. Lineage (NCBI taxonomy): Eukaryota > Viridiplantae > Chlorophyta > Chlorophyceae > Chlamydomonadales > Chlamydomonadaceae > Chlamydomonas > Chlamydomonas asymmetrica. The sequence continues at coordinate 81,764 of BDDA01000108.1, forward strand.
GCGGCGGCGGGCTGAGCCAGCGTGGCGTGAGGCGTGAAGACCTGCGCCAGGCCGGCGGCGGCCGCCACGCTGCGCTCCAACGCCCTCAGTGCCTACACACACGATACACGACATACAGCACACAGCACGATACAAGTGTATACAACACACAACACGCAGCACATGGTGTGTGACTCATGCATTGCTGCATCGCTGCGTGGTGACGTGTGTTGGTGGGTGGCCGCTACACTGGTGATTGAGGGTAGGGTGTGTACTCTCACTCACGCAAGTGATCGCTCAGGTGATGCCCAGCCAGAGCGTTTCACATCTTAAGAGTTGTGCACCATGTCATTTCTTGCACTGCACGTCTGCGCCGCACACCCGCTAGCACATCAATACATCATCCTAGCACACACGACGTGCTGTGGCATGCAAGTATGCAAGACACGAGACCCTGGCGCGCCCAGCCCAGTCCAGTCCCCCAGCCGCACCTCAATGACGCCGCGCGTCTGCCTCACATAGTCCAGGTCAGCGCCCGCCAGCAGGTCCAGCCAGGACCCCGGCGGCTCATCCAGGCCAAGGCACAGCTGGCCAAGCCGGTCCAGCCCATGCCTGCATGCAGCCATGCATGCACACCACCCGACACCATGGTAACGGATAACGACAATTCTTGTACTTGTCGTTTACATTCGGCCAGCCAGCCCAAGGCTAGGGCTGCCCTCGAGAGGGGGCCACCTCAGAGAAGCCACCCAAGCATGTGAGAGAAAGGCCGGGGCGTGGGGTCAAGGTCAGGGAGTGACACTGACTGGCGTCACACTCTGGTTGATCAGGATGGTCAAGAACGCATTGCAAGTCGTACGCGGAGCATGCCAGGACGCCTTGGTGTGAGCATGCGACACACAATTGTGACTATCAGCATTTGCGACACAATGTGCGACGTGTTGCATGTGGGTGGGAGGCGACACGTTTGTAAGTTGAGCACAGCACAAGCTGCCTCCAGCACGACACAAGATGTCGGAGGGATCAGTACATGTTGTTCAGGCCCCTGGCCCGGTATGTGCCAGTACTCGATGTTGTACTCCTTCCTGTGCGCTCCTTCACTTGACACTCACGTGCTGCCCAGCACTATAGCGCAGCCCCTCAGGCTCTGAGAGGCCGGCAGCTGGTCCACCACCCGCACAAGTGCCTCCAGCGCAGACAGCTGGCGCGCAGGCGCCAACGCGCCCGGGTCCGCAAACGACACCAACACCTGCGCGCACACGACACGCATGCCGGCATCCGTACACGCTCGCCCCACCGGCAGCGACTGTCGCATGAGCCGGAGCTAGTGCTGCCTCACCGTGTACGCTCATATCGGTCAGGTTTGCATGGACGGGTGATATGTGTTGGAACGATCACAAGTGCTGAAGTGCAAGGCACAGGCCTAGGGGCAAGGCAGGGCTACCAAACAAGAGGGAGTGGGGGCTGGTAAGGCCCTGCAGTGGCGCCGCGAGCTTCTCTGCCCTCCTCCTTCTCCTCCTTCTCCTCCTTCTCCTGCTCCTGCTGCTCACCTGGTGTGTCAGGCGCAGGGCGCCGCGTACGTTGGCCACCCGCACTGCTGGTGAGCTGCCGCGTGCAGCCTCCGCCTGACACACACACACGCGCCAGCACCCCGCCCGCATGCCAGCACACGCCCATGAGCAGGAAAGTGATCAGATTAGTAGTGATAAGTGGTACCCCGGCAAGCAATACGGATATACAGTGTAAGCAACAACTTACAAGGCTACACGGTGTGTCATGCATTGCCCAGACAATACGTGTTGGCACCATCTTCCGGTTCTGTAAACACAGTTTGTAGCTGCTGGGCATGGTACTGCTAGGTGCAGGGCTGCACGTCAGGGCGGTGGTGGGCCGGTGGTTCACTCATGGGCCGCATGCACTCAGACGCATCTGCGCCATATATATACTCAGATGCGCATGAAACTATGGATGCAAGGAGGCCAGGCAGCCTCCCAGGTCGATGCGACTCACAGCCTGCATGTACTGCCTTGCAGTTGTCAGCACCGTTTGCGCAACCTGACTGTTTAGGCGCTGCGTACTGCTACAGTGCATTTCTACACTTGTTGCACGTTGTACAGCGTATCCGGCTCAGCGGTATCAACCGCTTGAATGCAGGTGCAAACCATTACCTATCTAGCCCAGGGCGCTGCCCCCTGAGTGACAGTCAGTCCATGAAGCCGGGCTAGGCCTGGCCCCTGAGCCCTTGACAGCTGGGGGCCCAGGGCTAGCCTTGCTTCATGGACTGCCTGTCAATGAGGGGGCAGCGCCCTGTCGCATGTGCGTGTGTGAAGTAAGTGGCCCATATGTGAGCTGGAATGTCCAAACACACCCATCCGCAGCCCTCCGCTCCCCTGCATGGGGGATTCACACAATCGACTGCTGCAGTACGCGCCCACCTGCCTCAGCACCTCCACCGCCTCCGGGAGGAATTCCGACAGCGACCGGCTGCCGCCGCTCACCACGCTGCCGCCGCCCGCATGGCCTGCCGGGGCGGTCAGGTGACAGTCAGGTGACAGGTGGGGAGCAGCGCGCCGGCAGGCAGCCAGCCTGAGCTCATGACAATGTGGCACCGCAGGGATTTGACATGCTCATGTGCAGCATGCATCGTGCCGCTCGGCTGCCAAAGAGGCACAGAAAGGCCGCCGCCAGGCTCATCTGCGCATGCCACGCATACAGGCTGCAGCCTCCTATCCCCCATCCAGAGATCAAGCTGGAGATCAAGTCCCACTGTGAAATCCACATGGCCAGAGCATGCTGTGTGCAGCTGGCTCCCCTCCTGCATGCATCTGGTGGTGTGCTGGAGCCGCCAAGCTCTCAGGCCTGCTGTCAGGCCTCTCAGCGCCACCTCGCTACCTCATTGCCTGCCTCACCATCTGCCCACGCGGACGTGTCCAGCCCCAGCGCCCCCAGCAGCTTGCCCAGGCCCAACACGGCGCTGCGAGGTAGCTCCCCAGCTGCCAAGCAGGCACACATATAGACAATTATACACACATGTGTGCGATTGTGTTTGTATACACCCCAACACGCCCCCCCCCCCCCCCCCCCCCCCC
>BDDA01000108.1:85776-112474 GCA_001662385.1 Chlamydomonas asymmetrica
TCCATGTTTGAACACCCCACATACACACACCACTGCACGGCAAAGGTACATATATACACTGAATGGAATCATCCCAGTGGAATCATCCCAGTAGCAGCCAGTCCAGGGATGGCAGCTTGCTGAGGAATGGATGCCACAAGGTGGCAGCGGGTGAGCCGCATGCAGGCCGGCGAGTGTGGAGAGTGCCCACACCCCCCAATCATGCTATGGGAGAGGTACCGGGAGGCAGAGGCATGCTGACGTGACCAGCCACGTGGATGGGAGTCGCCGCACCTTTGTGTGGCGCTATGGGTGGCGGCAGCGTCACCTCAACCAACTTGAGCCCTGCAGAGCATGATGCACCATCCGCCCCACCGGCGCTGCTGCCGTTGCTGCCACTGGCCGAGCTGGTGGTCACGCCGCTGGGGTGTGTGCCCCCAGCAGCCTGAGCGGCGCCCCCGCCATTGCTGTCTGCACCCCCAGGCGAGGCGGGTGTGTGCCTGAGGTAGAACCTGAAGCAGTAGGGCACACGCGCCGCGGGGGAGCGCGGATCGCCGGAGCGCGCCTGCTGGATGTACTCCTGCGCACACAGGGAGTTGTGGCATCAGCTCGCCCTGCCTGTAGCACTTTGTACTGCAGCTTCTGGTGTATACATGTAGACGCGCTAAGTGCTGAGCGAGACACATGCCGCTCACCTGCTGTAGTGTATGCTTGCGGTTGTGGACGTCGCATCAGGCTCACACGCATGGGGTGAGGAGGCATGCAGCGGTGCAGCGCAGGCACATGCACGGACACGTGGCTGCCACATGTTGCATGCTGCAAGCGAGGCGTTGCAGGCACCCATAGCACCCACCTGTAGAAGTTTGAACGAGCGCTCGTTCTCTGCCTGCATCATCATCACCCGCACAACAGTGCATGTAGGCGTTGTAGCCATCACGTACTGCATCACGTACCGCATGTTGCCATTCTTGCATGGATACTATGTACAACATGATCATGCGTGCATTGCTGTTGCACACACCGTGCACACGTTCATAGAGCAGCTCTGAGTCAGTGCTGGCAGCTCAGAGGCCGGTAGTGGTGGAACCCGCAACCCCAGCAGGGATCTCCCCGAGGGCAGAGTGTTGGTTCACAGCCTGTTGCATATGAACCAACCTTGGCCTCTTGATGTTCGTGGAAGAGGTCAGGGTGGACCAGCTTGTACAGCTGGCGCAGAGACGTTTTTAAAGCATCGCGTGTGGTTGGCGCATCAGCCTGCTGTGCGGAGTGCGTTGAGAACTGCCTCCGGCTCGAATGCCTGTGTGCTCGCTGGTGCTGCTGGTGCTGCTGGTGCTGCAGACAGGTGTAAGGCTGCTGCTGGGTTGGTGCGTGGTAGGCATCCACTTGGAGTTGCTGCGCAGTGCTAGTGTTCGCCAGCGCTGCGCTGCACGCCGAGTGTGATGCGAGGAGCAATTTGCAAGCTGCTCCTGCACCAGTATATCACCGCGTCGCGGGTCTTGGTATAGCTCCGCATTGCAAGGTGCTTTGAGTGAGAGCAATGCAGGTGAGGAAGTGAGCACAAGTGAAGAGCACAAGCTGCACACACACCACTCGGAAGGTTGAATTGCAGTGCGGGGCCCACAAGTATGGATGGGGCTCTAGGTAAATGTGCAAACCATATCGAGGCAGGCCGAGGCACTCCTGCACTAGGTTCAGGCGTGTGCACATACGCACCGGCTGTGTTGTATCGTGCGAGGAGCATCGGGAGGGAGTTCGAGGCCGCCACCAAGCGTTGCACGAGTATCAGGGCAGAGACGCTGGGCATAGCCATCGTCTCTGTGCTCACGATGTCACCTGCCCGCCACGTGCAGATTGATGCGGTTGACGCAAATTGCGTGCCTCATACAGCAATACGTAATGTCCTTGCAACCACACATGAACACTGGACAAAGTACAACATCTGAGGTGAGGTTGCCTACAGCTGACCATATAGTGTCTGGCGGCGCCTTGCGCCCCACCCCAAAACGCAGGCTCTTCGGAAGGTAGTAAACCACACAGGTAAGCAGTGCAATATTAGCATAGCGATTGGCAAATTGCATGAGCTGGGGCCCGCTTGTGTGCCCCCTTTTGCATGCTCTAACTCGCTGGTACGAGCATGCCCAATGCCCCAGTTTTTCACTTATTATATGGCGACTGCGGCCTTGAAAGGGGTAAACACTTGCGACCGACATCGTCCTTGCCACACAACCTTTTGCCTGAATACATCCGTTACGCCACTTGCTCCGGATTCCTTTGTGTTACCCTTCAAGGCAGGCATCAGGTTTGCCGCTCTGTCACGATGAGCGTCGTGGGCTTTGACATCGGCAACGCCTCGTCCGTCGTGGCGCTTGCCCGGAAACGTGGTATCGATGTGTTGCTTAACAAGGAGTCGAACCGCGAGACACCAGCGGTGGCCAACTTCGGTGAGTGCATGGAACAGCCTGGAATGTGCTGGACAACCTGGAGGAACAATTACAGCTGCACTTGATCCATCAGTGCAAACTATGTGCAAACCTGCACTATGCATGCGAGACGTATCTGTAGGGCACGGCTCAGGCTTGGCGGGGTAGCATGGTTGCCATGAATGATTCTGGATCGACCATGCATGTCTCGTCCGCACGGTGCAGGATTTTATAACTCTATGCACAGTCTTAAGCAGTAAGCTTGTTGTGTGAAGCTCGACTCCATTGGGGCCAGTCGCAGCAGCAACAGGCTTCACAGAGTGCAGTCAGGCGTCGAGGGATGCGGCAGCCGTCAGGGTGGGCCTTGCTGCGGCACAAGGTATTGATTATGTAAACAACGTGCTCTTACAACACGCTGTGCTTCTCTGGGTGCGTGCTTCGCTCGATGACTGGTAACAGGAGATAAGATGCGCTTCCTGGGGACCGATGGCTCCGCCAAGCTCGGTTTGGCACCTCAGAACACTGTGCACCAGCTAAAGCGTCTGATTGGCAAGAGGTACTCGGACCCTGTTGTGCAGGCGGACCTGGCGAAGTTCCCATTTTCGGTGGGTTGCGGGGCACTGGATCAGATCTGCACTTTCCGGGTGCACGGGATGTTGCGTGTGGACTGTGTGCAAGCATGTGCCACTGACTGGTTTGTTCACCTACTTTTGCAGGTCTCTGAGGGTCCTGATGGGTCGTGCTTAATCAATGTCAACTTCTTGAACGAGCCCACCTCGTTCACGCCTGAGCAGGTGAGCGCCTCGCTCAGTTCTATTGCACTACTGCAGCAGCCTTGTGCCTGTACCTTGTTGACCTGGCATCAGTGCGAAGTGTGCTTGTCAGTGCTGCATTGTAAACGCCTCGTGCGCTTGCGGTATCCCTTCGTAGGTGCTGGCGATGATTATCGTGGACCTGAAAAAGGTTGCTGAGATGGTCGCAGAAATCACAGTTACGGACTGCGCCATCGCTGTGCCTACCTACTTTTCTGAGCGGGAGCGCTATGCAGTGCTGAACGCTGCCCAAATTGCTGGCGTGAACTGCCTCCGCCTGCTCAACGAGACGACTGCCACCGCCCTTGCGTATGGCATCTACAAAACAGACCTGCCCGATAGCGAGGCTGTGCATGTGGCCTTTGTGGATGTTGGCCACACCTCAACTCAGGTGAGCAGCAGGGCACTTTACAGCCAGCACACAGCTTCCTCGGCGCCAGCTGTCCTTTGCACCATGTACGCCACGGGGGAGCTGCCCGCCAGTTGCACAGAAACCTGATGTATGCATATTTGTGCCATGCGGCGTCCTTTCCTTTGCTGCCAGGTGTCTATTGTGGCTCTCAAGAAGAACCAGCTGATTGTTAAGTCACACGCGTGGGACCGGAACCTGGGCGGCAGGGATTTCGACGAGGTGAGCACGCATGCAGTGCGCATGCATGATGACTGTGTGCGCATGCATTTGCTTGAGCTTGTGACTGACTACTGGACAGCACTGTTATTCTATGGCGGCAAACCCATGCCGTGGCGCCTGCTTGTGCGCACCGCTCTCAATGATTGTGCACTTGCGGCAGCAAGACATACTGGGCACATGAATGGAGTTGAATCAACCTGTACAGTCCTCAGAAGCAGTGTATGCTGTGTTAGTGCTGTCGCCAGGGTGCTGATTGGCCTGGCATGTGTGTGCCTGCATTGTCATGCACCTGTGCACACGTGCCGCGCTAGGCCCTGTACGAGCACTTTGCAACCGAGTTCCAGGCCAAGACCAAGCTGGATGTGCGCGGCAACAAGAAGGCGTCGTTCAAGCTGCGTGTGGCTGTGGAGAAGGTGCGCCACCCACCAGGCCATGCTGCGATGCTGCAATGCGCATGCGGAATGCATGGATGCGAGTGTACATATGTGCTGTTGGCATCCTGTGGAATATCCAGCCATACACTGTTCGGTTACCATGTGCATGCTCACAGGATGCATCTGCGACACTGCCTGCCTGCCCACGTGTGTGCATGTCTGCAATTCGTACATGAATTGACTCCTGCAGCTGAAGAAGGTGCTGAGCGCCAACCCGGAGTCGCCGCTCAATGTGGAGTGCCTCATGGAGGACCACGACTTCAGAGCATTCCTCACACGGTGGGTGGGTTGGTGGCTGACTTGTGGGGAAGATGTGATTTGTGGGGGAGGTGTGGGCTCAATCGCGTGCATGCAGTTGCATGGTGGCGCACGTGGCATTCACCTGGGGTGGGAGTAGGGCAGCTGCCTTGTGTATTGCATTCCGTGGCATGGTATGCATGCTGCGTACACGGCTGCATGCGCATATGCATGTGCGGTACAGCAGCGGGGTCTTGAACGGCGGATGCTGCGGCAAGTGCGTGCTGGTCACTGCCATGGCCGTGCTGCGCGTGATCATCCCCCCTGGAGCGCATGGCACGTGCTGCGCACCTGCATGCATGGGGGCCAATGGATCTGGGCGTCAGTGGTGGCCAACAGCACCCACTCGTGGCTGGCCAGGCCACCAGTGTACTGTTGACAAGTACACGCCATCGTGGCCAGCCGCCAACAAGTGGAGGATGCAAGGAGATCAGCATGGCGGAGATTGTGCTTGCAAACCATGAGGAACCTTTTTACATGCAAGGCGTTCCTGAGATGTGAACCTTCGGGCAGGCAAGGGACAAGGGTTCACACCGCAGGAATCCCTTGCATATAAACGGGTTCCTGACATACGGAACCCCTTTGTCTACAGCAAGGGGTTCCTGCATATGAACCTTTTATAGACATCTTTTACTAGTCACACTCGCGCTCAGCGTGACTCGCACATTCCTCTGCACACACAGCATTGGACGGGAGGCTCCCCGCTCCGGGCTCCCAGCTTCACCTCACCCCACCTCAGCAAGCGCTATGCAACCCAATACGTCTGCAGCTCTGCTCAGCGCACGGTGGCATCCAGCGCGGCCCGCATGCGCATGAAGCATGCGTGGCACCCGATGCCTTGATCCTCGCTCACGTGCTGCTGGGCGCCTTGTCTGGTTGGTTTCGCATGCAGCATGGCGCTCACCATGCACCACATCCGCTTAAGGCTGCGCACAGCCCGTTGGGATTGCGCAGGAGCATGTGCACTGCCCGGACCAACCCGTCTGGCATATTCCCAGCACGCATGAGTCACTGCATTGCCAACGACCGGAAATCCTTGGCATGGAGCCATCGACCCACAGAGGGTTGTGCACAGACAATCGGTGCATCAATGTTCACCCTCATGCACCCGCCCTGGAGCTCATGCATTCGCGCGGCATACTGGATACATGTTGATGCGCTTCATCCTTGAACAAGAAGTAAACACGCACATCGCTCTGTATCTCATCTCGCTCGTGCACACACGGTGTGTGTGCGGCATTCACCCCCCCGCAGGGACGTGTTGGAGCAGCTGGCGGCGCCGGTGCTTGACCGGCTGAAGAAGCCCATGCAGGCTGCGCTGGACCAGGCGGGCCTCAAGCCCGAGGACATCAGCAGCGTGGAGCTGGTGGGAGGCAGCACGCGCGTGCCCGCCATCGTCAAGTGAGTGTGTGTACTCATCGCGGCAGCAGCAGCGCCAGCAGTAACAGCACTACAGCCGTGGCGGTGTGGGGCGTGTCACTTGCACACACGCACACGACTGCTCCGCATCCATGCATGGGCGCGTGGGCAGCGGTCTGGCAGGATGAAGCAGTTGGTGGTGGTGCGGTTTGCCGCCTAGAGGGGCAGCGCAGGCAGCACTGGTGCGGTGCATACAAACACACTGTGCTCCTGATGCGCTCCCATCAAATCCCACACCCAATGGCGCTTCACAGCTCCTGTCGCCGTGTGACACGCTGTCGTCAGCGGTACAGCCACACACACGCTTGAGCTTGCCTCTGCCTCTGCCTCTGCCTCTGCCTGCGCGGGTAGGGGTGCGCGACTTTGGCGTCTATGCTTCATCCGTATCGGCAGCTGCAACGCACCACCTGCCTCGTTGTCGTTGTGGTCTGCTGTGCGAACGGATGTCGTTCTGATGCACGCCTTGCTCATGCCAATGCCAGGACCTGTGTGTGTGGCTTACCACCTTCTCCATGGTAAGCCACACACACAGGTCCAGGCATTGGCATGAGCAAGGCGTGCATCAGCATGTGGCTGTGAAGCTCACCATGCTGCAATACATGCACCGTCTCATCCTCCCCAACTGCATCTATCTACGCATCTAAGCACCCCATCAGTTGCTGTGCGCTGACAGTGCGCCTCAAACCCCCATCCCCCATTCCCCCCCTGTTCCCACTCACCCCCCCACAGGGCTGTGGAGGAGATCTACCTCAAGGCCCCCAGCCGCACCATGAACGCAAAGGAGTGCGTCAGCCGCGGAGCCGCGCTGCAGTGCGCGATGCTCAGCCCTGTGTTCAAGGTGAGCGTTGCGGCAGCAGTTGCAGCGGCAGTGGCAAGACGAAGCGAAAGGCACGTTACGCACTTGGGCGTGACAGCAGCCTTACTTGAGGCAGCGGCTCTGCGCATGTTGGACTGCTTGATGTGTTTGCACCCGCACACATTACAGATGCTTATTGATCACGTGGCGTGTTGAGTGTTGCCCCCTGCTGTGTATGACACTGTCTGTGTGTGAGCGTGTGGCTGAGGCGTGGGGAGCAGGCAGCTTGCAGCGCAGCTGGTCCATACACATGTCGGGTATGTAGGCCAGCAGGAGTTGCTTGCTGTCAGCAGGGCGGGTGAAGGCGATGCAGCTAGCGGTAGCGGACAGGAGTGCGATGAATCAAGTGCTCATATCTGTGGTGGTAAGCAGGCTGCTAAGTTGTACGTGTGTCTGTTGTGCGCAGGTGCGTGAGTTTGAGGTGATTGACGCGTGCCCGCACGACGTGCAGTTCACGTGGGAGAAGGACGGCGCGCCCTTCACACAGACCATCTTCAAGCGAGGTGAGCAGCAGCACGCAAGACACGATGAGGCCCCTGCTGGAGCGCCCCTCCCAGGCAGCCGAGCTACACGCTGGCGGTGGTGTGCTCTGACCTGGGCCTGGCCACGACCCTGACTGTCACGTACCAAAGTACGGTAACATCATACATTCATATCGCGTGTGTGCTTGCAGGCGAGGCGTTCCCCAGCACCAAGATGATCAGCTTCAACCGCGCCGCGCCCTTCACCGTGACGGCGCACTACTCGGAGGACGCCGACGTGGCCAACCCAGCAGACCGCCAGCTGGGCGTATACACCATCGGGCCCTTCACGGTGAGAGACAGCACACTGCCCTGCGTGCGGCCAGGCGGCCAGCCATCCCCAGCCTGCCCACTCAGGCATTGCTTGTATGTGGAGAAGGGCCAGGAGCGGCTGTGCACGGTAGTGTCTAATCACATGAGTGGAGGCCTCAAAAAGTCGTTGGTGTACATCTACTTGGCATCGGTGCATACTGTTCGCAGATCCACCAGGCCTCAAATCTTGATGGTGATTTGTACCACATGTTGCGACAGTGCGCATGTTGCTTGGCTATGGTACCTGTGTGTGCAGGTTCCTGCCGGGGCCGACTCCGCCAAGCTGAAGGTCAAGATCAGCCTCAACCTGAACGGCGTGGTGAACGTGGAGAGCGTGCAGTCCATTGAGGAGTATGAGGACCCCGTGGAGGTCAGTAGTGCAGGGAGGGAGGCGCAGCTGGGGAGCGCGCGTAATGGCAGCGCTCAGTGGGTGCAATGACTGAGTGAATGAATGAGCACGTCCGCTCGTGGAGGAAGCGAGTCTGGATGCCTGTGCCTGTGTCTGCATGGTTTTGCATGTGTTTCAAGTACGGGTCTTCTCCTTTTGAGAGGGTGTGTGCTGCTGTTGTAGCTTCACACTGCGGGGGGCGGGTCCTGCTCGTCGTCGCTGCTGATGAGGTCTGCCTTTGTCTGCAATAGTCATCAGCAGCGACAACGAGCAGAACCCGCCCCTCGCAGCTGGGCCAGTGTCACAAGCGGCAGCGCAGCCCCGCGATACGCCTCAGCAATGCCGCAAGCGGTAACGCGGTACGGGCCGGCCCCAGCTGGGCCAGCGTCGTCAGAGGCGATGGATACCCCAGACGCTGCTGCCCCATCGTGCTGGGCGTGTACTGCACGACCTGGGCATGGCTGCGTTGCAGGCTGAGGGCTTGGGGCCGATACCCTGTGCATCGCTAGCGCCAGGCATTGCTCCAAGCCTGCCGCATTCCGGTGCCGATGCGGTCACAAAGCCATCCCGAAGACTCTCGAGGGGTTTCATGACCGAACCAGCACTGGCTTGAAGCAGCACCTCTCCCGCCCTCCCAGCTATAGCCCTGGGCCAACCCAAGCAGTGTGCACAGTACAGTGCATGAGCCACCCTTGCGACGGCGCTGTGTGTGTGTGTGTGTGTGGGCAGCCTGCCAAGGCGGATGTGAACATGGAGGACGCTGCTGCCGCTGCCGCTGCCGACCCTGCGGTCGGCCCCACGCCTATGGAGACGGAGGCGCCCGCTGCGGGGGATGCCACCAAGCAGCCGCGCCCCAAGAAGGTTAAGCGCTCGGACGTCCCTTTCACGGTGCGTGCGTGTGTGGGGCGAGCCTGACATATGGTACTGGGGGTGTGCAATGCATGAGGTTTGCACGAAGGCCTGGCATTAGGTGCGAGGTGATCAGCTGTGGCAGGCACAGCCGGTAACAGCTGATCAAGTTTGCATGACTGTGTCATGTTTGTAGCGTGCATGCTTGGAGCGGTCGAGTGCATGCGACTGCGCCAGCTGTGCACACATGTGCCAAGCGTGCACTGCAGAGAGGTACACCTCTTCATCTGAACCAGAATAGCTCGCCTGCTTCACATTGCAGTACATATCACCGTCGCATCAACCTGAGAGGCCCCGCAGCTCACCGCACTCGCATGTAACAATATACGGTAACTTGCCCTGATCCGTTCCCAGATTCACAACATCCGCCCGTCCCAGACCTGGAGTATGTTGAGTGCGTAATCGTTGGATAGGTGACAAGGCTGATGGTGAATCCGAGAAACCTATGTTGAGTGCGTGCGTGACGGACTGACGGCAGACTCCTCTCTCACCTCCCTCGCTCCATTGTCACGTGTCCTTGTGTGCGCTACAGGCTACGGGGGTGGCTGGGCTGAGCGCGGCTCAGATCAGCGAGTACTTTGAGAAGGAGTGCCAGATGCAGGCGTCAGACCGGCTGCAGGAGGAGACCAACGAGCGCAAGAACGCGCTGGAGGGGTGAGCGGCAGGGGCGCGGAGTGGGGTCTCACTAGCAGTGCGGGCGGCATGGCAGCAGCGCAGCACCATTGCATGGATGGCAGTCAGCATGCCTGCATGCAGCTGCCCTGGCGGGTAGCGTCCACATTTGGTTGCACCAAACGGCGACACAGCGGAGCGGGGAATGCTGGGCCGTGTGGCCATGCACACCTCACACAGGGCATACCACAGTCCAAGCAGTGCACATGCAAACATGCTACATGAGCATTGGCTTGCATAGTTGCATGTCACATGCGCGAAGGCAGGCGGGGTGTGCCCCTGTGGTGCATGCTGCTGACGCCTGCCCAACGTCTGACCGGCTCCTGCTCCCTCCCTCCTCTTCCTCCGCCTGCCTGCGTGCGCCTGCAGGTACGTGTACGAGCTGCGCAACAAGCTGCACGACGTGTACTCTGAGTTCATCAAGCCGGAGGACAAGGAGGCGCTGCTGGCCAAGCTGCAGGTGAGGCAGCCGTGCCTGGGCGGGGCCTGAGTAGGGGCCTCAGAGTGAAGCGAGCGAGCCTATCACTTGAAATTGTTGGGTTACGCATGGCCCTGCTGGTGGTGCTCAGGTGCCTGGGAACCCAACGACTCTTGTGGGTTTTGCAGCGTTTGCAGAGTTCATTCTGCCCATGCGCGTGGCTGAAAGCAGCTCCCCGCAAACACCTCCTCCCTTGTACACAATGCCATACATCAGCCGCCTTGACACAGCCTGAGTTGTTGAGCTCTTCTCTGCTGCACTGCCATACCGTGTGCTCCCTCCCTCCCTCCCTCCCCCCCCCCTGCAGGCCATGGAGGACTGGCTGTACGAGGAGGGCGACGACACCACCAAGTCGGTCTACATCGCTAAGCTGGAGGAGCTCAAAAAGCTGGGGGCGCCGGTGGAGCAGCGGTGAGCCTAGCTTGAGGCAGAGGGAGGGAGGGAGGGCGAAATTAGTGGCGCGATTGCTGTTGTGATGAGGCGAGGAGCATCAAGTGGATTGTATATGCGGAAAGGGTTTGAAATGACATGGAGGGATCCCGTCCGGATCACGCACCAGCAGGCGCCACTGCCTGATCCAACCTTGGCATCACCCGATAAGTGAGAACGCGCCAGGCTGAAGCTTCAGGTGCCTGCGCAGCGGTGATGCAGCATGCAGTGGGCTATGTACGGTAACAGCAGCCGTACAGCAGCGTGATGCGTGTCACAGCAGTGGCGGCACGATGACGACGCACACGCAGCCCTAGGTGACAGCGACAGCGGCCTCACTACGCCTATTGGCCCTTACTTCATCCACCTGATCAGCATCAGCATCAGCGCCACGTCAATGCTGCTGCTACCGCGGTTAATGCTGCTGCTGCTGCTGCTGAATTGTTGGAACTGTGTTCATGCATGTGGGGAAAGCATGGGCGCTTCAACCACAGCACGCACCTCATTCAACCTAACATAATACCCCCCGCAATACCTGCATAACGTGAGTGGTCGTGCGGTTGGCTGGCGTGTGGCGTGTGCGCTGTGCAGCCACGCGGAGTCTCAGTCGCGCTCGGGCGCGGTGGACCAGCTCAAGGCCGCGTGCGCGTACTACCTGGGCGTGGCCAGCAGCGACCGGCCGCAGTACAGCCACATCCCCGCAGAGGAGCGCAGCACAGTGATCAAGGAGTGCCAGGCGGCCATGAGCTGGCTGGGTGAGTGCAGTGCTGCAGTGCTGCAGTGGCAGCGGCGCAGGCAGTGGCAGAGGCAGAGGCAGGGCAGCGCGTAGTGGAGTGGGGTGGCGGTGTGAGGTCATGCCTGCCTGATTGGTTGATGGTCAGACGGAGAGGGGTCTTGCGCCGTGTTTGTGTGTGCGGGGGCGTGTGTTTTTGGGGGGGGGAGGGCAGCAGCTCCGCTTGTGCCTTGCAGTGCTGCGGGCGGCTGTTTCTCTGGCGGACGTGGAGTGCTGAGGTCGAGGATGAGTTTGGCGAGGCATGGGGCTACTTGTGCGACACACGCTGTTACCGCCTTCTGGAGACGCACGCAATCTTGCTGCAGCTCCGAACCAGCTTATGTGGCAGCAGCCAGCCACTGCTGCTTTGCATGGCGTGGATGCTGCTGAGTGGTGTGCCCGGTCAGGCGCGCAAATTGCACACACCAGGGCCTCGTACCCCTACCATTCCCCCGCCTGTCAGTGTTAACGGCGTGGCTTGCTGAGTCAGCGTGTGGTGTTGTGTGTGCCTTGTGCCTCTGCGTGCTGCAGATGAGAAGCTCAACCTGCAGAAGCAGCTGACCAAGGTGGACGAGCCTGTGCTGCTGACAGAAGACATCCTCAAGAAGAAGGCCACTGTGGACCGCTTGTGCAAGCCCATCATCGCCAAGCCCGCGCCGCCGCCGCCCAAGCCCGCGCCCGCGCCCGGGCCGGCGCCCGCGGACGCCACCCCCAGCGAATCCTCGCCTATGGAGAGCGACGGGAACGGCGCCTCCGCTGCTGCGTCCGCAGAGGCTACCGCTGGCGAGGAGCAGACGAGCAAGATGGACTCGAGCGCTTAGGCAGGGCGGGCTTGACTGTTCGTGTGTGTATGTGTATGTGTGCAACGTTGTGCAAGCATGGCGATTGCAATTGTGTCCGAGAGAGTGCATGTGTGCTGCGTGTGACGTTGACAAGTGGGTCTCGCATGGCTATGCGTGCGTGTGTAACTGTGTAGGGCGGGCGGCTACTCAAGCTGCTGCATAGCGTACCACCTGCACACTGAACGTGTGGTGGTGGGAGCAGTAGGCCTGAGCTCCTGCACCACAGGGGACAGGATTAACCAGAAAAATCCATGAACTTCCTTGCCTTGCTGACCAAGCCAGTGCGCTGGCCAACCACTTGTGGCTATGTGGGTTTCGCGTATCGTATTATCGGCTGAAGCAGCGCCGTGGCAGCGGCATGGCTGGTTGATTCGACTTGCTCTGACTGCGCAGTTGGTGGCCAGGAGCTGCGTCCGTTGTCGCGCATTGTGTACGGCAGGCAGCTGCGCTCGCGCCACGTGTCACCTCCCACCCCCTCATACTTGCATATACCGGTATTGAGCAAACGGTGTATCAATACGCACCGTCTGATTTGACACGACCTCACCCCCAACCTTCACAGTTCCCACCGCTGAGTAGCTCCAACAGCAGCCTCACCTTGGCAGTGCCTTGTGCCTGGCTCTGTAACGTAGTGAGCGCTGCAACCCCGTTTTCTGTTGTGCAGTGCCTGTTCCACCGACCGCTTGTGACGATGAGTGTGCCCGTGGAGAGTACAGCAGCTGACTGGGGCGCATGCTGCATGGAAAGCAGTCAGCAGAGCTCGCTGCATGATGTGTGGTGGCGTGTGTGTCAGCCGCAAAGTAGGTTGCTACTAGGGTGGCCCGCAGTCCTGCATCTGCCAGTGGTCCTCAATGCAGTTCAGGGTTAAATGGCGGCCAGCTAAACCGTACTTGCTAAACTGGCACCCCTCTACTCCTTGATTGTGCTGCTGAGCACTTAACCACAACTGCCTGCAGGCGTGTTGGTAGTGCAAGCAGCGTGGAGCTGTCAAGCAGCTGACCTTGGCGCGTGGGAACAGTGGCAGAGTGGCAGCACTGTCACAGTACTGCACAATGGTGAACACCCTCTTTGGAGCGAAGGGACCATTACTGCACAATTCTTTGAACTTTGTTTGGCTGTTCTAGAAACGGTCACATGGTGGTGTTGAAAAACACCGGTTTGTTTGGGTGATTGGTTGGTTAACACGTTTGCTCAGCAAGTGTCGTCTATAAGCCAGAAGCTTAACCACCAAAGCCGTACAGGGTGCGGCCCTGGCGCTTGAGCGCGTACACGACGTCCATGGCCGTCACAGTCTTACGGCGAGCGTGCTCGGTGTAGGTCACGCTGTCACGGATGACGTTCTCAAGGAAGGTCTTGAGCACGGTGCGGGTCTCCTCGTAGATGAGGCCGGAGATACGCTTCACGCCACCACGGCGAGCCAAGCGGCGGATAGCGGGCTTGGTGATGCCCTGAATGTTGTCACGCAGAACCTTGCGGTGACGCTTGGCACCGCCCTTGCCCAGGCCCTTGCCGCCCTTGCCACGTCCGGACATGTTTGCTGTGAGGGGTTTCTGAGGAAAGGAGAATAGGACGTTGTTGAGGAGTGTTGTGTTTGACCAGTTGAGGCAAGTGGGGTACTTATAGGAACAGACAAGGCGCTGACCTCCTGTGATGCGAAGAGCTTGGTCAACGCCAGCTGCAGGCGAGCCCCGTCGATCCGCGGCGCATGACAGGGAGGGGGCAGGTCAGTCAACCCTCCCAGCTGGCGTTGGATTGGGTTTGACCAAGGCAAGGGGTTGTTGACTCCTGCCCCCAGGGCGAGCATCAACCCAAGCCCCTATAAAAGCAGAACTTCGCCACTCAGACCACCATCAACTCTACTTCTTGCTCTCACCTCACTCAGAGCAAACAACCAACAAAATGGCCCGCACCAAGCAGACCGCCCGCAAGTCCACCGGTGGCAAGGCGCCCCGCAAGCAGCTGGCCACCAAGGCCGCTCGCAAGACACCTGCCACGGGTGGTGTGAAGAAGCCCCACAGGTACCGCCCCGGTACCGTGGCTCTGCGTGAGATCCGCAAGTACCAGAAGTCCACTGAGCTGCTCATCCGCAAGCTGCCGTTCCAGCGCCTGGTTCGTGAGATCGCCCAGGACTTCAAGACCGACCTGCGCTTCCAGTCCCAGGCCGTGCTGGCTCTGCAGGAGGCTGCTGAGGCCTACCTGGTGGGCCTGTTTGAGGACACCAACCTGTGCGCCATCCACGCCAAGCGTGTCACCATCATGCCCAAGGACATCCAGCTGGCGCGCCGCATCCGTGGCGAGCGTGCTTAAGCGCAAGCAGCCTTCGGTGCTGCAGCCAGGCTGAACCTGGTGGTCCTGTGAACAACCCTACTGGCCATCAAACCCCAACCAACCAACCGGTGTTTTTAAACACCACCAACTCTCCACACTCCTGCCTGCACACTACTTTGTGTTGCAAACATGTCTGCAAGCTTGGGTAACTGCGTGTCAAGTTTTGTTTTAGCTTTGCAGTCGATTGGTGCACACATATGTTGTCCTGGGCGCATATGGCACTGCGTTGTTCGTGGCAAGGCACTGATGACCCCTAACAAAGCCTTCTACGCCTCCTGAAGCACGGATGCAAGCGCCTTGAGGCTTCCTTAAGTTGATGTAAACCTCTCTTTCTTTTTGCGGAGCCTCAGCATGCACAGCGGTCGAAACTCGAAACCAAAACAAGCTGTGGAAGCGGCCTGTTCTAAGGGGGCGGCCTTAGTTTATGTGTAAGGGAAATAACATCTGTAGCTTATTTGCGTTTGTGCTTCTCTCTGCCATTTCGACTGCCTGCTGCCAGGTTCGCTCAGACATTGCCTAGGGGCAGGGCAAGCACAGCGTCCAGCTTCAGTATGGCACTCACTTTGCGTATCTGTGGCACCAGATTAGTATGCAAACCTGACGCTGGCAGCATGTTGGAAAGGGTGCATGACCAGATAGGTTTTGGGTTATTTACGCCTGGTGTGGTGGACCAGACAGCCGAGGACACTGTGTCAAGGTCAGTCAAGTTGAGGCAATGAACCGAGCATCCAAGGCGCAAGGTCATATGGAGGCGACGTCAGCAGACACCCTACGCTCCGCTCATAATGTGTCAAGACATTTTGTGCCAGGCCAGTCAAACCTGTACAGTTTGACCGCAAGGTGGAAACAGAGGGCTGGATGTGGTGTTGAAAAACACCGGTTTTTGAGGGGACAGCACCAGGCCACGCAGCTGCTTAGGCAGAGGTGAACTTGGTGACTGCCTTGGTGCCCTCAGACACAGCGTGCTTGGCCAGCTCTCCAGGCAGCACCAGACGCACAGCCGTCTGAATCTCACGGGAGGTAACCGTGGGCTTCTTGTTGTAGCGAGCCAGGCGAGCAGCCTCAGAGGCGATCTTGTCGAAGATGTCGTTAATGAACGAGTTCATGATGGACATGGCCTTGGAGGAAACACCAGTGTCAGGGTGCACCTGCTTGAGCACCTTGTAGATGTAGACCTTGAACGTCTCGGTCTTGGACACCTTCTTCTTCTTCTTGCCCTCAGCGCTCTTGGCGGGGGCGGCCTTCTTGGCTGGCGCCTTCTCAGCTGCTTTGGGGGCCATAGTGATTGTGGTACGTGTGGAGTGGGAGACAACTTGTTGTTAGAGTGGTGGAGTGTTGATACGTGCTTGAGGACGCACAATGCTTCTCTTTATAGCGGTGCCAGACGATTGAGAGCCCGAATCAGCAGGGCCTGAGTGGATGCGCTGTGGTCAAACGAAAGTCAACAACGGATACAGGTGTCAACAACATCCCCCCTTCCAGATCGCCGGCAATGCTGCTTCTGCTATAAGAGAGAGCTGCTTTCTGCTGCACACTCACAACTCCCTCAACTTTACCGTCTGTTCCCTCTCCTCAACACTCATCCTCTACAATGGCTGGTCGTGGCAAGGGCAAGTCTGGCGCTGCCAAGAAGGCTGTGAGCCGCTCCTCCAAGGCAGGCCTGCAGTTCCCTGTGGGCAGAATCGCCCGTTTCCTGAAGAAGGGAAAGTACGCTGAGCGCATTGGTGCTGGTGCCCCCGTGTACCTGGCGGCGGTGCTCGAGTACCTCACTGCCGAGGTGCTGGAGCTGGCTGGCAACGCTGCTCGTGACAACAAGAAGAACCGCATCGTTCCCCGTCACATTCAGCTGGCCATCCGCAACGATGAGGAGCTGAGCAAGCTGCTGGGCCACGTGACCATCGCGGCTGGCGGTGTCCTGCCCAACATCCACAACGTGCTGCTGCCCAAGAAGACGGGCAAGAAGGAGGATGGCTCTGCTGAGGTCTAACAACCTACACTTGCAGGGCGGCTGTGCTTGACACAAGCCCCAAACCAAACCGGTGTTTTTCAACACCACCAGTCCACCGCTTGAGACCCCACCGCTGATCATGCTCCTCAGTCCTCACCCATGCCTGCCTGACAGGATCAGGCCCCCTTGTGTTGGGTGTGTCGACAGTCTGAATGTGGAGTGTGCATTCATGTTTCTTGCTGGAGCTTGTCCCACCATTCAAGGAATCACGTGTACATGGAAGTACTGCAAAAGCATTTCAATCCAGACCGTGCTTGCCGAGGGCCACCGGTCCACGAACACCACAACGTGGCCGCACGTTGGGTTGCAAGCGTGCTGAGGTGGTGCCTTGCAAGCAGCTCCAGCCACTTGTGAGGTGCAGGCGCAGCTGACTCTCTGGACAGCGTACGCCACGGGCGTGCAAACACCTACCTGACAGGGCATGCAAAGGTCACATGTACATTGTGGCAGGGGCGGACATGGGTGGGCGCTGCATGCTCTGCTTTGGTGGCAGTACGGCTGCACACCTTGCAGGGAGCGGTGGTAAGGCAGGCGGCAGCAGTGGTGGCAGGCAGGCAGCAAGTAGCGCGCAACCGCCCCGCACGTCCACGCATGCACCGATACCGAAGAGGAGGCTGAGGCGGGGTCTGAATACCGTACACTGTACCGCACCATAATGAAGGTGCTAGGAACAGTGCTTGTGCCCAAGCAGGACACCATGCCTCTGTTGCGTGACGGGCCGCCCGTGTAGTGGTGTTGTACTGCTGTGCGGCATTGGGCGTGCACCTGACGCTGCGCCGCCATTCACACCGCACGCGTGACGGGGATCATGTTAAGGCCCAACAAGCCGCTGCTGCCGCAAACCCAGCTAGGAGGGCTGGTTGTGTACTTACACCATTTGTGCACTTCGCTGGGCTTTTTTGACACCATGAATGCCTGAACGGGGCTGTTGCCATGCATGCAGGTGAGTGGGTGGCGATACAGTACTGCGCATGTGAAACATGAGCATGCAGACCAGCACATCACCAGCACACTGGTGGTACGGCTGCATGCTAGCAGGATTTTCGGAGCGAGGCCCTACAGTCCTACACGCGCCTTCCCCCCCTTTACGGGAAAGAAAGGACAGCAGCCTACGCTAATCGCAAGTGGGGATGAGGCGTGCAGAGCCAATACACAGACTTCCGTGGTGGAGGATTGGCCAGGAATGCTTGAAATGCTGCTGGCCAGCACCACGTGGAATGCGACTCCCGTCATGCCAACAGGCCTTGCGCGCTAGGCACGCAGGTGTTATCATGGTACCCTGCAGCGTGCCTGCCTCATGCTATCGTGACCTGCCCGTACTTGACTTTACTGTGGATGTCGCGACCTGTTGCCATGGCAGTCACTCAATGGAACGCCACCTCGTGTTCACCACCTAGGGCTGCTAGCCGCTAGCCGGCACTGCTGCTGGCCAGCACTGTCCAAGCGGACAGTCATCGCTACCCCTGCTGCAGCAGCTGCGGTGCGTGGCTGCATGCGGCGGACCAGTGCAGAGCACAAGCTGTACAAAGCTTACAAAGTACAGACAGTGCTTGACCTCAATTGACAGGTGTCTTCACATGTACGGTGTATTGCAGATATGCAGTAGTCCACGCACATGCTTACCGAGTACGCATTCCCTCAACCTACCAACCAGTAAGGCTCATTGAGTGCCTAGGTACCCGTGCATGCGGAGCACTGCTGTATTATGGCTAGAGTGGGGTGCAGAAAGGACCCGCCGACGAACTTCAGTTTGCCGCTGCCCACTGAACCTAGGCTGCGTTACCACCCACCAGCAATTGTACTGAACAATGACAATCCCCATGCCACACCCGATGCCACACTATACGGGAAGCAGGTGCGCTACGCTAGAACAACAACAGCAATTTGCCACAGATGTCGGTAAACTACCGTAGTGTGCGGGCTAAACAATAACGCGGGAAAAGCCTAGTGAATGAGTCAGGCCTTATTGATACATGTGTGCATGCAATCAGGTGCATTCGGTGCATTCCGTCAAAATTAATGCCACCCCTTTTTTGTGTCTCACAGGGTGGGGCCACGCACTGGCTGGCAGCTTGGTCCCACCGTTTCAGGCGCCCGGGATGCGCACTGCCGCCTAGTGCCTGCGCCACACGCTGCACATATGGGCATGTGGCCACCGGGTGACTTCATTGCTGCTAACAAACGGCTCCAAGGTCACTTGTGCGCTTATATGCAGGCGCGTCGGGGGCAAATCCTGTTGTGCTGATGCGTTGGTGAGGCATGCTGGGTGACACATTGGGGAGCTCCTCACTCTCAGAGGGCACTCAGGTGGATTATCGATTTGTAGTGGAGTGGCTTGGTCGAGAACAATCAGTGCTGGTGCATACTGCATAAAGCGCATGTTACGCTTGCTGCATCCAGCAGCATGGCCTCTCATTTGCTGTGTCATTGCACCGCCTCGCCCGATGACACCCGCTTACTCCGCGTCTGATGGGTCCAGGTCCAGGTCGACGGCGCTGAGATTATTTACTTTATCGTGGGTATCAATGAGATCCCGAATGCCCTTGAAGGCCCTGGTGATGTACGGCAGGTCCTGCCTAGGCGTGAACTGCGTGATGCCCCAGCGGCGGTCAGCTGCCTCGAGGCGGCGGTAGTTGATGTTCTGGGACTCGCACAGAGCGAAGTTGAAGGTCGCCAGCATGCGCTTCTTGTCCGACTCAGGCGTGCGGCTCTCCCAGGCGCATACGCCCACCTTGAAGCCGCGGCGCTGGTAGTTGAGCATCACAGCGTACTTCACCCACTCGTTCCTTGGCCCAAACATGCTCCTTGGGTTGATGTAGCGCTTGAGACCGGCCCCAAGGCCAGGGCCACCATTTCCTTGGCCACCGTGTGCGGCCGCCTTGTTGCCCTTGTTCTTCTTGCCCTGCTGCCGTGCTGCTCCTTTCTTTGCATCCTTGCCGGCACTGCCTGCGTACACTGGCACCCAGGTGGTGCCGCCGGGGCGCATGATGCACCACACGTAGTTGCCGCTCCTGCCCGCCAGGCTGTCCAACCATGGGCCCAGCTCGTCTGTTGGTCCATCTGGGCTAAACCAAACCTTCACAGCAGGCGGCACCACCTGTGCGTAGGTTAACAGTCAACGCCAGGATGACACAATACATCCATGACGATGACGGCATTGGAGCTGCAAACAGTTAAGCATGAATAGCCAGCATTGCTGCGGTCAGTGGCGCACCGACGCACCGTTGCCTTGGCTGTGCGAACGATGTCCTGGATGTCGACGTGCTCCGCAAGCAGCCTCCACCCCGCATCCCACTTGGGGTATGGGGGGGGCTTCACGGTAGGCCCGAAGAAGTCGCGGTAGCGGTCGTGCCACATGACGACCTGCCTGATGTTCTCCTCCGACATGTTCTGCTTGGCCGGGCTGGCCATCCCCACAATGCCCAGGCCTTGTGCCCTTTCCAGCAGGTCTAGCCTGGTCATCTCGCCTGTCCAGGTGAACAAACCCATGATTGGACTGATCTGCACTGGTCTACACTGGTATAGCAGTCCATTAAGATTTTACAGGTGAGATGGGTATGGAGAGCAGGTCAGCACCGCTGCACAGATTGGCGCATGGATGTTGTGCGTGTGTGTGTGAACTCATGATGCATTACCGTGTGTATACAGGGTACACCGCAAGCATGCACCTATACATGCGCATACAAGCTGCGCCCTGTAAAACGCAGCCATTGCAATACCAAGCTTGACTGGTGGTCGGCAGCAGCAGGCAAACTACCGTATGTCCATTCCATGCCATGCAGCTTTATAGGCGCATGGCATGGTCCTCATCAGTCATGGTTCCTCACCGTGAGCCACCACCCTGTCGTGCTCGAGGATGGCACAGGCGAGTCTATGCCTGTACTTCAGCATGTGCTTTGGTTGCTTGACCTCGATGTTTCTCTCGCGCGCCATTTCCCTGAGCTCCTCAACATTGTGATTGGCCACGAGACGGCCAAGGCTCGTTGACTTGGCTGCCGGCTCGGCTGGCAATCATACAGGGGAAGCAGATGTTCAGGTGGCATGGAGGGCAATATGATGGGCTCGTCATTATTAGCACGGTGGCTGCTAGGGTGTGGTGGGTGGACGCATTCATGCGCCGCCTGTAGCCCTGCAGCACCCACACTGGCAGGCCATCCGTCCCAAAACAACAACAAGCACCTAGCATGTCAGCAGGTGTCAGCCCGTGCACAGACATCAGCCCGTGCACATTCACATCGCCACTGGCTGACGCATACAGACTATTAGCCATGGTCAGCAAAGCAATGCACGGCGCCATGGTGGAAACCAGGCCAGGACCATATATATGCATGTCCTGGGGCTGTGGCTGTTCGCGCATGCAGGTTTGCAGTGCACAAACATAGGCATGACAGGGTCTGTCCGGGCTCTTTCACATAGTGCTGCGCTCCCTCCCCAAACCCACGCACCAGCGACTTCAGCCTTCCAGGTGGGACGGATGGCTCTGATAATTTGCTTGTCTGCTTCAGTCCAGTGGAAAGGTTTGATTTTGCGGCGTGGGACCTTTGGGTCCAGGTGGTGCTTGACAAGCTCGAGGAGCACTTCATTCTGAACGCGCTGGTCAGGAATACCTGCAAACGGCAAGGAGGTTGGTAGGGTTGTGCACTTGCGCCTGCTGAAGCATTTGAGCAGGTACAGTGCAACAATTACGCTGCAACAGCCTAGCAAGCAAGCGAAGGCAAGGTTGGTTGTGTGCGCTTGATGAAGCACACACGTTCTCACGCCGGACAACAACTCATCGCTCGCTCGTCACGGAAAATAAATGTTGTTGACTATTAAGTTGGCCTAAAAACTCTGACGTGTGTGCAGGTGAGGACACCTTGTGCAAAAATGTGCGCTTTTACGCGCCCCACGCTTGTGTGCTTGCGCAGGCTGGACTGATGTCAACCGGGTCGCCCAACACAGCAGGGAATAGTCGACAACAGTTGTGCGCGGTGGCGTGCGAAATCAGTCTAGGATTGGCAAACATTTCACAGTGCTCTAGGTTGCGGCAGTGAACAACTGCACACGGGGGCAACTCACTTCTGGGCATATTACATACGGGCACGACGGGAGTTCGCGAACGAACCAAATGTCATGAGCGGCACTGGACACCTAGCGGCCTTTCAACAAATAAACCCCATCAACACCACACAAACAGGGAGGAAATCTGCAACAAAATCGTCGCTCTTTCGCGCAGGGACCACCTATTAATCAATGCTTGTTTAGGGCATGGGCCCGAAAGGTGGGCTGCATGAAGGAAGCGCAAGCTCACTGTGCCTAAAGCGAATGGGGACACCCCTGGCCTATCAAACCGTACCAGTGTAATCATAAGACCGTGTGAGGACCTACCACCAGCACCGCCTGGGTACATACATCTGTGCATCAGGCGGCTTACCTCCTGCATCCGCGTGTGCTTACCTCCCGCGTTGGCCATGATGTCACACCTCCGTATGTCGGCCCTGTGTTGGGTTGTTGCCTGTGGGTAAGCCGTCCGCTGAGCTCTGCGTGCACACAGAAAAGCGTTGCAGGCTTGTCAAGGTCGGTTTGTGCACCTCTTGGCTTGATTGCCAACGGTTCGTTGCTTGCTGAGCATCAGCAAGCAAACAGTGTGCCGCTCCATGTATACACTGGGACTGCGCTATCAAGTATCAACACGTGCAGACCATCCCTGATCGCTCTGTGACAAAACACAGCCAGGCAGGCTGTGGACGGGTAGTGGGACAGGGTTCTGGCA
Source organism: Chlamydomonas asymmetrica (assembly GCA_001662385.1). Lineage (NCBI taxonomy): Eukaryota > Viridiplantae > Chlorophyta > Chlorophyceae > Chlamydomonadales > Chlamydomonadaceae > Chlamydomonas > Chlamydomonas asymmetrica. The sequence continues at coordinate 108,036 of BDDA01000108.1, forward strand.
GCACTTCCAGCCAGAGCCCAATTAGGCGCTTACCGCAAGAGCAAACAAGCAGGCTCTGCTGCGCCCCTGTGCAGGGAGTACTGAGTAAAGAAGGGTTTATACCTGTAGTTGGTCAACACAGGGGTGAAATCTGACCTATAAATAGAGCTGAGCAGTTAGTCATAACAGCATTCTAAGGTCCCATTCCGGTCAGCATCCCCGAGGCCGTGCAGCACTCCTGGAAGGGTTGGTGCAAACAACCTCTCGGTTACCTGGCTGCTCCGGTTGTTCACCCATCGCTCTACCTGGCTCCCTCACCCCAGGCTGCGCACCTTAATGTGCGTGTGCAGTACGCAAGCGCTAAGCGGCTTGGTGGCGTCGAAGCCTAGACGTCGGGCGTCAACCCATGGACGGCATAATCACAGCAGGAGAACGTTTGCTCTGCGTGTTCACAGTGCAGTGTGCAGATAGCTAGCCCACGAAACCGCGCAGCCTGCCACGGCCGCAGGCGGTCTTGCTTGCAAAATGCTGCCGCACGCATGATCCAGGGAGCAACGCAAGGACCAAAGGGAGGCGTTTGTCAGGAACCGTCCTGGCACGAAGCAAGCGCACAATGATGGCCATACATGAGCATGCGCTGGGTGCAACCACGCAGGCACATGGCATTCATCGTTTTAGCAAGACATGTTACACCACCTTGCACAAGTAGAGCGGTAGGGCTCGGATCCGGGACAGAGCGTTCGCCGCCCATACAGGTGTGCTCGTGTAGAATGCAAAATTGACGGACGAAGCCTGGCTCTCCCTGCTAACACACCAAGGTATGAGAGGCCCCTAGCGACCCTGTAGGCAGGGGGCTAGCTGGTCCCAACCCAGACTCTCAGGGCTCAAACCCAGGCAGTGCCACACTCACCACAAATGAAGGCTCACGCTGGACCCTGCCATCGGCGCAATGGCCGCCACAGACTAAGGAGCGGCCTAGTCAGCACGGCACCAGCATTACAGCAAGAAAGGCCTTACGGAGGCGTGTGCTGTGCTGCATTGCAGGCCGATGCTGCATGCACAACAGCAGCACCTAGAGGGTGTGCGCAAGACCCAGCCAACTGCAGCTAGCGCTCAAACATTGCAAGCGGAAAGTGGCTGTTTGGCCTGCCCCAGACTGACCAGCTCTGTGAGGACTGACTGTGTCAGCCCACAAATGCACTGCATCCGCAACATGCACACCCCCATCAAGCTCAGCAAGCAACCAGGTCGCGTGCCTCAAACTGGCATGGCCATACATGCATGGGAGCAGCCCGGAGAGGCTCGTGGGTGCACCCATGCATTCCATGCAGGTCCTGCTGGCCCTCCATGCCCCACGTATGTGATGCTACGTGTTGCAGTTCATTAGTGGGCTGCAACAACAACGAGCACCCAGTCATGGCTGTGCCTGCTGAAGTGCACACACATGGCAAGAGGCCACAGGACGGGCCACATGGAGGCGATGATAAGTGCACATCACATCCACATTACATGCACATTACATGCACATTGTCCTGGCGTTTCACACCATCGAAGGCAAGGGAAGTGTCCTGCAAGGGCAGGCAGGGAAAAGGGCCTGGATGCACCTTGCGTCAGAGCACCGCCACCACAGCATCGAGATCAGCATCAGCACAAGCATCAGCATCAGCATCAGCGCTGGCCGGGGAAAGGCGGGAACACGGCAAGCGTCAGACTTGCAAGGAACGCAGCAGTGCAGGCTGCCTGATGCATGGTTGGCGGATTCGTTTATGCATGCACTCCATGCAGGCACTCACACTTCCCAGCCTCCCACCACAACAAAGGAAGCACCACAGGAGGCGGATCGCAGCTTCGCTCGACTGGTGACCAAAATGACCAAAACCAAACAGGGCAAGGAGCTGCAGGCATCCCCTGACCTGCATCCTCCATGCGCGAGATGCAGGCTGACATCTATCTGAACACACTGCATGGCAGTACAAGGTGCGCGCTGCCCTCCCAAGATTGCACTGACAGCATGGCTCGGATGCCAGGTCAGCATCCCGTGGTACGGGAACTGCTGCCTGCTCCACCCGCTCCCACGAGGCTGCGCAACCAGGAAGAAGGCTCAACTCTTCGGCCATTCACCATCCACAGCGCGGGACAGGGTTAGGGTTAGGGTTTAGGGTTTTGGTGATGAGGAAGACTCGAAAATGGATAAATGCTTTATATCAAAATACGGTACCACTGTACAGTTATGCCGCGAAGTGTGCTTGCGGGGAAGCTCACAGTGTCATCGCGATAGACATGTGAGGGGTGGTGAGGTACGGGTCTGGTCTGTTCTGGGTTCAGGGCACAGGCTACACAGCTCACCGGCCTGTTAGGGCGGTGAGCGCCTCAACTGCTCAGGCAGTGGCGCACTGCCGCTGCTTATGCGGCGGTGGCGCACTGCCGCAGCTCCTCAGGGTCATGCGGTGGTTGCGCTGGTGAGGGTGATGAGCTGCGCGCAGCGTTCCTTGGCCTCCGGAAAGGTCTCCAGCACCACCTTGTAGATGTTCATGCAGATCTCCTGCACGAGCTCCTGGGGGATCTGAGGGGGCAGCATAACACCAAGGCGCAACCGTAAACCGGACGGACATGTACGCGGTGCATGCAGCGCTCCCAAATGTGCTGTGAAGGCGTGTTGTGGGCATGCTAGCGCTGGGCATGTTTTGGGTATGCATTACGTTTATACGTTTATGCGTGCCTGAATGCATCCATCGCTGCTGAGTGCATGCCATGCGCCTCCCCATGTCACCAGCATTCGACCATTCAGGTCCCAAGCACACCGCAAAACGCTCATGCAGCCCAGTGACATGCAAACGATGGCTCTTGCCATTCAGTGGGCAGCAGCCAGCAGGGCTGTACATCATGGCAGCAAGGCTGCTGCCACGCACTGCCCCCAAATGACTTACATTGTGCAGTTGTTCATTAAGGTCCTCCATGCTGTGCGCGTTGCTGACTGCGGCCTGCACACACACATGCACACGGTTGTCCGCACACATACACACACGAAGCACACACTCAGGCAATAGTACAGAAATTGAGATTTTACGTGCCAAATGCTGGGATGGGCTGAGCACACCCGGCACCCGCACATTCACATGCAACCACACCCACATGCGCACACGCGTGCATATGTGGTTATGCACACCCGCGGCAGCAGGCCAGCCACAGGCCTTTGTAGCCGTTGCAGCTGCTGCTGCTGCTGCAACACATTGCGGCATATTCAATCCACAACCCACGTCCGGCATCGCACACAATTTGGCACGGCCAGTGAAAATATTAGGATTGTCGGCGCCCAACGCCTGCCACACACCAGCCTCATCCTTTCATGAGGCGCAAGCAAGGCGTAGCGCGGCACAGCACAGCACAGGACGCGACAGCATAGGGCAACCCTGACCCCGCATGGCCTGGAAGTGGCTGGAACGCGTGTTGGCCTCTACCACGACGTGGCAAGCCGCCAACCCCAATCGCAACTCTTCGCTTACGACTGATCCCTGTGCTGTGTACATTGTATGCCCACGTTGGCCCCGCCATGGGCCCCCGCCAGGGCGCCGGGCAAGGGACGATTACATGCAACCTGTATCCCGCTATGTGCGCCACCCGCGCTCACCCGGATTGCGTCCACCAGGCGCTCACACGCCTCGCTGGGCTGCACGGTCGCCACCGCCGCGTCGATCTGCGCCAGCAGCTGCTGCTTGAGGCTCGCAATGATGTCACGCTGCACAGGGCGCACACACACATACAGTGCGACGCAGTCAGTGTGGTTGCACAAGGAGTGGAAGCGATGCAGGCAGTACCGGTACCGGTGGCAGACGCCAGCACCACGCCAGAGCACTGTGGTGACGTCGGCATCGCTCCACGCCCCAACCCGTACTGCTATGGCCTATGGGTCCTATGGGTATCGTTGCATGGCACTGGCCGCACCATGGTGCACCGTGAGGTGCACGGCTGAGCACATGCTGGCGCGCTGATTTCTTCGAGAGTGAGTGCGTGCCAGCTCTCGCCAACGTGCGAGACATATGCTCGGATGCACAGCAACACCTGCACACTGGTAGAACATGAGTGGAGTTGGCGCCGGTGGCCATTAGGGCATGACAGCAGCGGCAACGGCAGCGATCACGGCAACGCGCCCGGTGCCCCACCTGCACCGCTATCTTGGTCTGCTGGTCCCACATGAGGCGCTGCTGGCTGGTCGCCACCTCCAGCGACTGACCCAGCCGGGCGCGTGTGCGCTGCTGCTCCGCCTCACCGTGGGCCACCTGCATGCGGGCACCAGCGCAAATCCAGCGCACATGGCTGGCGGTACGGGAGCATGTGTAGGCATTTCGGTGGGTGCAGGGAACACACGCGTGTGGGAGAGGCCAGATCATGTGAGTGATGGCGAACGGGTTGGTGCAGCTTTTACGCTGGGGGTGGTGTTTGTGTGTGTGTGGGGGGGGGGG
>BDDA01000108.1:125472-150492 GCA_001662385.1 Chlamydomonas asymmetrica
CGTCAAGCCCGCTGCTGAGAAGAAGCCCAAGGCTGCCAAGCCCGTGGCCAAGAAGGCTCCTGCCGCTGACAAGCCCAAGAAGGTGGTTGCCAAGAAGCCCGCTGCCGCACCCAAGCCCACCAAGGCTGCGGTTCCTAAGGCTGAGAAGCCCGTCAAGGTGAAGAAGGCCGCTGTGGAGAAGAAGCCCAAGGCACCTAAGGCCGCAGCGCCCAAGCCCGCAAAGGCTGCCAAGCCTGCCAAGAAGCCCGCACCCAAGAAGGAGACCAAGGCGAAGAAGGCCACCCCTGCAAAGAAGGCCTAAGCTGCTTCGTCTGTTCTTCCTTTGACAACCCACTCATCCCCAAAACCGGTGTTTTTCAACACCACCATACCATCCATTTGCGTGCGTGCGGGAACGCCCGTCTCACCCTGGCACCCACATAGCCTGGCCATCCACTGCTGTGCTGTACAGGAGGATAAGCAGCCTTACATCAATATCCAGGATGCTCATATGCCAACAAACTGGCATGCACACACTTCAAATGCCTACCGACACTGGCATGCATTGAATGATTGCATGGTGATGAATAGATGAACAGGACATGGAAGCCTTGCATTTCCAACAACAACAGTGGGTGGGGTTCACACAGTTGCATGTTGCCAACAACAAATATGCCCTGCTGCCTGCCAAAGCATGTGGCTTGAGTGCGCTGCCAACAGGAGCACAAGACGCCTGCCCAGCTTCCTCCATCACGTTTCCTCCATATTCACGGCGCTCAGCACGTCTTCCATGTTGTCCAGGTACGCGGTGTGGCTGTCCACAAGGTTGCTCAGGTTGACGTTCTCAACGCCAGGCACCGCCACGGGGCACATGCCGCTGGCCATGCCGCTCACCAGGCTGTTGCGCGAGTGCGCCCTGCACGCAGCCGTCACGTCACGTGCACACACACCTCAACACATCACGCTTGTCCCTCGCCCGGCGCACAGCAAGCGGGCACCAGGGCTCAACACAAAGCGGCCTTGAAGCGTTGCGCACGCCTTGCCTGGCCCCACGGCCCCGACCTCTCTGCATGCAGGCTGACCCACTGACCACACACGCAGTTGTGCAGAGGCGTGCTGGTGTACTGCTGCTGTACTGGTGCCGACAGGTATGAGTGTGGTGCCACGAGCCGAGGTGCACGGCAGCGTGTGGTGCTGCCGCCTGAGCCACAGGCAGGAGGGCAGGCAGCTCGGCCAGGCAAGGCGACGCACGCACGCACCCACCTGAAGACGATGCCCAGCACCCAGTCGTTGGTGCTGTACGCGTTGACGAAGCGCCCCGCCACCACTGAGCGCGCCGCCGCCCACCTGCACACAGGCCACACGCATGCAGCGCGAGCGCTGGCAGCAGCACGTCAGCGCCAGCAGCAGCGGCATGGGACACTGAGACCACCCGCGACCACCTGCGACCAACCCTGCAGTTTTGCCCACGGCTCACAGCCTGTGCTGGGGCTTGAAACAAGGAGCTCCGCGCTTCTGCGACAAACTGCGCGCCTAGGCAAAACTGGGCGACCTCGTTCGATAGCCTCTGACCATAGTCCTGCCTTGCAGCCAACTGGTCAGCGAGTGAGTGAGTGGTGACTCAGTCACCGTGCATGGCTGCGCGACTGGCTGCCCACCTGTCTGAGTTGATGCTGACGGGCGTGCCCAGCAGCACGACGCTCTCCACGATGCCGCGTGCGCCGCAGCGCGCCAGCTCCAGCAGGCAGTGGAAGATGAGGCGCGCGCCGATGCTGAACCCCACCTGCATGCCGCATACGGTACGCGCAGCAGTGCATGCACTTGACCTTGCCCCAAGCAATTGCCACTGCAGCGTACGATGGTTTCCCTTTGTACAGTCCGACACTCCGTCAAGACGGTCTTAGGGAGCCTGGACCAAGGGTGGATATGTGCTGCACGCGGCTGCACGGCTGCAGTGGCGAATGCAAGCGTGTAGGTGACAAGGTGCGGGGACAGGGCGCGGGCGCGCATGCTGCAGGAGTGTGCAGGAGGTTGGCGTGAAGCTGTGGAGGCAGAATTGGCCGTGACAGCGGCAATCAACACCGCCCAAATGAAGGGCATGTACAGCACCGATAGCGGCATGCACCCACCAGAGTCACTGGCCGGTCGCCATGGCTGCCTTGCATCAGCGTGTGCGCGAGGACTCGACCCGCCGCCTGCAAGAAGCACATCAGGACACACAGCACACGTTCCATTCACAATGCGGTGCAGTGGCTGGGCCGAGATTATCCCACTGCGGTACGCTGCTGCGAGACACCACACTCAAGTACTCAACCAGGCAAGTACAGTGCTAGGCGGGGGGGGGCTGCACAGCCGTAGACCGCATGCAGCAGGCACACCAATGACGAAAACTCAAAGGTCCGCAGGTTAATTCTCATAACAAAGTGTGAATGAGAGCATGTTGCGGGTTGTGAGGAACAACATGCCTGCAGTCATGGCAAGATCTGCAGGAATGTCCGGCTGTCATAATGCGCAGCGGCGAGGGGTAGTGAGCAGTGCCGCGTGCCCACCAGGCAGCCGCACCTGTGCCCGCAGCAGCGCCACGCGCCAGCGCGACCCGATGGCAAAGTTGATGGCGGTCATGACCGCCATGGGAACCGCCATGGCCGTCACCAGGGCTGCAGCGCAGTCACCATGCATGTGTCCATGTCACGTGCCGTTGCAAGGGGTATGACACGATACGCCATACATGAAATGAGCCGTGGCGGCTCAGGTGAGGGGAGAGAGGGTGGCCAGCATTCCAATACATACATACATGGCGATTGCACGACTGCATGGCTGCACGCAGGGCGGGAGGCGGTGGTAGGGGCTGCCCGACATCACATGCATGGATCACACTGCTCTCACCAGCCACACACCGTACTTGTCCGAACGCCCACGCTGACAGACACCCCATTTACGCACAACACATCCCGAACCGTGTGCTGCGGATTTGCAGCACAGTGAGCGTCACACCCGCAATCGATCAGCTGCATCCTTGCATGCACCAGTGAGGTCCACAGGGCATACCTGCGGATAAGCTGAGGCGCACCACCATCTTGCTGCTCTCCTCAATAGCCTGCATGACAGGCGGGCAACGCAACATAACCACGATTCTGGCTCGACACGCCTGCTGCACCCACCCACATACGCCTCACCGACATCCTCAGGATTAGCGTGCCACAGCTTACAAAGCAACAAGGCCACTACAGCTCAAAGGCCACAGCTCAAAGGCCACAGCAGCAGGTGTCAGGTCTAGCCGCACCGCCCCTCCCAGGTCACACCTTGTCGCGTATGAAGCGCTGCAGCGCCCCGCCCAGCGAGCGCAGCACGTCGCTCTCCCACACCAGCGCCCAGCGCTCGCGCCCGCGGTCAGGCAGCAGCACCCAGGGCCGCACAAAGTCGTCCGGCTCCTGGACCCACCTGCAAACCGCACGGGGCCAGCCAGGTGCACTCAGCCTTACAGTCGCAGGCCAAGGGACCAGGGGCCAGGGGCCAGGGGCCAGGCATGCCAGCAGCCTCAGGCCGCAAACAAGGATTCGACTACACGTTACTTCACTAGCATCACTACAGCTTTAAATCTTGCTGAGCGACCATACGGTGGCCAATCCATCAAGATTACCAACAACAGGCTAGGGGAGGACATGCAGCACAAGGGTACAAGTGAAGTGGGGTGCTACAGGCGGCACGGCAGGGGGCAGCATGGCATGGTTGAAAGCAGCCGGGCGCTCAGTGCTGCACTGGGAGGTGTACCCAGTACTCCTCAGCCGTTACTCGCTCGCTCACCCGTTGACTGCAATGGTGACGGCCAGCGTGGTGTCTGCCTGGCGGTCACGCTTGTGGATGGGCGCAGGCAGCAGCGGCCTCAGCGCACGCCGCTTGCTCCGGAACCACTCCCACACGGACCGGTTGGCGACCGTGGCGTTGGCGTTGGCGTTAGCGCCGTCAGCGTCACCGCTGGCGGCGGATTGCTGGGCTGGCATGCTGCTCTTCGCGGCGGCAACCTGTGTTTTACCGTTGCTACCGCTGGAATCTGCGTGCATGGCGGCCGCCTTGCTGTGTGCAGCGCGTTCTACCGCAGGCCCCCCAGGAGTGGCGTGATCCCCTGGGTCCTCTGAGACACTCTCCAGCTTGCTCTGCACGACGCGGCCGTCCATCTCCAGTGACTCTGCCCTCAGCGCCGCCCGCAGCGCAGCCACAGCAGCATCACCGTCCATGCTGCCCCCGCTGGGTATCCCAAACACCTCAGCATCGATGTCGTCGTCGTCGCCGTCTGCGTCATCCCTGCCCGGCACCGGCCCGGTGGGATCGCCTCCGGTTTCAGAGCCGAGCAACTCCGTGCCGGTCTCGGAGACGCGACAGGACGACAGGGCGGTGGCGGGCTGTTGCTGACGCGAGGGGTTGCCACCGATGCCCAAGGGCAGCGATGCTGCGGGCAGGACGGGGAAATGTTGCCCGCCTGCTGTGGGCACTTCCACGCTGCTTTGTCTGTGCCTACCGCTGCCGCTGCTGCTGGCGTTATCGCCTGCTGCGCCTCCCGCGGACGCGTTGTGCTGGCGCCTGCTGGCCCCCGCTAGCGCCTGCTCATACAGCGCCTCTACCTGGTCAGCAGGCATACTCATCAGCTGCTCCTGCAGGTGCTCAGAGTCGTGCAGCAGCAGCTGCTGGCTGCCCCCACAAGCGTCCTGCCCGGCCACTAATGGCGTGATGCCCCCTGACCCCGCCGCTTCACACACACCACCCACGAGTCCTACCAGTGGCATGGATTGATCATGAAGGCCGTATGAAGCATACGGCATGGGCTGCAAGGCTGCTGCTGCTGCTGCTGCTGCAGAGCCATACTGAGGATACCTGGTAGCAGCATCCGTGCTGCTGCTGCTGGCATATGCAGGCAGATGCTGCCGCTGGTGATGATTGTGATGATGCACTGTATGAGGCGGTGGCAGGGGGAATGGTGAGGATGGCTGCTGCGCAAACAGCAGCAGTGGGTCGTTGTCAGCCAGCGCAGGCGGTGGCAGGAGCCCGCCGCTGCCACCAGCCAGGTATGCGCCATCACCCTGCCATTGCTGCTGCGGGCGCTGCGGTGATGATGCCGGTCCCGGCTGGGGCGCCACAGCGCCACCAAAGGGGTAGCTCCCGGCAGACGCGCTGCGCTGCTGCCACACAGACATCGCACTGCCTGGCGCGGATGCGCTGCCCTGCACGTTGCTGTTCACGCCAGCGCGGCCGCCGCCGCCAGCAGCAGCCCCGCCAGCAGCTGCAGCAGAGGTACTGCTAGCTGGCTGCGACAGCGCGCCGCCTGCAAAATCCACCCTATCGGCGGTGCCGTTGCTGGCACCAGCGTCCGCAGCGGCCCCGCCAACTCGCGCGCTGCTCGCCGCTGCGCTATGGCTGAACGTGGAGACGCGTCGGAGCAGCAGGGAGGGTACGAACAGGCCCTCGTCCCGCGACCGCCTCAAGTCTGCCAGCTCCTCCTGTGTCTCGCCTCCCCCCCCCCCACCACCACCACTGCCACTACCCGCTTCATACGCGCCAACAACCCCCGCCGTCCCTTCCGATCGTGACACTGGGATGTATGACCCTAACGGCAGCAGCGGCAGCGGCTGCTGCCGGCTGCTGGCTGACAGGCCGGGCGTGGTGGGGCTGTGTGCGGTGATGGAGCCGCGGCTGTCACGGGCCAGGCTGCCGCTGGCTGCAGCGCCGCCGTTCTGGTTGTGGTTCCAGTGGGAAGGCGAGGAGGTGGCGCCTGCAGCAGTGTTGCGAGAAGTCCGGCATGCCAGCTGTGGTTGATGCGGGGATGACGACAAGATTGGTCCTGCAGAGGCATGGGATGGCATCACCAGCAGCTGCTGACCGGCCGGCGTCGGAGCCGGCATGGTTCCGGTGGTTCCGGAGAAAGGCGAGGAAAGGGGATTGGAGGCGCTGGTGGCTTCGGAGCCAGAGGGGCTCAGCGTGCCGCTAGGGCTGCCGGGCGCGGCGGCGTCGTTGTCCGTGCGGGGGCGTCGGCGCCACAGCGACCAACCCCCACCGCCCGCAGACGCAGCGCCAGCGGCGGTACCAGCGCCAGCAGCGGCAGCAGCACTGCCAGCAGATGGGGTCCTGCCGGTGGTGTTGATGGCGCTCAGGGCTGTGGTATGCCCCACGATCGCGCCGTCTGAGTTGGAGTGGTGATAGCGAGGAGGGGTTGCGCCGTCATGGCCGCCTGCCGGTGTGGACGCGGCAGTGGCTGTTGACGATGTCGACAGCCGTGACAGTGTCTGCTGCGAGGCTGACTGGTTGAGAGCCGCCACGGCTTGCTGCTGCTGCGGTTCGTGTCGTTGTTGCTGCAGTGCGGCTGGTTGCTGCGGCTGTGAGGACGCGGCTGTAGGCAGCGCTGTGGTGGCCTCCGACGAGTCGTTGTCTGCTGCAGTCCCGTCCTTGCTGGGCAGGTAAATGGACTGGGACACATCCCAGAAGCCAAACTCCTTCACATCACCTAGCACGGCAGCATGCAAAGCAAGGCCGTCTGCCCTTGTACAAGCTCATTTCAGTCATTGGACGCTAGGAATGAGCTGCAAGGAGTCACGAGGAACGTGCGCAAGGATAAGTATACCACCAGCAGGCTCGTCCTTTCACAATGGCAAGGCTTGGCGAGCGTGCATGCTTGCCAGAAGTGCATTGACGTGCAGCAGGCAGCGGGGGCGGGGGGGGAAACGGGCTCACCAACGATCTCCGCCACCTTGGAGCCCGCATGTGAGGCGCCAATCACACCTAGCGTGCCGCCGATTGCAGCCGCCCCCGTGGCGGTGGTGCCTGCCGCAGCCACGGTGGCGGCGGCGACCGCCCCGCCGTGCAGTGCAGTGATGGCGGTGCCCAGCCCAGCCGCGATGGCCGGTGCTGCCAAACCGCCTGCGAGGTGGTGCGTAACCTGGACTTGGTAAATGCCGCAGCAGGAGTGTGCATTGCTTGGGAAAGCTGAAACTACCGTGCTGTTGCAGTACCGGTATTGTGTGCGAGGCTAGACATTGTGTGGATGACAGTGGATGTACGGCAGCTTTGCTGCTCAGGCACAACGCATAGGTGACAAAGCCGCATTCATGCAGATTGCAGAGGCGATATCACCGCAGCTCATAGCCACCAATGTACATGGCGACACGGTGACACCGAAACCATAACCGAAACCAATTCAGTGTGGACATGACACCGAATCGTTTCTGGCAAGCGCGCCTGCCCCCTGCCCGCACCTGTGAGCGCCAGCAGCGCCCCGCCGCCCAGCGCCCCCGCGCCGATCATGAGGTACGACCTGTACTTGTTGCCGCGCACCTGTCAGCGTCGGCGATGTGAATACCAGCATGTGATGCAATGCGGTGACGCGGTGCGAGGCAAGTTGTGCATAGAGGCTTGCGCCGTCCCTGAAATGCAGAGCGACTCATGTGCCCCCCTGGACTCGATGCTCCCACACATACCCCGCTCCGCACCACGCCAAACGACCCCAAACAGCCGGTGTTGGCGCACTGCCAGAGCCTAGCACAGCCCCGAGCTGCCAGGGCGTATGTCATTCCCAAGGTGAGTTTACTGCGTAAGCGCCTCACCCCGCGCCTGCCAAGTGAAGGCAGTGGCGGCAGTAGCGCACCTGCTGCGTCACCGCCACGTCTCGGCCCCCCGCCGCCCCGCCGCCCACAGTGCCGCCGCCGCCACCACCGCCGCCGCCGCCATCGTCCAGCTGCAGCGCCTCCATTGCCCACATGCGCTCAAAGGTGTGCAGCTTGGGCATGGGCACGTGCAGCCAGTGGCACACGCGCCGCAGCGCCACTCGCGCACGCGCGTCGTACCTGCGCACATACCGCATGGCGGGGGCAGCCGAGCGAGCGAGCCAGATTAGGTGGCGCCCCACTGTGCCTTGATGACCATCTTTAGCCTATGCTGGCAGCCTAAACATCTCCACTGCAGACCATGACCCAAGCACCCCCCCTGATGGATGCCGCCGATGAATAATTGGCCACCAATTCGCCAGTAGATCATGTGTTCATATGTGATGCAATGGGACTGCGTGCTCAGCCGCAGCCGGGGCCCACTCACACCCATAGTGGCTAAGCCAGCCCGCTTGCTCACCATCGCACCAGCGGGCGGCGCACGATGTCGACGATGCTGGCGGGCTGCTCCCCGCCCTCGTCCTGCTTGCCTGCCGCCTTAGCACTGTTGCCCTGCGCGGCCTCCTCCCATATGCGCTCCCTGGCATCAACCACCATCACCATGCGGGCCATGCGGCAGCAAGCACCAGGCGTTTTGGTGCTGACCAAAATCAACAGGACATCAGGCATCGAAGGAATTGTGGACTACGTTGCAGACACTTGGCTTGTGTGGTGGACCAGTGTTCAACAACACGTGCATAACCAAACCAATGCAGGCCGCGATCCCCCTCTCTGCATCTGACTGGCAGCATGGACTTTGCCGGTCTGCCTCGTCTGACACATCCAGCCCATGTCGATTGCCAAATGCGGCTGATGCCATGCTGTACAGTGCTGCACCACTCACCGGTTGCGTGCGGTCTCCTCTTTTGCTCGAGCCGCATGGCTGATGGCTGGCCCATTACGCGCCGCCGCCTTGCCGCCACCGACAGAGCCTGCCTGCGGCCCCATCAGCCCCGGGTGGCTGTGCTGCCCCGTCTCCAGGTTGGCCGCCACCAGGCACGCCCCCACCAGCTCGTACACCGCCAGGATGGCCTTATGCGAGGGGCCCGCGTCCGGCGCGCTGCCCCCGTCCCCGTATGCATTCGTGGTGGCGCTGGCGGGAGCGGTGGGCAGGCTGATGGACGCCGCCGCCACCTCGGCCGCCGCCATCTCAAAGTAGTCCTGGCTGGTGTGGGTCTCCATGGATATGGCAGGGCGCTTGCCGCCCGGGCGATGTAGCACGGACCACGACACATCCGACTCGGCCTTAAATGGGTTGTAGTCCGACAACAGCTGCTTGGCGGCTGCGTTGGAGCCGACAGGTAGGACGTTCCCATCACGGCCACCCTTCATGCCAGGCATGCTGCCCATGCCCTTGCATGCGGCTGTCATGCTGCTGCTTGTGCGATCTGGGTCATCTGGGTCATCTGGGTCACACAGCAGCAGCGAATCCGCGGGGCCCAGATCAAGGTCCGGCTCAGAATCCCCAGGACGCCGGTCTTCGGGATCATTGAGGTCGCTGGCTGCGTCCTGCTGATTCAGCGACGCTGACCGTGCTGCTGACGCTGACGGTGCACCTGGTTGCTGCATCGATGCTAGCGGCGAGTCAGTCGGGTCCCCCATGAAGGGATTGTGGTGGTGCGCGCCTGCCTGCTGGTGCGCCACAGGGGTGCCTGGCGCTGGTGACGCTGCACGCAGGGGTGTGGAGGTGGGCGGGGCATCAAAGGGGTTTTCATACTTGGCGCACTCATGGTCCCTTGATGGCGGCGTGCAGGGCGGGTCCCCGGCCAACAAAGGGTTGGCTGAAACCGACGTGCTCTGCGCAGTGGTGGTGCCGGGTGGGTGGGAGTCTGCTGTGCGGAAGGGGTTCGTGCTGGCGCCATCAACAGACTGGTGAGCTGCTTCCGCGTCACGCACAGCGCGCTCACCGCCAGTGTTTATACTGTTGTCAGGTGCAGCCGGCGCTGCTTGCTGGGGAGCTGCAGGGGGCTGAGGTGGCGGCGTGGGCAGCAGCCCGATGTTTGGGTCCAGGAAGTTGCAGTACCTGCAACGCAACTCGCACCGCCGCCCGCCACAGTGTCAGTCGCAGAGCCCTGCTCCACCCACTCATGTGAAGTGTTTGATGCACTTTCCCGGTTGGTGTACGGGACCACGACCAAGCCCGTACATCCACAATCGTGCAGTGATGCGACCCAGCACACATGTCGCACGAATCTTGCTGCCTGCCAACCGCCCAGCAGTACGGATCCCCGCCACAGTCAGACTACTGCAGGCTTGCATGCATTGCAAGGCATGGTGCTTCACACACCAGCATGCCCTGGGTGACCTTACACCCCTGTATGTCTCAGCCTTGCTGCGCCATGTCACCCCGTCATACATCGTCTCTATTGTGGGCAGGGCCGCATGCGGCACACGCTGCACCACCCGACCGCACCTGCGCACGAGCGCCACCAGCCTGCGCTGCGCCTCCTCCCCCTCCGCGCCAAACGACACGTCCGGGGTCTTCAACAGGCCTGACAGCACGCATGGGTGTTCAAGTGGGCACAACACGCAGCGGCGTGTGAGGAGGACGGCTCAACACGCAGCGCTGCAACGTTGCAGTGCAGTGCAGTGCAGTGGGTTGGCGACACAGTAAAGTGACATGACGTTTGTGCAGTGGTACGCAGGGCTGAGGGAGACACACGCCCAATGGGAGGGCGTGTGCATGCAGTCTGCGTCCGGCCCGCACGCTGGCACGCGCACAGCGCCGTTGAATGAGTTGAGGAGAAATTCCAGCTGCGTTCGCCGGCAACCACAAATAAGCCAAGGCTGCATGCGCACATCTGCTGTGGAGATTGGTGCCATGTCATGTGACACGTTCAACGCCACACTATGGATGGCATCACCAACCTATCCATCCAGTAACTACCGCCTGCGAGGCCAACAGACGTCATCCATTCCACAACGAATCAGCCACTGCGAGGAGTAGGTGCACTACCAAATTGCGTGCTGGTGGAGCCTGATCACGTTGGCGGTGGGGCTCAGCGCCTCACAGCCGCTGAGGCGTGGACGTATGTATCCCCACGGGACGACGCGGAAGGGGAAGCAGCGTCTGCCCCGCCACATGAGCTATGCGCTGCCTCAGATGTGCATACAAGGTTACATTCCCATGCGCCAAGCATGCACACAAGCTGGTGCTGACCCTCCTCGCACCTGCCCACGCGCGCTGAGGCACGTTGAGCGCCTGGTATGCCCGCCGCGCCATGCCGCCAGGTGCTGCACAGTCATATCCCCAGAACCCGGCTGGCACCTGTAGCAGTGAAGTGCAGGCAGTGCACAGACATAGCTTGCGCCACTTGTATGCGTGGATAACAGGCATACAGGTAGTGGCAAGCCAGCACACTGCAATCACACGAGCCAGTGCGGGAAAGCGCACTGCTGGCGTTGACACAAGGGCTGCATGTGTGACTGCCCAGGCGTATGTCTGCCAGCGGATTCAAACTCCTTGAAAGTGCTGTTCGACTAGTAGTCGCCTAGGAACGCAGCGCAAGTCCGTACCTTTGCGCCTCCCCACGCATCGTCTTCGCCAATGCAAATCAAGTCGTCGAACAGCTCCTCGTCCGGACAGCTGCAAAGTCAAGAAAGTTAACAACAAGCGTATGGGCTGAAATGCTTGGCCCAGTGAGCCTTGCCGTTCGCAATTGTGTCACTTGTTGGAATTGCGTACATGCCCTGGCGAAGTGCACTCCCGGGTACGCCATGCCTGCTTGTAGGCCGCAAGCAGGTAAGCAGGTGTAACAGGCAGGTTGTCACCTACCCCCAAGCTTTTGTATCAGCAAGGCTGTTCCCACTTTCGTCGACGCCCACTTCGACCTGCGATAGATGACGACGCCCATAAAATGGCAGCACAACGGGATTAAACTGATACTTGCAGCTAGGCATGCCAAGGCATTGGATTCCGTTTCTCCACATGCTCAATTGCTCATACTGTGCTCCACGCGCTGCCACCCTGGAAATGAACAGCGGCCCGAAACCCGCGCCAGATTGCATGGGACGGCGCATGGAAGCGCAAGTGCTGGTACACCGACCAGGTGCACTTGTTACACTTGTACACAGCATCTCACAGCACTGACCTGTGTCGCGTGCAGTGCCAATGTCAACAGCGCAGCAACTGCGTGACGCTCTGAGGCGTCCAGGTCCATCGTCCAGCTGTGGGGAAACGCTCTGGAAGCAGACGCTCCTAGCTTAGCTTACATCTGCTTGGTCATACAGGTTACGCACATATATGAACAGCAGCGACGTTGACACACTTGGAAGCTGCTCACGTAAACACCAGCCTTGGAGACGAGCGTGTTTTAAAAGCACCACACGTATCAAAACAGGCTCCTTATGAATTGGTGGCCTGCATCTATGCGTGACGCTGGTGGTAATCGGCATTGCGTGATGTGGCGGTTAGGCAGTTGGTGCGATGCATACCTGCCTGGTAGCGTGCGCCATGCAATAGGCGTGGCTTTTTCAGCTTCCGCTGCGAAATACTTTGGTCTCCTGTGAGACATTGTAGAGAATTATCAAAGGGGTTTGTCTGCTTTTGTTCGTTTGCTTTGAACGAACACGCTCTGACACTAGTAACTGAACAACTAAATGACAGTCCGCGTTGTGATAGTCCCTGGCAATGGCTCTGGAAACATCGTCCACAGCAACTGGTACGGGTATCTCCAGCGTAAGCTTCATCGCCCGCCAGCCGTTGAGTGCATTCTACGGAACATGCCCGACCCTGTACAGGCTCGCGAGACAAAGTGGCTGCCGTTCATGGAGAACGAGCTCAAGTGTGGGGCAGACACCATCATAGTTGGGCACAGCAGCGGCGCCGCTGCTGCTATGCGCTTTGCTGAGTCTCACAAGGTCCAAGGTGGGCTGCCTCACGTGCATCTATCGCGTCTGCAGAGTGCGCCGCCCAGGGCTGGACGGTGCATGTGCACCCTTCACGAAAGGCTTGGTCAGCCACCTCGTATGGGTGTACAGACGCAGTCAGAGGCGGCTCCACGTCCCGCAGTTCAACGCAGCTGTATGTCGTTCAGCTCGTCCTAGACCTCAAACACGCACCTGACTAACCTGACCTTACCCCGCCCCGCACACACGCGCACACCTAGACTCACGCCCGCACACAGAGGATGCTGTGGGTGAGGGCCATGCCACTGCCTAACAGTGCCCCCAACGGGTTTGTGTGGGTCTTGTGTGGGTGCCTGCCGTGGGTTGCGTGGCCTGCGTGGCTTGTGCAGGGCTGGTGCTTGTGTCAGCGTACCGCAGCGACCTGGGGGACTCCCTGGAGCGCGCCAGCGGCTACTTCGCCCGGCCCTGGGACTGGGAGGCGCAGAAACGCAACGCAGGCTTCATTGTGCAGGTGCGTGCAGGCGTGTGCATCAACCGGGTCAGGGTGGGGACGGGAGGCATTGGGTGGAAGGTGGGCTTTAAACGGCGGTGCTGCTTGTGTGTTGCTTGCAGCTGCAGGCAGGCGGGGTGGTGGTGGGGGTGGTGGGGGTGGTGGGTGCAAGCCATGTGAGGGAGTGGAGTAACACATGAATGCACATGCGTGGCTGTGCATGCACAGTCAGCATGCCTGGCCAGTACCCGATGCTAGTGGCGCAGCACCAACACACTGCACAGCCCGCTTCGCTCAAAGCGCCTCCCTCACCCCTTGGGCAGTCAGGCAGGCTGGCCGCACATACCACATGCGCAGGCAGGGCATGCACGCTGCACAGGGCGCACATGCGTAGGCATTAGGCAGGCCTAGCGTGTCTCGTGTGGGTGTACGCATCCGCCCGGTGCCCCCGGCCTGCACAGCGGACGGCATTTGACGTGGCGCCATCAGCATCTTGCTGATGTGTTGATGGGCCTTGCTGGCTGTGCTTGTGCACCCGCTGTGCGCCCGCCCTCATGCGCACCATGTGAACATACGTTCATGCATGCATGCATGCATGCATGCACGTCTGCTCTGGACCCCCAGAGTGCTTTACCCGCTGCCTGCTGCTTCCTTCAGTTTGGCTCCACGGACGACCCCTTCCTGCCCTGGGCGGAGCAGCAGGCGGTGGCGGAGGCGACGGGCGCGGAGCTGCACCAGTACGACGACCAGGGCCACTTCCAGGAGTGTGAGTTCCCCGACCTGCTGCGCGTGATGGAGGAGCGCATCGGGGCGGTGCAAGAAGCGCAGCAGCAGCCACCCCAGCAGGCGGTGGAGTAGTAGCAAGCCGCGGTGGTGCTCAAACGCAACCCCACAGAGTGTTTGTAGCAGGATTTGCTGCGGCTTGTGCCTTAAGAGGTCCGAGCGATGGCATGTCGTGCTCACAAGTTGTGGACGGCACTTTGGGGCAGCCTCTGAGCATGGCCGTGGGGTATTCCAGTGTGGCTGCATAGCGCGCGGGCGCGGGCGCGGCCTCACAGGGTACAGCCCTGCATGAGTGAGTGAGAGCCTGGCCCCGTGGTGGCGGCTGAGTTGTCGTACTCATGCATGGCGATGCTCGGCACCAGAAAGGCAGGATGCGGCTGTGCTGGACCGGCAGGCAACTGGCGCCGACGGCTGCGCTGCGGGCCACACATGTGGATGCCCTCGGGTATCCAAGCGTTTGATTACATCGACACCGCTGTGCATGGGCTGGATGCATGACCTGTTGCGAGGCTGCCCACACATCCATCCCATATGCCCATGTTCGAATGCGGTAATGCGAGTATGCCACGCACAGTGATGATGCACAGCACATACAGGCACGCCACTGAGCACGAACAGCTGGCTGGCCAGGCAGACGCGTTGATCACATGCGCAAGGTGAAACTGTTACCATGGCGAACGAGCTGGCACGCTGTCCAAAGATCGCGGAACACCAGAGGATGCCGCATCCATATGGTAAACTGTAGTGTTTGATGTGGGCGTAGGTCGAAGCATGCGCCCTCCGCGTGGCCGCGTGCCGCTGACCTGCTTTTCCTACGCATGTCTTGGCACCGCCACGCCATTTCACACACACCACTGCCGGCACATTAGCAAGCTGTTTGGTGCTGCTGCGATGCAGCTGCATGTTTGCATGATGTGTGTATTCGTCTGCCCACGTATTTCATCAATGTAGTACCACCGCTGTTTGCCAGTCAGTGTCAGTCTTGTGCAAAGATGCGCATGCACTTGTGGCCGCCACGGTAATCTGACGGGGTTGCTCACAGGTTCAAGTGCCCAGGATGCACTGCCTGCATGCAAACGCCTTGCTGTGCCCAGTGCAGTGCATTTGGTGAAGCAAGCTGCATGCTTTCGCGGGGGTGCATGCACCTCCACTATGCGCCTACGTTATGCACAAGTGACAGGCTGAATGTGAAAGTGAAAGTACGGGGCTACAGGTGAGGGGTGATACCTCCTGTGCACTGCAGTGGCGTGGGCACAGACAGGGCGCTCCCGCAGGCAGCATGTGTGCATTGGTGAACACCGCCACGAAAATGGCAGTGTAGGCAATCCAAGTTGCTTCATGGCTTGGCGCAGGCTTACTATGGCTGGCGTTGCCTTGAACGAGCCAAAGCCTGACGTGAGGCTGGTTCCATACAGCAAACGTGTTACTTTGAGCGCTACTCAGCACGACAGGGCTTGCACGACAGGGCTTGCACGACAGGGCTTGCACCTGGGTGGTTTGCGGGATGGAGGCCAGCGTACGGTCAGCGGATTCCGCTGGTGAGTGTTTGAACGCCAGCTGCTTTATGTTTTAAGTAACACAGCTTCCTTAAGCTTATTGAAAGCCTGTGCTTGTCGTATGCTCGCAGGTCCGTCAGGGCGGGCTATGATAACCCTGCATGGGTCGCGCCTGCCGTTGGACCTGCTGGTGGCCTCGGAGGACTCTGGGAAGCTGCCCAAGGGTGTCGTTGTGACCCCTGCTCAGCAGAAAAAAGCGTCCAAGGACGTAAACTGGGCGCGGTCACGCGACCAGTGGATTGCAGCCACTGCGGCTGGCTTGCACATAGGCATGTTCGCCTGGAACCTGGCGTTCTGGAACTCAGATGGCATGCCTGGTGATCGGTACTGGCCTGCACAGCCAAGGTATACTTTGGGGCCAGAGCCAGCTGAAATGGACTGGACTTAGTGGCCAACGTAACATTTGACCACTGCGGCTCGCACTAGGCCGTCACAGCACTTTAACACCTGTGTGTGCCTTCCTTGTTCACAGGGTTCGTTTGCGGCTTGCACCAGGACGATACGGAAATGTGGACGGCACGAAGAGGGTAGGCCGCACCAGCGGTTGTTGATACCCGTGTTCACGCTGCTCGCTTGCACCTGTTGTTGAGTCCACTAGTGCATAGCTGAGGGAGGCTCTGTGCTTGCTTGCAGGTGTACTTCGACCATATGGCGCGCAGCGAGGGCATCCCGCTCGACCACTGAGGCGCATAGCATTGACACGGCCTGCCCAACAACGGCCTGCTCCGTGCTCGTCACGGTGAACTTATACCAGACAGCCCCCATTGACCCAGCTGTGCTGTGACGCACGTTTGTTGGCAGGGCTGCCAGAGCAGGGAACCACCAGTGACTGCGACGCACTGCTGCGCTGCACACCTTTTTTGGGGGGGGGGCGGAGGCGCTGACCATATCCAGTTAAATCCGTACACACACGGACATAAACCACGTGCAGCAGGGCAATGCACAGCCACGACAATCAGTTGTGTGCGACGCTGGTAGGTGCGCTGCGCTCACATGTGCGCTGCGCTCAACTGTAACACGGCGTGTGGGTGGCCTGACGTGCACTGGCCGCAGATTGAAAGAATGCATAATGCAGGTCACAGCAAGGGCGGGTGAGGAGGCAAGGGGAGCACAGCATGCTGAGGCGGTTCAGGGGATAGCTGCAATAACGATTCGGCAGCAGCTGGAGTGAGCGGAATTTGTTTAGCATGGAGACGAGGCAATGGCATGCATGCATGGATCAACGGCCTGCACCAGCAGCTCAACCAAACCGTGACAACATCATCAGGCCAGCTGCTGCCCCATACGCAAATCAAGCTCACGGGTGTGCAGGCATTGGTGGGCAGGTGGGAGTGCAGGCAGTAACAAAATGCCTGCCCGGCAGATAAGCAAGCAGGTGCCGCCCCATTTACGCCGGGGTTATTGTGATGCAGCGATGACAATGTGCACAACTGGGCAGCACAGCGACGCCAACGCAAGAGTTCAAGCAGCAACGCAGGTCGCTCTGTGCACTCGTCCGAGGCCTGCTGCACTCAGTAGTGTCAGTACCGTAAACATTGCATTGGTCAGCTAGGTGGTGCTGGTGCTGGTGGTGCAGCAGTGCTGCTGAACAAGCGAGGCGAGGAGGACACGCCTGCTGCAGAGCTCGATTTGTCAAGTACTTCAAATTGAAAACACAAGTGAAAATGCCATCCACAAGTGTCCACAAGGAATTTCAGCTGGCCTCGCATCAACAAGCCCTTGGTTGCGCCAGTGGCTAAGAGCCAGGTGCATTACAGGCGGGGGGGCTCGCTGTCACGGTCATGACCGCGGTGCAACACGTTATACCTGCGGCTCCGCAGGCAGCTTGGCCAGCTGCGCGGAGGCCTCCCACAGCTCTCGCGCGAGGTCGCTGTCGTACGCCTGCGTGGCGGAGCGCACGGGGTAGGTGGCGCCGCCCAGCGCGCCGCCGCTGAAGCGCCTCAGCGGCCAGTCCAGGAAGGAGGTGAAGAGCGTGGAGAGGCCCCATGCGGTGCCCTTGAGCGTCTGCGCGGTGCCAAAGGCCTTGCCGCGGTAGCCGTCCAGGTTGGTCATCAGCGGGTTGGCAAACAGGCCGCGCGCGTAATACCTGGGGTGTTGCGGGCGAGCAGGGGAAGGAGGGGGAGGAGGGAGGGGAATGGGGAAAGCGGAGCCATCAGAGGAGGCACGCGGTACAGCGGCGGCGGTGAGATGCGGTACTTCTTTGAGTCAGTGGCAGGCGGGCAGTACTCATGCAAACGGCAGTGAGCAGGCTGTGTGATTGGGTGGGTGGTGGGTGTGGCGCGAACCAGCTGCACCACTCACCGTCCGTCCGATGCATCAATACATCTGAAGGTGCGTGCCTGGAAGTTGTGCATGCCGTAGGGAGAAAAAAGCCGCGGCATTCATAGCAGTGTTCGCTAACCAGGACCTCGTAGTCAGGCCTATGCGCTGAGCTGTGCGATGTGCCTCCGGGCTGCTGAGCTGGCGGCTGGGGGCCTTCCGGCTGCCAGCCTGCCACCCTGCCCTGCCAGCTCCGTCCTGCCCTTGACAGGCCTGTGCTATCCGCCGCCAGCGCCAGTGCGTGTCAAGAAAACTCCAATGGGGCCATGCAGTAGAGATTGCAGTAGCGCATACGCGTCAAAGCACTGACTGCATCCAAAGCTAGCGCAGCGCGTGTGCTTGCCTAAGGTCCTCTGTCGGCATGACCGGCGTGCCGCCCACCACGCGGCGGTCCTTGTCCCAGGGCACCGTCGCCGCGTAGATGACCGCCTTAGCGCCGTCCTCGGGCGGGCTGTAGAACGAGTCGATGACCCACCTGCGGCGCGCCGACATGCAGGCAATCACGCCGTCAAGGACAGCAGCGCAGAGCCAGCGTAAGGCTGCGCCGATATGCCGATATGGCGATATGGCTTGCGGGTGGACATGCGCGTGCCCAAGGGGCAGCGTGGTGTGGTGCGGCGCTGGCTGCGTATTGTGGCATCGCCACTCACCAGCCCAAAATCAGGTGAGGAGCACCCACTAACGGTACTGGCAGCGCATGCATGAATGCAAGGTGCGGCAATACCACATCGCACTCCAGTCCTGCATAGTAGGCATGGGCACAGTGGTTGGTTCCAGGCTCAGTGCGTGTGGGCGCAGCGCAATGCATTACGCGGTGCCTACTGGTGTCCCCGCGCATGCAGTCAGTGAGTTGCCGAGAACGCTGTGCAAATGTGCAATGCTTGCACAGGCAACATGCATGCTGATAGCAAGCACCATATTGGCCTGCAGCATCCCACACAGCATCCCACAGCCTAAGCTGTGATGGTGCTTCCCCATCACAGTTGGGTTGTGTGGAACCGGGCAGCTCAACAGCTTCCTACACGACAGGCAAGGTCATTCCCCTGCTGGTGCGACCCAAATACACAGCCGAACGCATTGCATGCGAGTACACTAGGTTGGCATGCCATGCAGCATGGTGCTCACCTGTAGAAGCCCTTGCTGAACATGGGGCTGGTGTCCCAGATGTGGGAGCGCACGCCTCCGGGGTCAACCGCGCACGAGGTGACGCCGAGGTTGCCCAGGCGCCGCTGCAGCTCATACGCAAACAGCACGTTGGCGAGCTTGGTGTGCTGGTAAAAGCCGGAGCGCCAGTCCGTGAGCAGCATCTTGGCGTCCCTGATGGTGGTGGTGCGGTGCGCTACGCTGGCTACCGTCACGACGCGCGCCTTGGATGCGACCAACTTCTTCTCCAGCAATCGCGTGAGCGTGTACGGCCCGAGGTGGTTGGTCTGAGAAATGCAGGTGTCAAGGTGACAACAAAAGTCTTAACAGGTGAACGACGGTGCAAACCAACCCTGGAGACAAGCGAGCAAGGGTGCTGCCGCGCCGCTTTCGAAAGGTGCGCTGCGGGATCGGCCAACGTGGCCTTAGGCGCGCACCTGAGCTATGCCGCCCACACCATCAGGCGTAAAACATTTCTTCATAAAGGAAACCCCAGCGTTGTTTATCAGTATGTTGAGCTTTGGATATGTTTTGTCGATGTAATCTGCAAAGGCCCGGACGCTGTCTTGCGACATCAGATCAAGCGATGGCCCCACAACCACACTGGGCTTCGGTAGCTTCATGTTGATGCTGTCTGCTACTTTTTGAGCAGCTTCTACGTTCCGGCAGCCAAGGACCACTGTTGCCCCCATGCCTGCAGTTGCAGAATGACGCTTTGGTCCATTCAGCCGCGTGTTGATTAGGCAAAAAAAACAGGATGCAGTGCAGCAGCGGTGGCCACCTACCTGCCAACGCTTTGGCTGTTTCCAGTCCTATTCCAGACGTGGCGCCAGTCACCAGCGCCACCTGCCCATCAAGCTTAAGGGCCATGACGCCCAAAACCCAGCTCGCAGTATAGGTGTGGATCACTGATGCAAGCAGTTCAGATGTTAGAGTGTGTTGCGAAGATGGTAGGGGTGTTGCGAAGATGGTAGGGGTGTAGCAGGACTGCCCTGGGCCTGTCTTTGGCTGGCTGCGTACAATTGGTGCCTACTTTGTTTTGTGCATGTTGGTGGATGTGATGGCTTCGGAGCAGCATCAAGGTGCAGATTGCTTGCAGCTGTCTGCCACATGGCCTGGCCCAGAGGCCTCCGTCCGTCAATATTCAAGCCTACAGGATAGGACTTGCAGTCTTGCACGCAGGCAGGAGCACAACTTATCACAAGCTAGCGTGCTTACAGAGCATGCAGGCAGTTGGGGCAGTTCATGACGTGCTTGGCGACAGTTCATGCCAAGCCCGTGGCTATGACAGGTGCATGATAATGTGGATTGCATAAGCCAGCGCTCTGCACCACAGCAAGGGGGGGGGTCCGAGTGGCCTATCCTGCAGGTACTAGTGAAGCGGTGCAAATGCACCTGCCAATTCCAACTCGAATCCGGGCATCTGCTTCCTAAGGTCCTCTACAGCCACGAATGGCGGGGTGTCCATGGTGTGCTGGAGCAGCGAGTCAAGCCAAAATGTTCAAGGGCCAGGCAGCCAACGCATGCGATACGTGACGCATTTATGCGCATGTGGTTGGTGCACTGGGTGGGGGGGGGGGTCACGTGCTGTGTACGGTCAAGGTCACAATAATGGAATCGTCAGTAATGCAGTTGCAGTGCTGGTTGACAGCACCCGATCATTTCAGGAGCTTCTCTAGCAGCTCGTCACGCTCCGAGACCGCTTGCGCGTCCGCCCCGCCCTCCAGCGCAGCTGCGGCCTTTGCGGTCGTCACCTCCAGCACCTCACGCGCTTTGGCAACAACCTCCTCCGGCACGGTCGCCAGCAGCGCATCCAGAGCAGCCACCGTAGCATCGGCCTTCGCATCAAGCTCCTCTGGCGCAGGCACTGTTGAGTCACGGACAGCGAAGACCAACACCTGGTCGTACTCTTCCAACGCGCGGAAGAAGGCCGTGACCAGGGTGGTGGAGTCCTGTGCCTTGCCGTTCTTGACTGCATACTCGCCAATCGCACGCACGTTGTCGCGCAGGCCATACAGCGCTCCCTGCCGCAGCAACTGACGCGCTGCCGCCAAGTCGTTCGTGGCCCTTGCACGCGAGGCGAACAGCTGTGAGCGCGCCTCCAACACTAGGGGCACATAGGTGTCCAGTGGATCGAGCTGCTTTTTGCGAATGTATCGTGCCAGACCGCGCTCTGCTGCGCTTGCGGGTTGTGGCGTCGCAAGGCCATGCAGGTGCGAGAGCACCAGAGGGCTGAACATGAGCAACAAGTCACGCCGGTTCGCTCCTTGTGTGGGATTGTGTGCTGTGGGCACCGAGCTTGTGCTGGCACTGCTGCCAGAAGTAGTTCGTGGCGCGGAGTTGGTGGCGACATGCACGCTGGTGGTGGACACAGCAGCAGCAGTGCTGCTCGCGCAATTCGCCGAAGCAGGCAGTTGGCTGCTGTTCCTGCAGGATGAACTTGTGGAGGAGGCCTGGAAAGGCTGCGTTGCCCGTGGAAGGGCGCAAGGCCTCAGCAAGGAGTTCATGGCTGCCATAGTGCGATTGGCACTTGTGGCCAAGAAACAGTTCGAAGCCTAACCCTCCCGCGGTAGCACCCCACGTCGCGCCTACTACTACAAGCTTGCGTTGTGTGGTGAACCCTAACAGATCAGTTAGCGACTTGCCAGAGGGACTATCGCACAATGGCGATTTTGGCGGAAACCCCTGGATCTTTGGGTTGGCCACCCAACGTCTTTGTCCTGCGCCATTGTGCGTGCATCCCCTTCATTCAGGGTTGTGCCTGCATATCAGCATGAATATGCACTTTTGACATGTGTATGGCTTTCACTGCTTGTAGCAAAGCCTCAGCAGCGCGGCGGCCCGCTTATCCTGCAAGCGCAGGGCCACGCAGAAGGAGTGCAACAGCATCGCCTGCCACCAGGACTGAACAGGGACTATATTTTGTATCTGTTGGGTTGACTTGCTATCGTCCTCGAATTTCAAAGGTGTCTGAGGAGTTTTGCACTTTAAGGCGGTTGGTTCCGACGGCTGGCCGACAGAACCACAGCCACACCCTTTGTCACGGACTTGCTGGGTTGAAGTTGACATGCAGTCTTAAAACTTCAGTGCTTTAGTGGCTACGGTGGTATGTTGCTGTGGACAATTGTTGGGGCTGTTGGTTTCGTGCAAGCGGAGTCGGAGTGCACAGTCAGCATGCACAGAAGCACGCTTTAAACAACGTTGGGGGACGAGGATATGAAGGGACAGAGGTGAGACGGCTGCTACCAGGGTGAGCCTTGGCGTACGTCGTCCAGCCGCTCAGCAGACTCCATGCGGCGCCACAGCAAACGTGGGTCCAGCAAACATGTTGGCGAGCACTGGGTTTCAACCTCAAGACAAATCCCACTAAAGTTAACACACTATACACAAGGTCATGGGGCGTTGGGATTGCATTTGGCCCCTGCACCTGCGTTTCGGGGTGATGCTGCTGCATGTTCGTATGGGTACCTGATAATCAACAAGGAGCTCATAATCGTTTCCAAGGCTCTGTCAAACAGATAATAACTACAGACCCACCAGTACGTTAACAGTAATACTTGGTCGCCACCAGGGCGGGACATGACCTGAGGCGAGGCCTGCCTCAGGCCTTGCATTTGGTGTGACGAGCAGGTTTGGAAAATCCAATAATGATCTCCTAGTAGTTCTGAGGGCCAACAAGGCTTAAGGGCGCTCACCCGTGTTCGGAGCGTGAAAGTGAAGGTCGGAGCGGCGCGGCGACAATGGCGACCAGTTCGCATCGGAGGGGCCCTGGAGCCACAAAGCTAATGGAAATTATACGGTAAGCTACACTGACTTTGCAGTGCTTTGGCCAGCCTTGACTGCACGTTTGCTGCATGCGTGAAATACACTCGCATTAGCACAACGAATGCCTCGGACTGTTGTTTTACACTCTATTCGTTGGATAAGCAAAAAAAATATGGAATGGTATGGTGATTGTACGTGATTGCATCCTTACGCTGGCCTTGGATGTGTGTAATGTACCACCGGGCAGGCAGCAATGGCTTCTGAAGCATGGAGTACCGTTGCCGCCACCGAGTCTTAACGCGCAGCAAAAAGCAGAGCTGGCAGAGTGCTTTCAGTTGTTGGATGCAGATGGCAGTGGCGCCATCGATGTGAGTGCGGCCTGCCTGGCACGCTCTGCCTTACCCTGCACCGAACGCTTGGTCGGACATGGTCTAAGCTGCCTTGGGAACATTTCCATTGCTTGGTGTTATGATACCACACTTAGCGTCCCTCACTCCCCTTTGCATGCACCACGTCTGCAGGTCGATGAAATCATCGAGGCGTTTGCGCACTTGGGCCTTGCAATTGACAAGAAGAATATTATGAGGTAGGCGGAAGCACGGGCGTCAAAGTGGTTTGAGTGCATTTGTATATTCCTCACCACTCACAGTCGTACCCCCCTGACCGCTCTGACGGTATCGAACTTGTGTGCTGTGGCGGTGCTGGCGGCGGCGGCACGACTTACTGCAGCCTGCTGCACGACATTGACCCAAATGGCGATGGGGAGCTTGACTTTGAGGTTCGTAATGTGTACCGCACAAAGTTGCTGGCCTGACGCCTGCATGAGCACATGTGGGCTGCTGGATGAAACATGTGATGGCATGCGGGGCCAGCGAACAGTTGAGCATGCGCTGCTGGCACCTGCCCTTGCCCTGCCACATGCAACTTGCCGCTCACAGCATGCTCGAAGGTATGCATGCCGTTCTTCATGTGGGCCTCGCAGATGGGCTATTCTGCAGGGCCACAATGCAGTGCTGTGTGCCTCATTACATGGCCAGACAGGTTGTGGTGCATGCATTTTTATATTATGCTTGTCAACGACTCCGGACTGCTCCTGTGACTGACTGTGCTGCTGCAGGAGTTCACATCCTTCATGGCCCGGGCGATCTACCACATCGGCATGGACGAGAGCAGCGCTGACTTTGTGGCCACCGCAGGCACGGTGCGTACCACACTGTGACTGCGCAGCCGCGCACCCCACAGCACACCCGGCCAGCCCCCTGCCGCCTTGCATACACCTTGTATGAGCACATACCACTCCTCCCCGCCAGGGCAAGTATGAGCCGATCAGCACAGGCTTGGCGGGTATGGCTCTGCTATCATGCACTCAAGGAGGGGATGGGCATGCTGACCCAGCAGATGCCATGAACTCGGCAGGTGTCCAACGCGTTCACAGGCTGCAGAGCCAGTGAGGTGACCTTTCGTCATGTATGATAGTCTTTGCATGTCACCCCAGTGAGGCCAGTGAGGCATCGGAGCAGGCTTGCATTTTGCGCTTTGCAACCCCAAAGCTTTAGCTTGGCTGCGGTGGCTGCGGCGGCGGCGGTTATTGAATGCAGGAGAGCATGAGCTTTGGTGATGCCGTGAGGGCGTTCCGGCGCAAGAAGCTGATTGAGTCGCTCATGGCGGGCGGCATGCAGCGCTACAAGGTCATGGAGTACCACGACAAGTGAGCGAGCGAGCCGGGCCGAGCGCCCACACCTGCACACGCACATGCACATGCACACGCGCCCCTCCTCACAAATGCTGTGTTATTGCAATATGTAGCGCGCCATCACCTGCCAGTGGGACGCGGGCACACATGCAATACCAATATTTATATATTAATTTATTAGGGACCAACGCGCATGGGCAAAAGGCGCATGGAACAGCACAAATGCACAATTAGCGTATGACGCTCGCCCGCGCATGGCAATGCAATGTGCGCATGGCAGAGCTGGTGAGTGCAAGCAGGCGGTGGTGAGTCATTGCGTATCCAGGGAGGGTTGTTGAAGAGACCAGTAATGCGCCCATGCATCCCACACTTCACGCCAGTCCCGAGGTGGCTGAGTTTTTGTTGACGCTGCACGCGCACAGATCCAACCAGCATTTGCAGTGTGCCATAGCAGCTGCCATGGCATCGTGCGCACGCCATCGTTATCAGAAGCTTCGCCAGCCATTCTCATCGCCACACCTGCGTTGTGCCGCAGCTTAGTGGTGTTTGTATGTGTGTATTCATGCGCAGGGTGCAGGCGCTGGTGCGTGAGGAGGCGAAGCAGATGCGCGAGCGCGAGGCGACGCACCGCGTGTTTGAGCACATGGAGACGGCGCGTCACGACAGGGAGAAGCTGGCGCGCATCAAGGAGCTGGCCAGCAACAGGTCGCGCAAGGTGGGGGGGGGGGGGCAGCGCGGTTACACATGTAAGAGGCG
>BDDA01000108.1:151465-169414 GCA_001662385.1 Chlamydomonas asymmetrica
CAGGAGGGTGTTGGCAGTCAGGCAGGGTGTTGGTATGCTCACGCTGCAACCACGTTACAACCACATGACATCCACTAACCCACTTGTGCCCAGCAACGTGGGCAACAGAAGCCCCTCGCCTGGCAACGTACCCATCAATTGTCCTGGAACCTGGAATGCATGCTTACTTTGCCTGCAGATGAAGGCGCGCCTGCAGGCTGCGGTGTCGCAGTCGCTCAACCTCATCGGTGACGCGCTGCAGGCGCGGCCGCGCGCGTCGATTGACACCCGCGACACCAGCGATGACGACAGGTGCGTGATGTGATGTGATGTGATGTGATGTGATGTGATGTGATGTGATGTGATGTGATGTGATGTGAATATGTGATGGGGGCCTCTCATCTGGCACCGCCCGTCGCTCAGCTGCATGCAGCAGCTGCATGCTGATCGTTATCAGCACCTGGCCATGGCACTGGCCTTGGCCGCGTGTGGCTTGGCTTTGGTCGTTGCAAGGGCCTGCTGCGTAAATCGATGACGCATAAGCTCTTCACCAGTCGCCCGTACATCAGGCTGAGCTGGTGCCCGCAGCACTGCAAAAGGCCTGCTGCGTGAAGGAATGGCCCTGTTCACTCGCGTGCCGATTAGCCTTTGTGTCGTTGTGTCGCGAATCTGCCATTGTGTTGCCAATCTGCCTGCTGATGCCTCCCTCCCTGCAGCCCCTCCGGTGGCACCCTGTACGAAAGCCCCAGCAGCCGTGCATCCCAGGTGTCGTTCTTCCAGGAGCGCAGCACCACCGACATGCTGCTGGGAGGAGGCATCAGCAGCCATGACCTGGGAGGCGGATCCCCAGGACACTCCGCCAGTCACAGTCTAGGGGGGCCTGAGAGCATGACGAGCCTGAAGAGCCGCCTGGAGGCCAAGGTGGGTGGTGAGGGGTTAGGGACTAGGGCTGCCTGCATGGGTGCAACAGTGCATGTCAGTCAGTACGTTGGTGATGCCTTCCTTGTGAGCATCTGCCCTTGCTTGACGGTTGCAGTCAGCCAGGCGGCGCGTGTGTTGGGGTGTTTTCGGCCGCAGTGCTGCAACGATTTGAATCAATCAGCAGGGTCTGTCCCAGCAACCAGGCCTGCATCATCGTTTAGTGTACAGCAGCTGCCTTGCGAGCAGCAAAGGGTGGCTTACCCAGGCGGCCAGAGACCTGTCAAGGTCTGAGGCGCCAACAATGTGTCGTGTGTGGTGTGTTGCGTGTGCAGTGCGCGGAGTTGTCCCGCCCTAGGTCTGTGCGAATGGCAGACAGCGTTGAAATCGACGACGATGGCGTCCCTCACGTGCCCAGCGTCTACGCCGCAGCCGCAGCCTTTGCAGGCGCCCTCAGCCGCAGCGCTTCCCAGCACCACCCCGCAGCGCCCCACCCACACAGTCACCTCGGCCCCGCCCTCCCCGCTGCCGCTGCTCCCAACAAGGCGCTGGGGTCACCGAATGTTGCCAACGAATGGCGCAAGCGCTTGCAGCAGTCCGATCTACCTCCACCGCAGCACCCTCCTCCTTTCCTGCGCTCG
Source organism: Chlamydomonas asymmetrica (assembly GCA_001662385.1). Lineage (NCBI taxonomy): Eukaryota > Viridiplantae > Chlorophyta > Chlorophyceae > Chlamydomonadales > Chlamydomonadaceae > Chlamydomonas > Chlamydomonas asymmetrica. The sequence continues at coordinate 153,004 of BDDA01000108.1, forward strand.
TCCTCAATGGACTCTGGAACGTTCAAGGTGACCCAGTTTGCTCGCTGCTGCTACAGGAACTGTGTTTGATTTCCTTTCCATACCTTCTCGAGGTGTTTCAATCCACCGGGTTGACAGTGCACTCTTTGGATGTGATGGACAGTTGCCAGGACTGACATATTGACGTGGCAGATAGGACTGGCAAGGCTGATTGGGAACTTAGAAGCCGGATGTGAGGCGGGTGAGCATTGAGCAGGTGGATGCGTGGGTTAATCTACATTAAGCACATGGCACGCATGCAGTCATCAGTGTTCATGGCCAGGTTGTTGACCGGCCGCTGACATCACGCATGTTTACTGCGCTGATGCTGCCTTTGCGGACGACAGACGGGCAAGAAGGTGACGGCGCATGTCATGAAGTACTTCACGAATCTGGAGAGCCAGGTGGGTACAGCAGCATGCGATGACCCGAAGGGGAGATGATCTGCGGCGAGCCAGAACCTTTCCTGTCCTACGGCTACAGCCAAACCTGGGCCAGGGAACATGGCTGGATCTCCCAAACGCAACATATCGACACGTGATGTACCAAGCTTGGGTGACGCTTGAATGATTGTGGATGAGGGATGCGGGTGGCCATACACCACAGTAATACCAACGAGACAGTGTATCCTGGGCAACGAACGCTTTTGTGCTTGGTTAGCACTGCAGACTGGCAAAGTAGGTGCGTGCGGGTGGGGGACTCGGCTCATGACACATACCGGGCGGGTCTGCATGCCCTGGCCACCTGCATGAGTCCTAATGCATGGCGCATTGGCGCACACGCTCTAACATACACATGTGTACTTATGTGTTCGGTGTGCCCCCCCCGTCCCGCCCTCGCTGCGACCCGTTGCGCGTGGGGGCGGATTCAACTACCGGATGCTGGATCGGACTGACCTACCTGGCACAGGTCAAAAACATGGTGAGCCATTTGACAACCCCCCTGCCTTTGCCCTCATGGTGCGGGTGCATGTGCCATGCGTGTGGCCGGCGGACAGCGTGCATGGGGAACGCTCTCGCCCTCCAGGCACAATCCTGTTACGGCACTAGGGTGCATTACACACATGGATGTGCACAGCATGCTGCTTGCGTTATCAGTCCGCACCCAGACAGGATCGCCAGCCTCGGCTAGGCAGCCCCCAAGCCTCCAAGTGTAGACCTAAAGCTGAACCTAAGCTGGAACCTAAGCCACACAGCAAAATCTTGGCCACTTTGGCCTGTGACACTGTGGAACGTCCGTTGCACCTTACAGAGTATGCTTTTATTTTGCTGCAGGACAAGAAGTTTGACGACCGCGCCCGCCTGTCGGCCTCGTTCACGGTCCCCCGTAGCGACCGATCCATCTTCAAGCAGGCAGTGGTGGGCGCCGCCAAGCCCTCCAGCTGCGCGCCATCACCATCACCCACGTCACCACCACCTGCATGGTCTGCATCACCTGCACATGGCGCAAAAGGTGCGGCAGCGATGGCAAGCACAAAGGCCAGCGTGGTGTGGCAAACGGCTCCTGCTGGGTCCACCTCCCTCTTGTAATGCTCTCCTTGATCGTGATAGCCATGGCCATGCATCAGCATTACCTGTGAGCATGCAGCATTGTGTGCAGCCCTTTTTCCATCAGAGACGTTGCACCAATGCATGACCATGCCCGCTGTGTGTTTTGACTCCCCGCAGGGGCGCGTGGCGGTGGCGTGGCCAGGCTGCGCTGCCACTCCGTCGACCCTGCAGCCATGATGGCCGCCAGGCCGCGCATGGCCAACAGCTCGCCGCCGCATGAGGCACCCGACACAGGCGACGCCGCTGCCACAGAACCTGATACCATGAGCCCATCTCTGAGATATCAGCAGCGCCTCCCTCAGTCCCTCCCCCAGGGCCATGGCATGCATCGGTCGGTCTCCGCGCTCGGGCATTCACTCCCCGTGCGCATGCCGGCCGCGGCGTGGCAGCAGGGGCAGGAGGACCCTTCTGCACGGCTCTCCTCGCGGCAGGAATCCGGGACAGAAACGAATGCAGCGGGGCTGCCCGCTCAAGCAGGAACTGCTGTCGTTCCTGGCGGTTCCGGTGGTTCCGGAGCTGTTGCCGCGTCCTCGCAGCACGTTCTGGATGATGGGCTCCTCATGAACTCAGAAGCTAGCCAGAGAGGTGGTGGTGGCTCAGCCGGAATGCTGAGTCAGGTGCAGCAGCACACAAGCAGCGCCAGCTTCCCGCATCCCCTAGCAGCGCCGCCTTTGGCACACGATCCCCTGCCGCCGCAGCAGCAAGAGCGCGTGTCGCCTACTGATTTTACGGGCGGGCCTTCCTCGTCGTCATCCTGGCCTGCACGCCCCCCCTCGTCGTTTGTGCTGCCAGCGAAGATGCGGCCGCAGGCGAATTCTCCGGCGATACCTGAGGGCCTAGGAGGCTCCGCGGCCGCTGGCGGCAACAGCAGCAGCACAACGCCGCCGCTGCCTCTGCGGCTGGCACTGCCGCTTGCTGGTCCGCAGCGTTCCCCGACCCGCTCCCTTTGCCATTCCCCGCTCTTCGGGCCCCGCGTTCCTCCCCCTCGCACCCCCCTGGCCCAATCCGCCCAGGAGCATCACATGACCGCTGCCGTGGCTAACTCTGCTATGAATCCAGCGGCCGCTGTGGTTTGTCCAGCGCTGGTGGACGCTCACATCACTTCCCCTCCTTCCAACAAGCGGCCGTCATTGCCGGCAATGTTGCACTCCGTCAATGGCGCGCCCCCCAAACCAATCGCCACACCGGTTGTACAAGCGCCAACGCCACTTGCAGCATCCATGGCAGCAGCAGAAGAACTGCCAGCAGCACCGCCTGCCTGTGCAGCATCCGATGTGGATGCAGCAGTTGGGGCATCTCCCCGCCAGCCACAACGGCCTAGCAGCAGCTCAGACGCGCTGATTGGTAACAGCAGCAGCATGCAGGGGCAAGCACAACAACAGCAGCCGCAACATCCGCAGCAGTCGGCGTTGCGTGTCGCCTACAGCAAAGCCAGCTTCAGCCATAAATCGCTGTTGAAGCCAATCCAGCAGGTGGATTATGGCCAGGCAGTTGCTGACATGGGGCCGCTGCTGGGCCGGGCCAAGCCGCAGGTGCAGCAGCAGCCTGGCGGCAGCAGCGCTGCTGCTGGCAGTGGTCGACCCCCCCATAACACGGCTGCACATGTGGCCGTCTCGCGTCATCAGCGGAGCTCTCAGGACGACGAAGGCCCTGCCGCTCAAGACCACCCATTCTCTGGCAGAAGTGGACTGCCAACTGTGGAGGCTGCTGCTGCTGCTGCTGCTGCTGGCCATGCAGGCACCGGCCCAGTCCGAGAGGCTGGTGAAAATGCTGGTGCTGGGTGTGCTGATGCTGATGCTGATGCTGATGCTGGTCGCTGTGTGGAATGGGTCGCCAGCGGTGTGTCTGAGGAGGTGCTGTGCAACGAGGACACGTGTCAGGATGTGCAGCAGTTGGACGTGGACGCAATCCTACAGGACGCGCTGCAGGCGGTTGACAGCAGCGGCGGAGAGACACATCGTGAAGCGGGGCCGACGGCGGGCGAAGACGGGCCACAGAGCGCAGGAGGACCTCGAGAAGCTGCGCCCACTGCTGTTCTATACCATGCTGCTAGCTCAGACAAATCGAGTGCCGCTGAGACTCAGCGGGTCAGCGGAGCGCCTGTCAGTGGTGTGGCTGACCACTATGACCTTTCATTTGCCCCTGTCCAGCAGCCCCTGCAGCAGCAGCAGAGCTCGGACGAATCCCTGCCGGACCAGCACAACCGCACTCATGTCCAACAGGGCGATGCAACCGCCTGTCCACATGCGCAGCACAACGCAGCTCATCAGGGCCCGCCCCCACGGCTCACGCCATCGCCGTCGCCGGCCGCCGCCAGCAGCGGTCGCTCATCGCCTGCGTGTGGGGTTGACCGACGTACACCGTCGCCTGGCTTGAAGGCACAGAAGCCGCGGCTAGCACCCAAGGGTGCGTTCACCAGCCTGGCACTGCGCAGGCAGCACGGCGCCAGCGCAAGCCCTGGGCGTGACAACCAGCGGATTGTCGTACATATTGGGGGCACGGGGTCATCAGCGCATGGGGAGGCTGACTGTGCAACAGGGCGGGATTGCTGTTCGCCCTCCGCCCTGATGCGCCAGTCGCTGCTGCTGCCCTTGCAGTCATCGCTGCGGGCACCCTCGCCATACCCTTCCTCCTCCTCCCCCTCCCCCTCCTCGCGCCATTTGCTTCAGCAGCAGCCAAGGCTGTCGCCGACCGGGGCAGGAGCAAGGCAGCGCTTTGCGAGCGTTGCACAGCGTCAACAGGCTGCAGAAGACGCTCCTTTATCCACTGAGTTGGTTTCGCAAGAATGCCAGCCTGCACACAACATTGGATGTGCAGCAGGCATGGCGGGCGTGATCAACAGTGGTGCGGCCCACACACCCGGCACGACGCAGCAGGTCGACACAGCGACGCACTGCGACAAGGGGCCGACCCAGACCATTCCTGCGCCATTCAGAGGCGCAATCGATCTCAACCTGTTCCCGCATGCAATTGCACCTGGCATGCATGGCTCGGGCCTCCCACCCAGCCAGGCCGGCCACCCAAACCTCAACGCGCAGGAGCCGGGTCATGGCACCGACGCTGTTACGGATGGCTTGAGGGTTGCATCTCACAGCGGTCAGGCAGCCAGCCGGATCGGAGGTAGCAGCGCTACAGTTGCGCTAACGGTGGGCTCTCAGGATGGCGGGCCTCGTCGGGAGCTCCCTGCTTCCTCTGGCGGGCCACGGGACGGCGGTGGCCGCAGGCCGTCACAGCAGGCTTCTGCAAGAGGCAGCCAGCCAGGTCAGGGCCTGAAGGGTGATGAGCTGGATGATGAGGTGTGCCCCTGGCAGGGCTCCCGGGCCGCGACGCCAACTGGGCTTGCTCGGGCAGCGGCTGGCGCGTTTGCGCCGAGCGACGCATCTGCTGACACCGATACCAAAGCCTGAACGCGCATGAGGATGCCCTGCGGGCACGGGTGCATTTTGTACTCATTCTTCACCTCCCCTCGCCTACAGAATCACAGTTGACTGGTGTTTGGGTGCAGTACGGTCAACATGCGCAGGGTTGTGTACAATGGCATTCGGGTCGTACACTGTATCTACGCCGGGTACGATGCTAGGCATTATGTTGCAAAACCGTTGTTTGTCCAATCACGTCCATGCGTGTCCGTGATGCATGTCCTAGGAATGGGTGTGATACTGTGATGTGCATGCATTGGCATGTCCCTTATGCCCTTATGGCATGTGTTGTGCGCTCCCTTCAGATGACTAGATGAGTTTCTTTTCAGCATGCAGTGCTGCTTGCAGCATGCTGCTTCGCGTATGACTGTGGTGGATGGTGCCTCGGGGCCTGGCACCTTATAAAGTTATAAGTTGTAGTCAAGCCAGCAGTGCTGCTCGCACTTGTCCTCCGCTAAATGCTACTTGTACCTGCATAGCTTATACCGATATGCTAGCTTGTTCTTTACTTCGCGTAAAGTGCCACTATTGGCGCATAACATAGCAGATGTTGTTGCATGCCACGTGAAGTGCACATTGTGCCACTCATCAGGAGACTACCGTACGCTTGCCGATTTGCATAGGGGCGGCATCCTGAATGCAAACTCGACCAATAGCGAGCTGGCAAAAATGGGCAGAAAAGTATTCAAACATGCATGCCTGCATGCATGCAGGGATGGGCATACTTAATGGGTGCGAAGCGGCTCGGCCTTGGGCTGAATGCACACTGCTTCATTGCCGCGATCGTAGGCTCGTAATGCATCCCCACCGTTGTGATGGACATCTTCATTCGTGTAGTGTAGGTCAACATATTCTGGCACACAGACAGGCACAGCAAATTGTGCAAATTCTGCTCCCATTCATTGCCATGCATAAGTTCCCTGTCCTCCATCTTTGCTTCCAAGCGAATCCATGGAGAATCAGCACTCTTCCGCGGCTGTGTGACTAGATTTCTCTCTCTTTTTATTTGCCAGTTGCCACTGGTCCTTTGGCAGAGTGCTGCATCTAAATGGCGTATGCCTTCATCTTGTGCGCTGTGCACCCTGTGCAGCCATTTCACTGTGTGTTGCTTTACTAGATCGCCATTGAGTCCTGTTTGTGGGCATGTGCCGAGTTGCGCAGGAGGGCATCGCGATGCCACATCAAGGACAGCAGGGTTGGCAGGCTGCGCTGAGCTCATCACAAACGTCAACATCATTTCGTACCTAGGCCGCCGCCAAGCCCAGGCCTGGCTGACATGCGTTGCCCCTTGTGTTGTCAGCGTACTGGATGAGGTGGCATGCCATGTTGTTTGGCCCACTTCAGCCTCAACTCGTTTGATTTGCTGGTCGTGTGACCCAGCGCACCTCACAGCCTTCAGTTGCAGCCAGAAAAGCTTTGGCAAGTAGTGAGCCTTGCTTGAGTTGTCTGGTGGTTTTAGTTACAGGCACTGCTGTGTGGCAGCAGAGATCGCATACCGGTGCACAAATCAATTAACTACATGTGAAAGCAGTATGCATAGCACCGCACCGCAGCATCAATCAACATTGATGTATCCACAGTGCAGACATGTGAGCCGGTGCCTGTTGCAGCGCCGGCACAGTCGCATGCGGTCGGCACACCCAAGGGCATTGTGAGGGCCACCACGGCTAGGGGGTGCAGGAGCACACGACAGCATGCACCAAGCGTAGCAGCTAACAAGGCAGCTGCATGCAAGTTTGCGTGAAGGGCCACAAGATGGCGGCGGCTGGTCGGCAACAACCCGATGCTGCCGCGTCAGCGCAAAGCAGGCAGGGGTATGAAGAGCGGGATGAATAGACCACATCGTGATACAAAGAAGGCAGCATTGTTGCAGGCACAGGCAGGCAGGGCGCAGGGGAAGAGGCACCGCTGCTGCTGGATGGCATTTAATCGCTGTGTGGGTGATGGCATGTATGAATATCCGGCACAAATGCCCATGCGAACGCAACTCCGAGATCGCGTGCTAGAGGGTACTGCGTTCACAGGCTCAGGTTCGGGCCGGCTGCAATCATAGACGGCCGGCAGGAGGGAGCATGGGGTGTCAGGATGGGGCCGACCGTGTACACGAGATGAACAGGGTGCATGGGCAGGATGCTGCGGCAAACAGTCAGTAGACGCGAGGTATTGTCACACAGGGCCGCGTGATTGAGCGGATCCACACTCAGGACCCACCCAGCGCATCACGAATCAGGACGATTGAGGCCAATCTGTCACTTGTAAGTTGATTGTCAGTGAAGGCAACGCCTCAACCAGGTCCCCACACCCAGACCCAGATCCCCACGCGCGATGCATCCTTGTCAGAGCCAAGAGAGTGCTACTGCTTGCCCGCCATCCTCTGCTCACGCGTCTTCATCAGGAAGTTGGCCAGGAAGAGCAGCGGGTCTTCGGGCCGCGCCTCGTTCAGCTCCCTCAGCCCCTCGCGCAGCACAGGCACCACCGTGGCGTCCATGTACTGCCGCACTGGAGACGCGCCTGCCTGCGGCGCCGGGACCGGCACACGCTGCGGCGGAGCCTGCTGCTGCTGCGCTGCTGCTGCCATGGACGCTGTGCGGGACACGGGCGCGGCCGTCTGGGCCGGCATCATCGGCGCTGCGTCAGGGGTGGCGGCGGCGGGCGGCGGGGAGGCCTGTTGTGAGGCCGGGCGCAGGCCGGAGCCCGGGCGGGGCGCGCTGGATGCAGGGCGTTGCGCGGAGGGCGGACGCACAGCAGCAGCAGGCGACGCATTGGTCTGGTCCGCCAGCGCGGCGGAGGGAGGGGTGCGAGGCGGCGAGGGCGCCGGCACTGCAGGCGGCTGCGCCGGAGCCGCTGCCGCGAGCCCGGCCTTCTTCTCCGCCACCTTTTTACGGTCCAGGTAGCCACGGGCGCCCGCCTGGATCATCACGATTGCCGCCTCATGATCTGCGGTGTATGCAGCGTCTGCCTGCTGCGGGGCCTCCTCTTGCTCTTGCTCATCTGCCTGCTGCGTGTCTGGCTCCTGAGGTTGCTGCTGCACAGGCTCCGCAGCCTGTGGCTCATCACCCTCCTCCTCCTCCTCTTCTGCCTGCCCATCCGCTGGCTGGCCTGCTGGCTGCTGCTGCTGCTGCTGCTTCTTTTCAGCTTTAATCTTGTCGACGCGCTTGCGGTCTAGGAAGCCACGAGCACCCGCCTGAATCATCACCACCGCCGCCTCATGCTCAGGCGTGTACTCCTCAGCGGCACCGTCAGCGCCCGTCTTATCATCACCGTCCTGAACGGCTGTGACTTCCTCAGGCTCAGCGGCCGCCTCCTGCGCGCCCGCCGCTGGCTGCTCCGCCCCGTCCTGCTGCTCAGCAGCTGCGTCCGTGCCATCAGCGGCGCCGGCGTCATCACTCGCAGCAGGCAGCTCGCCTTGCGGTTCGCCTTGCTGCTGCTGCTTTTCGGCTTTGATCTTTTCCACACGCTTGCGGTCCAAAAACCCGCGTGCACCTGCCTGGATTGCCACTACGGCAGCCTCCTGCTCAGCGGTGTATGCAGTGGCGTCCTCAACAGCAGCGTCGCCATCGTCCTGGGCTTCTTCGTTGCCTGCAGGCACTGCACCGGCCTCAGCAGGCTCACCCTCTGGGGCCTCCTGCTGCTGTGGCTGCTCCTCTCCCTGCTGCTGTGGCGGTGCGGCCTCAGCCTCGGTCTCAGCATTTCCCTCGCGCTCTGCTGCCTCACCCTCTGCGGGCTGCTGCTGCTGCTGCAGCTGCTTTTCGGCTTTGATCTTGTCGACGCGCTTGCGGTCTAGGAAGCCACGAGCTCCCGCCTGAATCATCACCACCGCCGCCTCATGCTCTGCGGTGTAGGCCTCTAATGCGGGCTCACCCTCCCCTTCAGTCGCGGCCGCCGCGTCAGCTCCAGAGTCCGCTTCAGCCTCCGCCTCAGCAGCCTCGCCATCCGCTGCACGTCCCTCCTCAGCTGCAGCAACAGGCCGCTCCCCCTCCTGGGCCTCCTCAGCTGCAGCAGCAGGCGTGGCAGCAGGAGCGGGCTCGTCATCGCCCTCCTCCGCTGCCTGCTGCCGCACATCCTTGGCCGTGTCACCGTCGCCACCATCAGCCACCTCAGCGCTGGCAGCGTCCTCAGCAGCGGCCTCAGCAGCAGGTGCTGCCTGCTCCTGCTGCCGCTCCTCCTGCTGCGCCTGCTGGTCAGCATCGGTGCCCTCCTGAGGGTCCTTCTGCTGCTGCTGCTCCTCTTGCTGCTGCGCAGGCGGGGCTGGCGCTACCTCTGGCCCAAACTGTGAGATGAAGTCAGCGACCTGCGCGAAGATGTCGTCCACCGAGCCCAGCGACTGGATCTCCGCAACGTTGGCGCCCTGCGGTACAGCGGTACACGCGGCAGCACAGGTGTACGGTACAACCGCAACGCGTTCAAGTGTCAGCACCACACCGTGGCCTGCACTCTGCCCTGCTCGCCTTCATGTTCCCTGCATGGCACCACCGCTCAATCACCAACGAACGGATGACATTCCCCAAAGCCAAGCGCTGCAATCACAAAGTGCACCGCACCCAGAACAAACAGCGCGTACACTGCTGACACAGCGTGCACAGCACTAAACACAACACTGCACGCTGCCATTGCAAAACGATACCATCTGCACCCGCACACATGGGTCCCCTTCCCCCTGCTCCCCCCGCCCTCACCTGCGCCTTCAGGTGCTCTATCACCGGCTGGCTCTCGCCGCGGAACACGTCCATGCGCTGCAGGATGGTGTCGGCGTTGTCGTCGGCGCGCCCGCTGCTCTGCCCACGCGCCACCAGGCGCTCCACCGCCACCTCGTCAGGCACGCTCAGCACCAGCACGCCGTCACACGCCTTGATGCGCGCCTCAAACGCGTGCAGCTGGTCCAGCTTGCGAGGGTAGCCGTCCACCAGGAAGCGCCGCGGCCCGCCATCCGCCGGGGCGGGCATGCGCTTCATGCCGGCCAGCAGCACGTCCAGGATGGTTTCGGTGGGCAGGAAGCCGCCGGACTGCATGATGACGGCGGCCTGCTGGCCCAGCGCGGTGCCGGCCGCCACCTCGGCGCGCAGAAGGTCCCCGGTGGACACGTGTGACCAGCCGTAGCGCTCCACGATGAGCGCGCACTGCGTGCCCTTGCCGGCGCCAGGGGCGCCCAGCACAAAAACCACAACGGCATCGCCCAGCTCGTCAGCGCCGCCCGCAGCACCACCGGCCACGCCCTCAGATACATCCGCCAGGTCTTCTGCTGCTGCTGCTGCTGCGCTTTCCTCGGCATCAGGCAGCGCGCCTGCAGCAGTGTCGCCAGCTCCGGCTGTGGGGGGATCCGCTTCTTCTGCTGCTGCTGCGTTGTCCTCGGCATCAGCCGGCGTGCCTGCAGCAGCGTCACCGGCATCAGGTGCGGGGGCATCCGCTTCTTCTTCTGCTGCTGCTGGCGCATCAGCATCGTCTGCCTGAGGCTCAGCTGTATCTGCAGGTGCATCAGCAGCAGCGGCCTCGTCTGCTGCCGCGTCAGCGTCTGCGGCGTCCGCGGGCGCAGCGTCACCGCTGGCTGGGGGTGCATCCTCGTCCTGCTGCTGCTGTTCACCCTCCTCCTGTTGGTCTTGGTCCTGGCCCTGCTCTCGCGGGGTCGGCGCGCCCTCTTGGCCGTCCTCTGTGGCTGCAGCGGGTGCGGGCTCCGAAACCCACTCCTGCAATTCAGCTGCCAGCTCCTCCAGCTCCTCTGGTTCTACAGGCCGTGAGGTGTCGAACTGCTGCGGCAGCACTCGCCCGCCCGCCGCAGAAAACGCATCCGCGACGGGCATTACTGCGGCCTGCCATACCTCCTGCGCCTCTGCAGTGACTGGGTCGCCATCGCCAGCACCGGGCCCTGTTAGCAGCACCAGCCCCTCAACCTTGACACCCTGCAAGGACACACCGGCAAAGAGAACATCGCAGTATAACATGTGCCTGCTTTGCACCTTCAAGACGGTCCACATGGGTTCAGAACCACACGTACTGACTAACAGCTGGAGCACGTTGCGTAGCTGGTGCAGCGTGGACGCCCAGAACACCCGTTGCATCCGCATCAGGTTCAAGTTTCTGATGTGGACTGCGCAGCGGGTAAACTGCAGTGCACGTGCGCGGCGGGTAAACTGATAGTTATGGGTGGGAGGAGCCGTGGCTTACTGTGCTGTTGAACTCCTCCCAGTGCTCCAAGCTTGGGGGATATCCCTGCACCACCACCTTGGTGCTGCCACTGTTCGCTATGGCCTCCTGGATGCACGCTGGAAGTATAAAAGACAATGCAGCGGGGTTGCATGGTTGGATTGTGGGGTCAAGAGCAGGCTTGCAAGCAAGCAATCGCAACTTTTTAACGGGTTATGCAGACCTGTGAATGCGCCTTACCCAGGGAGCCAGGCGCACCAGCAATGGCGAACACATCATCGATTTCTGCCTGTGGACCAGGAAAAGAATCGTTTCACTGAGTCGTACATAGTCATACGCACACGAAATAGCAAAATAGAAGGTGATGCAGCGTGCTGCACTGCCTCGGCCCACAGTGGCGGGCCCCGCACGGTAAAGCGCCTGAGTTACTGTGTGCGCAGTGCCTCACCTCTAGGTCAAGCCGGGAGCGCACTGCTGCCTCTGCTGATACAACCTTCCAGCCAAAGCGTTCTTCCTCCAGCTTACTGCAGTAGGTTTGACAGTCCACCCTGTGCACAGGCCCAAAAGGTGTAGGTGCATCGAAGAGTTCATCAACACTTGCTTCCTTACGCTCAAAGCTTCCGACGCAAAAACTAGGATGACGCTTACCCTGGACCTGCGACTAGGAATATTAATCGCGGCTCCGCCATCCCGTCGTAGACCAGGGTCCTTCACGCCTTCCTTGATTGCACGCTGGTCCTTGGCTAAGAGTGCGTGCTTGCGCGAAAGACAAAATCAGCAGTTGCACCGTTCTGTTACAGCTTTGTTATGTGCAGGGAAGTGAATGTGCTACGAACTGTTGAGGGCCATCTCGCGGCCTCCCGGGGCTCGAATGCAAACTCGGGTTTGCATGCTGCAACAGCCCTGACATCTCGCGGTACGCGCGAAGCTGGAGGGGTTCGTCTGAAAAGCAGGATTGTCTCATGCTCAAGTCACTTTGTGCTTATGAACTATGCTTTGGTGTTTTTCCCCACTGCCTTGATTACCGGCCGCTCTGCGGTTCTTGTTTCGGGGCAAAGCACGATACACGTGTGCCCAGCAATCCTCTCTGCAACTAAGCTTTTGCTGCCCACCCTTACTCATCTAGACTAGGTTTGCTGCTGGACAGGCCTGTTGTGTTCGGAGGGGCCCGCTAGGACTGGACAAGTCAGCACGGTTCCGAACGCAGGCTCGCAGGCTTGGGTACGCAGCATACGCGGGAACGCATGGAGATACTTCAGCTGCTCTTGGAGAGCCTCTCCTACCGCGTGGTTCTGGTGTGCCTCTTGTCCGTACCTGCAACGCACCTAGCAGGCCTGGTGCTGTATCTCGGGCACCAGCAACAACGAGGGGCCTGGGCTGCAAAATGCATCGTCTTTCCATTCACCGGCGGCAACAGGCACATCATATTCCAGCTTTGCTCCTGGGTAAGCGGGAACGTGGTGGTATGAGGGACCTTGACGAGCATATGCACCTTCGTTGTTGCTTGCCACGCTTGGGCTTACACCTTGCTGCTTGGACATGGCCAGCAGTCTGTTGCACTGCCCAGGACAGGAGTACTGAATGCATCACCGCTTTGCTGAGCCCCGAATCCTTGCTTTGTGCAACATCCTGCGGCAGTGGGGGTTGAAATTCGTTCGTTTCTCGATGCTGCAGCTGAACGCGTGCATCTCCGAGGGCATGCGCTTGCTTACGACTGTGTTTGCCGTGTTCATGGTTTCTGCTGCTTCTCAGGCGTTGTGGGCGCTGGCAGCAGCGGTCATGCTCCCCGTGTACCTGCCTCACGGGAGCAAGGCGTTGCCAATTATACCCCACACGCACGTCGATGTCATCAGCGGGTCAGCGGCTGTTGTTTCGTTCATAGCTGAGCTGTTCATGCTCAAGGCTTTTCTTGTGTATGACGCGCCTGCTTTGCCCAGCGCTGCAAGGGCCAATTCACCGCAGGCGAACGCAGCGTGCGCCGCCAAGGTGAGGCCTGTGACTCACATGCAAGGTCGCATGCAGGGTTGTCTCTCACTGCATGCATGGCGGCTGTCAGAAAAGCATTCTTCCCTGTTGCATGCCGCCTGGCGGCCTGAAACTTGCACGAGATTGGCAGGCTGGTTGCTTGAGCAAGGGGTACTGTACAGCAGGACGCGGCGTCCAGGTGCTGAGCGTGCACTGGCACGTGCCTGTCACTGCTGGTCAAGCTCAACACTGACACACGCGAGAGCAGCAGGCCGCGCGACTGGTCACCGCACCGCACTTCTGCAGCAGCAGCACAGTGACCGCGCACAGTACACCCGCCCAACCCTGACAACCCGTTCTGCGTTATGTGCCTGCTCTTACACTGACGATTCACCCTTACACTCATTCACAGCTCAACCACATCCACTGTCATGCGTTGCTGCTGCTGTGTGCTGGCAGCAGGGTCTCGCGCAGCGGCTGCCGGCGTCGCCCATCTCACCGGCGCTGGCTGTGGCGCTGGTGCACGTGATGGGCGCGGCGCTGGCGCTGACGGGGGCGCTGCTGCTGCTCTCCCTGGAGTGCCTGCCAGACATGCCCTCCAGGTGAGATCATACTCATGATACGCCTGACGCGTGTGGTGGGCCTCGTGTGTAGTGGGTTTGCCATTAGTAGGGAGGGCTGAACACATGCATGAGGTCGCATTCACAAAGCGCTAAGGCAGGCTGCTACTGGAAGGGCAGCGTCGGCAAAAGAGGGGCAGCCAGCCGGTCTCATGTACGAGGCCTACGCTACGCCTGGCAAGTGCCTAACCCTACTCACCTCAGCATGCAAGCTGATTGGTCGCCCAGTGCTGCGTTTGATTTGGGTCTTCCTACTGCCGGGGTCTTGGAATTCCTCTGAACATGGATTTGCCTTCCACATTGCGTGGCGTAAATCTGGATCCGTCCTGTGCCAAAGCTCCTGCCACATGGTTTTAGCCTGGCCGCCACATCACTCAGCATACAGGAAAGCATCTGGGTTTGCACCAGGGAGAGCTGCAGCATGGTGTGCAGCGTGCTGCTGCACAGCATCCCCTGAAACACTTTTGCGCGTGCTGCTGCTGACGATGTGATGCGTGCGTGCTCCTTTTGCCACGTGAACGCTTGCAGGGTGTTGTACTGCTGCCTGGCGCTGTCATGCCTCACAGTCAGCGCCAGCAGTACGTATGGCCTTGGGGGCCACCTGCGGTACAACAAGCCGTACCGCATCAAAGGCAGGTCGTACAGCTCGGGCAGCGACTATAGCAACAGCAGCAAGCCGACTACCCCCCTGGCCCCCGCCACAGGTGCTGAACGCACTGACGCTGACGTCACGGCTGATGCCGGCACCGGCCATCAACACAGCAGCAGCAGCAACAGCAGCAACGGCATGGAGCCTCCTGAAGATATGGAGGGTCTGGATGCAGGCGGCATGGTCCCGGAGCCACAGCATGGTGCCTCCGAAACCAACTCATATGACGCACGCAATGGGGCTGAGCAGCAGCAGCCGGAGGCAAAGGCCGCTAGGTCATCACGTGACGAGGCGGAAGGGGATGTGGAGGAGGTGGACGGGTCATGGCGCTTCTTCCAGCCCTTTGCCGGCGGCACAGCCTTTGTGTCCACGCAGGTGCGGTCATGGTTGCGGGGGCGGGGCGGGATGGATGCACGCGTACGTGTCGAGATACCAGTATTAGTGTATTATAACGCTGGCCAGAGGCATGGATGGTTGAGCGTATGTTGGGGACGCACAAACGCTGCTCACAAGCACCAACACGCTTGGGCTGGGTGCTCTTGCCTGTGCCGCTATCACGCTCAGCCCCTGCGCATCTGACCCACATCGGCCCTGGCCTTGCACCGCACGCTGAAAGCAAAACTCATACACGCACACACGGTACTGGAGTTTTGAGCTCACCAAGTAGACTCCAGGAATCGTTGGTCTAAACGTGCTCGCATGTTGCTTTGGGACACCCACTGACTGCGTGTTCCGCATGTGCTGCCTGCCCCAGGCGGTTGGCTGGACGTTGTTCTCCTTTAGCGTGGTGCTGGTGGCGGAGCTGGCGCGCCGCCTGCTGGCCGGCATCACCGCGGCGCTGCGCTGCTGGGCCATCAGCACCGGCGTGCTCATGTGCATCACGCAGCTGGTGAGCGTCCTGAGCAGCTAGCCTGGCCATGGGATCACGCGACCACGCGCTGAGTGTGTCCGGTGTGGATGTGCGGGTCGGCCTCTGAGCGGTGTGCATACCTGTTGGGCAACCCTTGACTGCATTCTTGACTCACTGACACGCCCACACGCGCACTCCAATGACGGCGAGCCAGCCTCCCAACAAACGCCAATGGGCACCCACACTCAACCCGCACACGCGCACACACGCATACACGCACACACGCACACGCATACAGGGGTACTTGGCCACTGCATGTGATGCAGTCACGCCAATGCCCACATGCGCTCCACCCTGTAGCCTAGTACGCTTGCTACAAAAGGCTGAGCTGCATGTGTGTGCGTGGCTGTGGCATGGCGCCCTCTGCGTTGCTTGCGTTGTGTCTTTGCCTGGCAGGTGCTGGGGCTGTCGCTGCTGACGTACCGCCGCCCGGGCGGGCCGCGCGCGGCCGCGCAGGCCATGGTGAAGCCGCTGCTGCACCCGCGCGATACCTGGCTCAGGCTGTGCAATACCGTCAGCGTGCCCATGCCCGTGGTGCTCATGTACCTGCCCATCCACCTGTTCTTCGCGGCGTGGTCGCTGGCGTTTGCGTTCCTGCCGCTTCACGTGGCCGCCGCCAGCCTGGCGTGCGCGCTTGTGCCGTACTACATCATCACGCTCCAGGGGGAGCCAGCGCACACGGGTGCGTGCCAGCTGCACCGCTGCTGTACTGGTACTGCTCCCCTGTAGTTCGTCAGCCCACGACACCTCGGCGAATCCAGGGTGTTCGGTCCCCTCATTTTGCAACAGCTGCGATGCCTTTGCCAAATGGACAGCCTTCGCCAAAGGGAAAGAGAAAGGCACAGCCGTCGCCCGCTGGATTTTGCGCACCCATGCCGTGCCCACTTTGCCGACGCACTCATGTTTCGGCCAGCACAGCATAACTCTGTGTGTCTCACTGTGTTGTGGCCGCGGCACCTGTGCTGTACGCTGCGCAGCATGCCGGCAGTGGCCCTGGATTCAGCGGTGGTTCTCACAGCATGTGGAGGCCAGCTTGAGGTGGTGGTGCGGGGACCTGCAGGTGAGGGGGCCAGTGAGGGCAGGGCAGTGGGTGGGTGGGTGGGTGGGTGGGTGGGGCATGGTTTGATTGCAGGGGGCTCAGC
>BDDA01000108.1:178569-211248 GCA_001662385.1 Chlamydomonas asymmetrica
GTCGCTCAGCTTGAACGACGCCTTGACGCGCACCAGCTTGCCCGCCTCTGCGAGCTTCTTCAGCTGGTAGCTCAGGGTCTTCTCCCAGTTCTTGTCGTGGATTTCCTTGCCGTGCTTGTCCTGGATAGCCTTCTTGATGGCAGGCAGCGAGGAGCCATCGCGCTCCTTGAGCGTGCGGACAGCCTCTGCATCACACAAGGCACAGCAAACAAGGTCAGGCGCTGCAGTATAAAAGTCAACATACAAGCCTAGCGTGACGGGGCTAATGGTCTAAGCTGAACTGCAAGTTTGGCCAACATGCCTGACGGTCAACGAGGCCTGCTAAACCCTGCCTTGTTTGACTTTGACCCACAAGCAGAGCAGAGCCCAAAGCCCAAGCTTGCAAGCGTCTGCAGCTATCACTCACCGGCAATCATCTCCACATAGGGCGGGTGAGCAGGGGCGACGCGTGGCTTGCTGGCCTTCTTGACCTTGGGTGCCTCTGGGGCGGGGGCTGCGACATCGGTGGACATTGTTGACACTGAGGCGACAAGTGAGAAAGGAGGTGGCAGGGGGTGGCAGCGAGTGTGCCGGTTAAGCGTTTGTGGAAGCGAGCAGGTCGTGAGGGGATAAGTGTTGCTCACGGAGAAACCAATGGCTTTTATTGGTTTCGCGTGATGGGAGCCTTGGTTCCTGGGTGCCTGCAGTACAGAATCACCAGGGCAGTCAACCACGCACACCGTTTACATGCAGTCAACAATGCACACCGCTGGCGTCAACAACGCCCGCCCTGACCCCTTCACTAGCTCTTTCCGTGTACTTTGTACAGTCCACACACAAAGGCTGACTTCCCTTTGAATTGTTTGCATTTTGTCGCTTTCCCCAAAACTGCAAAAGCACCTTGCCTTTATGACAGTCCAGTCACCACCATGCGTGTCCCAGTACCAAGGCTGTGGCTGGCGTGCCTGTACAAACCTACAGGTGTGTGCCAACGCGGGCGTTCCCAACAGTGTCAGAGCAGTAGGGGTGGGCCCTAAAGTCCGTCACAGTCACAACCAGGCACCAGCTGAAGGCTCTGCAGACAGTGTGGCTGATAGGTTCCGTGCTTGGAACGGACGGACGCAGCTGGAAGGAGCGCAAGCACTGCCTGACCTTGGTTAGGTGCGGTGTTTTGGACTGAAGACCAGTGCCAGCATGCTGTGCTTTACACATTCCGAGTGTCTAAGTAGAACGGTATGGCTTAGGTCATGTTCTTCTCGGGTGACAAGCAGCAAGCAGTCTGAGAATGGGACCATGCCACAGTGACAGTGCCAAGTTCCATGACGGTGCGTGATCTGTGCAGCACAGCAGTGGGGGTGTTCGACAAGCAACATAGCTTCAACATCGCAAAACCCAGGCTTTGCAGCAGGTCTTTTGCACAGCAGTAGGAGTCAGGGCAACACACGCTTGGAACCTGTCCCAGGTCAAAGTATCCAACAATACCAACAGCCTGAAGCAATTGCATACACTACATGGACCCTTACTTGCAGCCAGCTACATCTCTAGCCAGCAGCAAACTCTCCAGCAATACCAAACCGAGAAAGCCACACATTTGGAAAGCTGTCAATAATAGGCACTGTCAGTCCTACCAGGCGAGTGCACCATGGGTGCACCAGCAAACACCCACAGTCAGGTCAACAAATACATAATCGTATGGGTCCACTAGGGAACAACACAGGAATCGTTGGTGGTGTTGATAAACACCGGTTGTGTGCTGTGGTTGTGCCCAACCACTCTGCCCCCGTAGTTCAGAAAAAGAAGCATTACACGGGAGCAGAGCCGTCCTCCTCCTTCTTGCCCGTCTTCTTGGGCAGCAGCACGTTGTGGATGTTGGGCAGGACACCGCCAGCGGCAATGGTCACGTGGCCCAGCAGCTTGCTCAGCTCCTCATCGTTGCGGATGGCCAGCTGGATGTGACGGGGAACGATGCGGTTCTTCTTGTTGTCACGAGCAGCGTTGCCAGCCAGCTCCAGCACCTCGGCAGTGAGGTACTCGAGCACCGCCGCCAGGTATACGGGGGCACCAGCACCAATGCGCTCAGCGTACTTTCCCTTCTTCAGGAAGCGAGCGATCCTGCCCACAGGGAACTGCAGGCCTGCCTTGGAGGAGCGGCTCACAGCCTTCTTGGCAGCGCCAGACTTGCCCTTGCCACGACCTGCCATTGTGGTTGCGGGGGTGTTTGGGTATACAGAGAAAACTGTGTGTGACTGCTACTTTGTTGGTATGGCTTGTCAAAGGGACCTGACAGGTGTTTTATGCCCTGGCGCCAGGCTGCTTGGGCAGGATGAGGCAAACGCTGGGCCTGGCTTGGTCCTGTCGATCTGGTGCTGGGCAAATGCCCCCTTGGTCCACACTGTATAAAATGCTGCTCTCTTGCCTTTACCCAGCACCTGATATCTGCACCACTGCTCTTCTACGCTCACATACAAACCCCCTTTGTTCCTTCACCTCCCTTTACAATGGCCCCCAAAGCAGCAGAGAAGGCGCCAGCCAAGAAGGCCGCCCCCGCCAAGAGCGCTGAGGGCAAGAAGAAGAAGAAGGTGTCCAAGACCGAGACGTTCAAGGTCTACATCTACAAGGTGCTCAAGCAGGTGCACCCTGACACCGGTGTCAGCTCCAAGGCCATGTCCATTATGAACTCGTTCATCAACGACATCTTTGACAAGATCGCCTCTGAGGCTGCTCGCCTGGCCCGCTACAACAAGAAGCCCACGGTTACCTCCCGTGAGATTCAGACGGCTGTGCGCCTGGTGCTGCCTGGAGAGCTGGCCAAGCACGCTGTGTCTGAGGGCACCAAGGCGGTCACCAAGTTCACCTCGGCGTAAACACTACCGTTGTGGAGCCTTGGGGCTATGAAGTGCCTTACCATGAACCGGTGTTTTTCAACACCACCATATACCGCCCACACCTTGCAGCACCCTGCAAGTTGTCCACGGTGTCAAACTGCGTTTTGGTCTTCAGGGAAACTTGTGTGCTTGGCTACTCCTATTGCAAACATGTCTGCTTGTATGTTTTTTTCTTTCTTCTTCTCAGTTTCCACTGGTATACTCGCTTCACACGGCTTGGTTTGCTGTGGCACGTTGCTGTCCAGTTTTGTCCGTGTCCTGAGTACCTTGCACTGTTACCCAATGAGGCCTGCATGTGTTGTATTTTCAGCACTGGTTACTATTACTCTTTACAGTTGCCCGCTCTGCTGCTTCCGACCACCTTCCTTCCTTGACACTCACCAAACCAATTTGCCACCGTGGTTGAAATCGCACGCCCAGGAGCTCGGCAACTGAAGCAACTATATGCATGAACATTGTTTCACATTCTTGCACATTCCATCACAGTTACTTTACCCCGAACGCTTACAGCCAATTTACTTAAGAGGGCACTGCCCACTGTCGTTTGACGCAACCTCAATACCTACTGTAAAACGCAGGCTTCCTATACAGAAATGAATTAACGGGCTTGGTGCAAGAAGTCACGTGAGGGTCGTTTGGTGGTGTTGAAAAACACCGTTTGGGGTTTGATGTGGTCCAGTGGTTCGAGGTGTCACCACTGTCATGTCCAGCTTAGCAGCAGCAGAGAGCAACGCCGAGTAGGCTTGTGCTTTGTTTAAGCACGCTCGCCACGGATGCGGCGGGCCAGCTGGATGTCCTTGGGCATGATGGTGACACGCTTGGCGTGGATGGCGCACAGGTTGGTGTCCTGAAACAGACCCACCAGGTAGGCCTCAGCAGCCTCCTGCAGAGCCAGCACGGCCTGGGATTGGAAGCGCAGGTCGGTCTTGAAGTCCTGGGCGATCTCACGAACCAGGCGCTGGAACGGCAGCTTGCGGATGAGCAGCTCGGTGGACTTCTGGTACTTGCGAATCTCACGCAGAGCCACGGTACCGGGACGGTACCTGTGGGGCTTCTTCACACCACCCGTGGCAGGGGTCTTGCGAGCGGCCTTGGTGGCCAGCTGCTTGCGGGGCCTTGCCACCGGTGGACTTGCGGGCGGTCTGCTTGGTGCGGGCCATTTTGTTTAGGTTGTTGGTTCTGAAGGGAAGAGGTCAGTAAGTTGTTTGGTTGTGGGTAACTTTGGCGTGGTCATGAGCCTGGCTTTATAGTGCTTGCGCTGGGGGCAGGAGTCAACAACCCTTGGTCAAACCCAATCCAACGCCAGCTGGGAGGGTTGACTGACTGCCCCCTCCCTGTCATGCGCCGCGGATCAGCGGGACCCAGCTGCATGTTGACCGGAGTCAATTGCTGTCAACAACAAGTCCGCGGGTCAAGCACCTGTTGCTATAAGTACCCCACCTGCCTCACTCGGTCAAACACTACACTCTCTCCTCAACAACAGTTCCTTCTCCTCTCAGAACCTCTCACAGCTAACATGTCTGGACGTGGCAAGGGCGGCAAGGGCCTGGGCAAGGGTGGTGCCAAGCGCCACCGCAAGGTGCTGCGTGACAACATTCAGGGCATCACCAAGCCCGCTATCCGCCGCTTGGCTCGCCGTGGTGGCGTGAAGCGTATCTCCGGCCTCATCTACGAGGAGACCCGCACTGTGCTTAAGACCTTCCTTGAGAACGTCATCCGTGACAGCGTGACCTACACTGAACACGCTCGCCGCAAGACCGTGACGGCCATGGACGTCGTGTACGCGCTCAAGCGCCAGGGCCGCACCCTGTACGGCTTTGGCGGTTAAGCGTTTCTTGCTCGCTCGCCTGAGGAGCCATTCTTCATTCTTTGCAACCCAAACAAAACGGTGTTTTTCAACACCACCAACGCTACCCTCGGGGACAATGGGGGAACGTGGAACGGGGGAACGGAATGTCTGGTCAACGCGCGGGCTCATGCAAATTCTGCTGTTCGCGCTAAAGAACTCCACAAACACCACAAGCACGCTTGGCTTGACCTTAGGTGCGCGCCCCGCGTGTTTTGCAACGCTACCTCGCAGCCTCAACTTGTTCCACTTTGGGGTGACAAACCACAAGATGTGATTGGCGACCTGGCTGGTCAGTGCGCGGCTGAATACGACCCTTCAAACCAAACAAGCTTAACGGGCGCCCGAACACATTTTTCTCGCGGCTTATCGGGCCAGCCATTTTTGTGCTCCTCCGGAACCAAGTTGAGGCAACTGTGGAGCAGCTCAAGCACGCAGCTTCAGCAACTTGCAACCTGCAAAACAGCTGCTGAATAGCACTAGGGAGCCACCAGGAACAGTTCTCTTTGTGGGCTGGCCCCATGCTGCTGATGGACGCAGCAGGATCGCTGCTGGACATGCTGGACGTGCTGGCTGCTCAGGAACAGTATGAGCGGAAACAGAAGAAGCAAACCAAGCACAAGTAGACTATAAGCCAGATGGACTGGTACTGTCCGCGTAAGGAGTTGGCTGTTCAGGACGGCTTCAACGTGTAAACCCCTGGCGCACAGGAACAGTGCCCGTGCCTTAAACGAACATGCTGGCACGAACACCAAAGCAGCAAGACCACCAAAACAGAGGCCCCGCAAGGTGTTCTTTCTAGAACATGCTGGCTCCCCACTGGCGGCCAGTGTGGCTACAGTGGCGGATCGTGCAGTGCGACCCAGACTGCACAGAGCGTGCTTGCAGCAGCCACTCCCAGAACACAGGAGGCAAAAGAGTGAATGCATTGCGATTACAATGTGAGCCCGAACCAGTGATTGGTGCTGTCGCTGCACTCGTCCGTATCTAGGCCACGATTGGCGAAGTGACGCCTTTGCGGGCATTCGAGACACAGTGGCGTAAACCGCCATCAGCAGCTTCGCGCAAGCCTGCCAGCGTCCGCCCTGGCGCCTAAAGCCTGGGCCAGCCCTTGAGGCATGCAGCGTGCACAGGCGATATGCTGCCAGTGCACTCGGTGCCATCCGGCACTCATGCGCTCTTGCCGGCGTGTCAGAATGCACAGTGTAAGAGGTGGCACACAATCAAGCACAGGCGGTGCATCCCTGCTCTCCGCATGCCACAAACCGTGCCACAAAACGCAGCATGCAGTATTGCAGGCGCAAGCATGCGTACACGTGTGAACCCCATACGTGCCACGGGATTTCGCTCTCAGAGGGCCGCATGCCTCAACCTCGCCTGCTGTGTTGCAGTGCTTTACACCACCTGCGGCGGGTTGGGTCACAGGCTGGTGTGAGCTATGTGAGCTCTTAGCAATCAAGGTGCTTGCAACTGCACATGCATTCACACTAATGATCAGGACACTGGGGATTTGCAAGTACCCCTTGGCATCGTGGCATCAGAGATGCGAGGACTTCAGCAACCATGCAAGCCAAACTTCAATCCTCCGTTGGCAGATGCGGGTATACACCACCCACTGAAAGATTCACTTTGCAGGTTTGCCAAGCTCCAAACCTCATCACTGCTGGCATACTGCCACTCCGTGTTCCTACTTGCTGCCACAAGGATTTAAGATACCCGCAGCTAGGAGGGCTTTTCATCACTTTGTCAACTTTGCACATATGCTCTTCGATATTGGGACCCACCAGCCTGCGCGCATGGACGGACACGTCTGGCCAGCGTCAACGCATGCAGCCATGCATCCCACCCCTCCACTCTACTCAAAACGTATTCGCATTTGCGTGTGCAGGTGCGCCACGCCTATGCCACCCGCCCGCCTGCGTGACAATGGCGCTGGCGTACAGGCTGACGCGGCTGAGGCCCATGTGGCCCAGTGCATGCACCTCCGCGGCGCCATCGCCGCCGTGAACCAGCTTGCGCCCCACAAGCACCACCACCTGCACACGACCGCAAATACGCACGCATGTGCACCCATGGCCCCCCACACACGTACATGTGCACCCATGGCCCCATGGGCACCTCTTCCTGGCACACAGGCACGCATGCACACACAGCGCGAAGCCAATCCAGGCCAAGCCAGCATCCCAGGTCAGGCGTCTCGACTGCATGCACGCATGCACGCGCGCGGCTTATCTACCTGCCCGCCTGCACGCAAAAGCATATGCAGCCTGCTCGCCTGCACACCCAGACGCATGCACACGGCCTGACTGCCTGAATGCATGCACACGGACTACTGGCCCTCGCGCACACACGATCGCAGCCTGCAGTGGTGGTGGACCTGACGTGAGCTGCACATGCATTGTCTGACGGAAAAGGTGTCCACGTGCCGTGTGCCAGAAAGAGGCGCCCATGGGGCCATGCAGTATGATTCCCGTGGGTCCGTGCAGTGCAGCGTGCAGTGTGCACATGCGTAAGGTTAGAAATTGCACCTGATGATGGTGAGCGAGGTGTCTGAGCTGATCTGGCGGCTGCCGCTAAACGGGCAAGGGTCTGATGATCTCAAAGGGTGGCTGCCGTGAACGCAGTCTGTCATGGAAAGTGTGTGGAAGTATCTGTGCTGGTCCAGCGGCGCTGAAGCTCAGGCCGGGCGTTCAGGGGTCTGGAAGCCTGCAGGGCACCCCAAACTAACAACTGGCTAGAGCTCGGCAACAACAGCGCGCGACAACAGGCAGCACTTCAGGTCGCAGCAAACATTTACCTGAACAGGAAGCCCGAGCAGCATCCAGTAGAGTTAGTCGGTCCGGGGCACCTGTGAAGAAGGGGAGGGTGCACGTGCATGAATGTAGCTGCTGAGCTGGGATGTGAACGGCACGGTGGTGGCAGGCACGTACTGGGCTGCGGCTGGCATGGTGACTACGCAATGATGTGTGTGCATGCACAGGTCGACATGCATGCACCAGCAATACTGCATGGCGTGTACTTGCCAGCAGGCGTGCAAGAGGGCAGACATGCCATGTGCGAGGGGGCGGGCAGGTGGCCCTCGTGCGGGCAGGCGTGAGAACGAGTAGGCCACGTGCATGAATGCATACGGGCAGGCATGCGTGTGCAAGTGTAGTAAGCGCCGATGTAATGGACTTCACTGATGGTGTCACTGAGTCAGTACTCCAGTGGTGATTGCCGGTACTCCGAGTGCAGTTTTGCGCAAAACACCTCGGGGGGAATGCGAGTGACTTTGGACGGGGCTGTGAGGCTTGCATCACTGCAGCGTGGTAGGAGGGTGTGGACCTCCCCTGCTCTGGGACCTAACCCTCCCTCGTGCGCCTTTGCCCCGTTGTCGCCACAGCTGCCGCACATCTCGCATGAGAACGTACGCCCTTTGCCCCGCAAGCAACGGAAGCTCATGGTGGTCTGGCCATGTGCAATGCATCACTGGCCCCACGTGCCCACATGCTATGCCATTCAGTACGTTATGTAGGCATTGCTGTACAAGAGACATACATGCACGTGCATGCATCACTAGGGGGACATGCGGGGATTGAACCCGCTGCCCACGATGGGGCCCCCACCAGGGTGTTCCAAATCCAACCGACTCTGATGTGCAGTACGGCAGTGAACACATGCATCATGAACACTACCAGGTTGGCTAGGTTGGCTTGCAGCGCTGCCCCCCGCTGCTGCTGCTGTATCTGCTGCCACTGCTGGTGCCGTTTCTTTCACCGGCTCAGCTATGCTCAAGTACACGGTCAGGGTCTGCGGGCAATAAGAGCAACAGCAAGAGCCATGCAGCATGGACCGAGAGGTTTGAACAAGAGCAGCAGCAATGCCTTCAGCCGAGCCCAAAGCACCAGGGCCGTTGAAACGACACCACGGCACACATTGCAACACGCTGAGCGCAGCGCGTGGCATATGAGCTTAGGCAAGCATAGGCCCACTGACAGGCCTCCCACATCCCCTTGCACACACAGCCACACCCTCATATCCCCCCCCCCGCAACATGCGTGCGATTGACATGAGAGACGCCTCGTACGCCATGCTCGCGACACGCACAGTGACTACAGCATGTGGAGAGGCACATGAAGATGCATGCATGCCAGCATGCAACCAACCTCTTCATTCCCTTGCACACACACACTGGCATAGCTACACCCCACTTAAAGCACGCGGCGTGTGTGAACAAACTCAATCGCCTTGACGGGTGATGTCGCTTACGCCATACGCTCAAGCATGGGCTGCTGGGCTGCCTTGCTGACTCATGTGCCGTCAGCCAGGATCTGGAAAGAAGCAGCAGCAGCGTGTGAGAGAGTGTGTGTGAGTGTGTGGTGGGGAGGGGGCGGGGGGGCAGGGCAGGGCGCGAGGGGGGGGGCAGGGTGTGGGTGTACGTGCGGTTGCATGCGTGCGTGCAGGCAGGCAGGCCACATGCGGGCAGACTGCAGGCATAGCATGCAGGCAGGCTGTCCTTACTTCAGCCTTGTAACTCTCGTCAGTTCGTAAGCACCGCGGTTCAACCGTGGTGAGCGTGCCCGCCCCTCCTTATCGCACGCACATGCACCTACTCGTTCGGCTTCCCTGCATGTTTCGTTGCTTGTTGTTCCTGTAAGGAGTCACTCAACCCTCGCCTGATGCGTCCAGCCCTGTCCGCTGGTACGGCCGTCATGATTGCTGTCCTGTAGGAGTTAAGCAGGTCCACCAGTGCGTGGGCTGCCATTGCCGGCGCGTTCACACCGGCGCTAACAAAGAAGTGAGCACGCACCTGTTCTGCATAACACTGCTCTGTGCGGGAGTGTGATATGAGCTGATACCTACACCCCCCCCGCAATATGTACAAAATCTCCTCTTACCAGTTGCCCCCGTGCGTGCGCCTGCGTCACAGCACGGCGCCGGTTGCTCCTGCGAACACCGGCGCGGCACATGACGTTACAGCGGCCTGTCAGGCTGACCGGATACGCTCACGGCTGTGTGGAGTCATCCAGCAGTGGGCGTGTTTCAAACAACAACGTTGACATTGTTCAAGACAAATTTCAGTGCACGCTATACAAGTCTTTCAGCAGGTTGCGACCCTCTGGTGCACTTCTGCGGGTGCTTGTGTCACACACGCAAGAGGCAGGGCTGAACATGCAAATTGCATGTTCCACACAGAAGTGCTAAACAGTACCCTCATATCAGGCACCACAGGTAAGGCCTCCAATTACCATCATCGCTCCTGCTTGAGCCAGCAGACTACAGCGTGGTTGTGCGGCTGAGGATGTGCAGCAGCCAAACAGCTGCTCAGGTTGGTCAAGGCCAGCACTCACGCACAAGTACGGCGTCATGTGCAAGCTGCTGGATACAGGGCACAACGCCTTGCACACGCAGCTTGACCCTGCCTGTTGGATGCTCCTTACAGGCAGCAGCTTGAAGCTCCTGAATCACTCACCAACATGGAGTTAGGAACGGGTGCAGCGCTGGTGGGTGTGTGTCGGGGCCAGACCGCGGCCCTGGCAGGAGTGTGACACGGGAATTATTGCTGCTAGTTCTTAGAGCCGTTGGGCATGCTGCTCCCCTTACCCAACTCTGGTATGCATGCAACGAGTCATCCACAATGCATACCAGTATTGTATCTGCACAAGTCTTGCCACAAATCCAGCATACACCTGCGCACCTGCGAATCACAGGATTATTGCCTGGGGGGACGGCCGGACGGGCCTCGAACGCATGTGCATGAAGTGCGCGCGGCCAAGGCACGGTCGGCGGCTGGGCGCACAGGTGCATGAGGAGCTGCCAGCAAGTGGGAATGCACTGTGCCAACGACACAGGAATGTGCTGAACGCATGTGCACTTATGGAGTTATGGACGTAAGCATGACTGTGCCGGAAGCATGCACGTGGATTATGTGAAGGTGCGCTGCACCGTAGGTCAAAGCAACACTTCTCAGGAGGCAGGACTCAATAACCCTGGGAAGCAAAAGGGATTTGAAGGCAGCCCGCAATGGCATGCACGTGTTGAACTCCCAGGTTGCGTCCAACATGCTGTGGCCGGTGAGCGTTGTGCGCTGCCGCGTCACGTCATGTCACTCACACGTCGCCCTTGACACATACCATAAAAAGCAGGCATGAGAAACGAAGAGGAATGCTACCTCATACAGCACAACGCATCCACAAGGCGGTTTGTAGCAGTGAACGCACACGGAAGCCCACACATGACCCCAACTCGTCAGTTAGTTGCCAGCATGTTCAAAAAGCTACACACCCCCGGATTCATCCATGCACTCTGCGTACACCGCATGCACTTGCGTGAGCGGTCAAGCCCTAATGATCATTTGTGTGTATGCCAAGCCCCCAGCACGGCCTCGCATGCATACACGCAGGCCTCACCGCAACGCCCAACATGCAGCGCCTCACCAGCCCTCACCAGACCCACCGCTCGTGCGTGGCACCACAGCGCACGCCTTGCATCCATCTGGCGGTAAGCCAACCTAAACCAACAGGGCCGCATGGCCCTGCACCAACCAGTGCTACTGTTCATGGTCCCCCCCACGGCCTGCATGTGGCGTGTTGGGCCAGCAGCCTCGACGCGCGACAATTCGCGCGATGCACCAGCAGGTATGAGATAAACCGCTTGCAGCCTGTGCCTGCACTACACGGGCAGCTCCATGTCAACGTACAGGCCCGGGTTCTTGCCCTTGAGGTGCGGCGGTGCCTCGGGGGGCCGCTGGTCCGCGGGCATGTGCGCGAGCATGCGCGGGTCCGGCACGGTGACCACCTTGAGCGTCACCTTCTTGCCACGACCCTCCAGGTCACGGCTGATCTTATTGCAGGCCTCCTCAAGCGCTTTCTGAAACTTGCCGGTCTGCACGGCCATGATCGGCATGACGACGCAGCACCCGATGCATGGGATGCATATGAGCGGCATCCAGAAGCCTGCACACGCACCGTTAACAGGCACACGGCATGCGCACTGAGTCAGCTGTCAGCCAGGCTGAAGCGTGTTCTGCACACTGAGCGTGTGCAAGCAACGTGTAAGCAATGTGGGTGGAGGTGGGTGTTTCTTGAGCGTTTACACAAAACCAGCGACATGTCGCATACCTGCTCGAGGCATTTCTTCCTTGACCACAGCATTCAGTTCGTCCACTATTCCGTCAAACTCGGCTCGCGTGATTATGCCCTCGAGAGCAAAGTTATAAGAGTTCTTGCTGAACAGTGCGGCCGCCCCACAGCACTCTGCAACCACGCGAACGTGACAAACATAGCATAACAGTTAGAGCTCCCTATAGGCACCTCCACAGTAGCAGGGCTGTCACTTGGTGGGATCTTCCCGCATCACCTGACAAGCCCTAACCGCCAACCGGATGCCTCACCTCCTGTGGGAGTCATCTCAATTGTGACAAACTTGCCGCCTGGGCTGCTGGCTGCTGCTGCAGCTGCTGCTGGAGTCGGTGTGTTCATTCCATAGGCTCCCTGCTGCGCAGGAGCAGCAGCAGGGTACCCTCCAGTGGCAGGAGGCGCTCCAGCATACGGAGGCGCTCCAGCGTATGGAGGCACTCCACCATACTGAGCCGGGGGAGGGTATGGATATGGACTTGCAGCAGCGCCAGGGTACCCTGTGCTGGGCGGTGCTGGATAGGGGTAGGCAGCGCTTGCGGGTGGCGCGCCTGCGTAAGGCTGCGCCCCAGGGTACCCTGATGGCGGAGGTGGGTAAGGTGCTGCAGGAGCTGGTGCTGGGTACCCTGCTAAAGGTGCTGGCGCCTCACCGTAAGTCTTATCTGTGTCCATGGAATGAAAAACCTGGTACACAAAAAGGTTTCGAGCGACGCGGGTGTCGGTTTCTTGGTTCCAGTGTATCCTTAAAACCTTCCTTTAAAGGGCTTGAGCGCGTCAAACAGTGGACACACAATACGTGATAGATGTGGGACTCAGTGTTGAGGGCAACACCCTGTGTGACCTTGAGCTCATGTTCCAATTGTGTGTAGTGGAAGGTCGTACCACATATTTTCTCTATTGTTGCTTGAACGCTTCTCTATTTTGCTTGAACGCTTCTTTGAAACAGATGTTAAAAGGTCTTCGTGTGTGACGCGCTCGCAAAAGCTGTATGAAGTTTCCTCTCCGGACACCGGTTTAGAGTTTTGGGTGTGTCAGAAAGGCACCGCGCCAAAGCCAGCACGTCAGCGATTCGGCCCACGTATCAAACCCGCTCCTCAGTCGCACGTGCTCGTAAGCCAGCGAGAGTCGAATGCGCACAGGCTCCAAGCAAGCTCGCGTGGCAGCCTTGGTATGCCGTTTTCAAACTGATCAGCAAGGCCTCTCCTCAAGGTTACTCACTAGGTTACCAGACTTGTCACGCAGACCCGTGAGGCATCCAGGTAGAGGAGGGTAGCAGGCAAGCTGGCTTGCCAGGCCGCATAACAGCCCTTCACGCCCGACACCCCTGACCCTTCACTGGGAACATGGCCAAGCGGTTTTGCAGACGATGAGGACCGCCAGTAAGATCAGTAAGATGTCAGAGCACGAAGCCACTAAATAAACCACGGTGCATGTTGCTCACGGTGTGTGGCAAGCATTGCACACATGCAACATCGGCAGGCCTCTCACACGCCCCCGCCTCAGTGCACCATAGCTCACTATGACCGGCCATACAGGCCACATGTCCAACAAGCCAGTCAATTGTGCATTGAATTGGAATGTCTTGCAGCCTGCTCGTCATGCAGTCCGCCTGGCATTGGCCAGCATTGGCACCGCACATGGCATGTGACTGCCGGGTGGCATGGAACCACGGGCGTGGGTGTGGCATTGGATAGGTGGCAAGCTGGCAAGGCTAATACCAGAGGAACGCATAGTGCACCCGTGCAATGCATAGCGCATTCTGACGGGCTTGGGGGAGCGGGCGCTGCCACGCCAGGGGAGCAGGCTGAAAATGGAGATGACAAGACGACCATACAAATCATGCGCATTGCCTGCAACGCGCCGGATGCGCCACAGCAACTCGTCATATATGTCATTCTGCATACTGCGCTTGGCAGTTGCCTTGACTGGCCATGGACTGAGCGCAGGCTGGCTGCAGGCACGCACCCAGCCGGCAACACGCCCCAACCGCTCCTCCCCACCACCCGGGCCCGGGGCAAATGCCCAGCCTGACTGTACTCCTTGATACAAATTTGTGATACAAATCACAAATTTGTATCACAAATTTGTATCACAAATTTGTATCACGGCAACTCCCCCAACCCCTTTGAGCACCAGCATGCATGGCAGTTGCGCACCTGCCCAACCCTACAGACTCTAGGCTCCTGTCTGATACCACACTCCCAGCAAGGTCTTGGGTGACCGCCATCGCCAGGAGCCGTGCTTGTGCTTATCTGCCATGCTGCTGCGCTCCACCCTTGCATGGGCCCAACAAGGCACCGCGGCAGCATGGTGCCGGAGGGGGGCGTGGGGCCAAGGCAGCAGCGGGCATGCATGTGGCGCCTCTTGCCACTGCACGAGCGCACCGCAAGTGTCAAATGTGGTGGTGTGCTGCGGTGAGGGCATGCAAACGGGTCACATGTGTGCGGGTACTATGCATGCTCATTTATTCATCGCTGCTGCAGGGCCCTCTGAGGGTGGCTGAGCTGCGGGGACGCCTCATTCCATCATTAGGCTGAGCCACGCGCCTCCCTTCAAGATTTCGTGCTCTTCATTCCATTCATCCCCTCACAAACACCGCCACGAGCACATTACCTGGAACCCAGCACTGGGGTGCGTGAAGCCTCCTATTCACCACAACACATGCACAAACTATGCACCTGAGGCGGCTGATGGCAGCATGCACATAAAGGCGCCAAGCCGCCAACGTCATTCCCATGGCGTGCGTAAATCGCAGGAATGCAGCTTGTTTGGCTTGTGCAGCACAATGCTGCCTGGCGTGTGGTGGGCCAGCACACCATGCGCGATGAGGGACGCAGAGAGAGGGAGACTACTGCACCAGCTGGTTGATGCAGCGTGGTGCATGAGGAGTGTAACTTTGCATGCATGTGGCCGTGGCAGGATGCGGGGGGGGGGGCGGGGGGGGGGCGCGCGGGCCTAGGCAACCTACCTGTGTGAACCGCTTGCTCCTCGCCGCCCGATCAGCAGCAAACGCCGCTATAATCACAACGCGCTCGGCACAGTGCTGCGATGCGGCCAGAGAACAGCATCAACATCACTCTCACTGACTCACTATGGATGCGCACAGCATGGTGAATTGGTAATGATAGGCTACAGCACATGGATCCGCTGCAGGGCTGCTGATGGAACTTGTCGTCATACATGCATAGGCAAATTTGCGTGCTGTAGGGAAGCGGACCGCCAGGTTGATTCCACCAAAGTTACGCTGTGGCCTTGAACCCAGACACCGCAACACATCCACCATGCTGGCTGTTGCCCAGCATGGCACCCGTATTATGCAGCAGAGGTGCGTGTCCCGTACAGCCCTCCAGCACGCCTGATTCCTGTCTGGCTTATCCAGGGGTGGTGTGCCTGGCAAAGATGCACGGTGGCGTGTAACACCTCGCTCCATATGCCATTTCCGGCCTGTACAAAAGTGAGTGCTGGTGTGGTTGCTGCAGTCTATCCCCGGTCCACTGCATGCCATGCCCCTGAGCTGTTTGTGCTCAATTGTTTGCGCATGCGCTTCGTTGCGACCCGAGTGGCGTACGGCCCCCCAGTGTGTGTCTGCCCTTGTGTGGACGCTACCAGACCTCCTTGCCCCGTCCCCCTGCCCCCCCTTCCACACCTGCACAAGGCTCAGTGCCCTGCATCCTCACCATCATCGCTGTGTTGAGCTTCACTGTCCGTCTTGCCTTACTGCCGGGTTACCTGCTGCAGCCCAAACGGCTGGCGTCCCGCGACCTGCTTGCATGCTGTTGAGCAGTTGATCACATGCAATTTGTGGTGCCACATGAACCCGGATGAGCAAAGGATCTGGCATTGGATGCAACAGGCATGGCTGACAGCAGCGCGGCGGGCAACCAGCGGGGCGGGAGGGCAGAAAGGTTGTTACCAACGTTGTCAGAGCATCTTGCCATTGCATTCAGTTGCTCCACTTCCGCTCCACATGACTCTGTCGTGCACACACGTGAATCCCATCCTGTAGCACGGCACTCCTGGGCGTTACTGTTTTGTGCAAGCTGTGAAGGCAAACGCCTCATGGCACGCTAAGCGTCCACGCTCAGGGTTCTGCCACGCTCGCTCCGACCATAGTGGTGCAAACGCCACACGATGCAGGCTAGCAGCGTTTACGCAGGTTCAAGCGCGAGTAGCACTGTCAGGAGTGGCTTTGCCTTAATCAGCAGCAGGCCACTTGTGTCATGCAGCGTACAGCATAGCACCGGCGCTGTGCTGCCGACCGTGGCAAGCGCTGCTGTAGCCTGGACGGGTTCCAGCTGCAGGTGTGACGCTTGCACACAGCTACCGTGGGCCTTGCTGTGTTTTGCTGGGCTCTGTACCGCCTGTTGTTCCACGGCAGGGTGCCTTATCTTGCAAGCAAGCACCCGCACACTTGCATGAGTCTGTCCACACCAGGAAACGACCGGTCCAAACGGACAACACGGATATGCAATACAAGCTTAATGCAGAGATCATTTCACGTGTGCCGCATCGGCTCGCAGGGTTGGCGCTCACACCAACACGGCGCGTCGCCTGCAGGGCAGCAGGCTCGTGGCGAGAGCTGGCAAGAGCCAGTACGAGCTGGTGACACTTTCAACGTGGCTTTTAGCTGAGGAGCGTGCCAAGCGGATTGACATGGACATGTTTGCGCTGTTGACGAGCATCGCCACCGCCTGCAAGCAAATCAGCACCTTGGTCCAGCGGTGAGCAGTGCTTCGCAAACCAGTTGTCTCTCCTCGCTCGTCCGTAGTGCACCTGCGGGGGCACATGGAATCCTGGGTGCCGGAACCATGCTGTGCTTTGGCGCCTCACCATGAAACGCGTGTGTGTCCAGGGCGCCCGTGGCCAACCTGATGGGCGTCGCGGACGCCACCAACGCCAGCGGCGACGAGCAAAAGAAGCTGGACGTGGTTGCAAACGACATCTTCTGTGCGGCGGTGGCCAACTGCGGGCGCACCAGCATCACGGTGTCGGAGGAGGAGGAGAAGCCAGTCGCGGTGGAGTCAGTGGCGGGGGGCGCGTACATCTGCTGCTTCGACCCCATCGACGGCTCGTCCAACCTGGACGCCTGCATCTCCTCAGGGTCCATCTTCGGTGGGTCTCGGCTTTTGATAGAGGCGGTATTGCACTTGTAAACCGCATGCAAATTTGACGTCATGCTGGGGTTTTGTTAGGGTTTAGGCCTGGTGCAGCCCGGCGACGCGGCCTCGGGATCATCATTTTGGTCTGCTCACGCTCAACACTGCAGCTGGCTCAGCTTAAGACGGGAGCGTTCAAAACTCCAAGCACATGGACAGCCAGTGCCAGAGCAAGTGCGCCACCCAGCTTGCGCGCACATTGTGCGGGCGTTGCCAGTCGTCACTCCTGCAGTCGTCATCTAGGGGGCAGCGTCACTGTGTCAGCCGTGGCCAAGAAGCTCCAATGCAAATCCGAAACCAGGACATACCACATATTCACTGCATGTATCCACATACATGAACACCATCACCAGCTCAGCCGCGCATATACGGGGTGTGGGTGCACGTGCAGGTATCTACACGCCGGGCGAGTGCGTGATTGACGACAGCGACAGCGCCGACGCGATCCTTGAGAAGTGCCTCACCAACGTGCGCAAGGCCGGCACGGACCTGGTGGCTGCCGGGTACTGCATGTACAGCAGCCACACCATCCTGGTGCTCACCATCGGCCACGGTGTGTACGGATTCACGCTAGACCAGCTGGTGAGTCTGTGAGCGGCCAATAGGGTTAGTCTTTTTTAGGAACTCATTTCGAATTGCGCGATGGGAAGGGGGAGGACAGAAAGGGGGGGGGAGGAGGCAGGAATGCAGGCACCTGATGGGCCGTAGGCCCATTCCCTTAACCCTAAACCCTGGCCAGGCCCACGAGTGCCACTGGGAGCGAATGCCTGTCGTCACATGCGATGGCGTTGGGGAGCTTCCTGCCTGCCAGCCGTGCCGCTGCTCCTCGTTGGTAGTGGGTGGTCTCGCACGCCAGTAGCTAATGGGTGGGCAGCGCCGCCTGCGGCACGGTATGTACCATGACTTTCGTGTGCATGCCAGTTGTGGGTGCGTGCGGGTGACGCTGTCCACACATCCTCTGTGGTGGGGTGGTGTACACCTTCAGGTGTGTACGTGTGGGCGATGGACGCATAGCAGCAGGAAGGGTTGTTGGGGGATGAGGCGCAGAGGGTCGCGCAACGGGGCGCAGGCACACCTGCGACGACTTGAACAGTGCTGTGCATGAAGGGCCTGCAAGGCACGAAGCCTGCGAGCAGGCGTGATGGATGATACGCGCACAGATCACACAAACGCAGTGCAGTACACAGTCCATGCATGTCATGATGTCACAGTCTCACCAATATCATATGTTGTGACTTGCCACTGCTGCATGCAAAATCACAGGTGGGTGAGTTTGTGCTGACGCACTCGGACCTCAAGATCCCTGACCCCGGCCAGCGCATCTACTCGGGCAACGAGGGCAACACCGCGCTGTGGGCGCCTGAGCTGCGTGAGTATGTGGCGGAGCTCAAGGCGCCAAGCGACGGATCCAAGCCCTACTCCTACCGCTACATCGGCGCGCTGTGCCCGGACTTCCATCGCGTGCTGCTGTATGGCGGCATCTGGTGAGCGCCTGCGCTTGCTCTGCTGGTGGGCTTACACACACTGGCCACCTACCTGGCGGTGGAGCCCTGCCTGGGTGCAGCTGTACCCCAGGGCAGGGCTCATCGTTCGGTTTTGGTGTGGTTTCGGGCGAGGACAGGAGCGTGTGATTCACCGAGTCTGTGACGGGCGGCGTGGTTGTGTATTGCAAATGTGAAATGTGCAACGTGCTTACGTGCTACAACGAGTCTCGTTGCAAGCAGGTATGTCACCTGCGCTACAGTTAGAACAAGTACCCATTACCGCAAATAACCTGATTGCACGCACGCCAAGGGCGCTCCCTCCCTGCCCATCATCACTGCTGCTGTGCGGGGCTGGCTGCAGGCTATACCCCCCCGATGCCAAGTCGCCCAACGGCAAGGCGCGCCTGCTGTACGAGGTGGCGCCGATGTCGTTCATCGCGGAGCAGGCGGGAGGCATCTCCTGCGTGGGGCCGCTGGCGGACCAGCGCGTCATGGAGGTCGTACCACAGAAAGTGAGCGAGGCCAGGGAGGGCAGGGAGGGCGGTGGGGACCCGGGGCGCAGATCAGCAGTGACTCAAGTATCAACATGCATCCCTTGCCTGTCCATGGACTGCGCGCCAAATGCAGGGCGACTTGGCAGCAACCGATCTATTAGGATGCTACTGCCTGCATAGTTCTGCATATGCTCGCTCTCATGTGCGTGGCTGGCTGTAGTGCTGGCTTGTACATGTACCGCAGACACACTCCTCCGCCTGCAGGGTGTGCATGCATCAGCCCCCGTTGTGTTTCTGCTCGTACAAGGTCGTGCCGTCCATGCGTCCCACAACACCCGCGCTGTTGGCTGCGTCGCATGTGCCCCACAGGTGCACCAGAAGTCTCCGCTGTTTGTGGGCAGCTCCAGTGAGATGCGCAAGCTGCAGGGCTTCCTCAAGGCCAAGGCGGAGCAGAAGAAGCAGGCCTAGCCTAGCCGTAGTAGGAAGCTTCCAAGTTCCAGCAAACGACAGCCGCAGCTTGAATCGGCACAAGGGTGTCGTACAGCATGACTGATGTGCGTGATGACGTGTACGTTAGGTTGCATGGAGTGGGGTGACTGCCTGGGTGCTTGCTGCTGGAGTGCGCAATGTATGTATGGGGGCCATAACTTTGTCGTCCTGCATGCTGCACATGGGCCATGCGAGTGCACCGGGAGGTGCTGCTATTTGACGATGACACAATACGAGAGACCGCAACAACCTGGACACGACCTTGAACGGGCTTGAAGGCTGCAAGGACAGCCTGCCACGCAGTAGGCATGCTGAGCCCCCTGCTCAGGGACACGCCGTGCAGATGGCATGCGCTGATGCAGAAACCTGCCAGTTGCTCGATTAGCACGTCGAGGTCCGAATCGAATGAGTGCCAAAACAGTCGATGTTTGGGGCTCAGCGGCACCCCCATAGCAGCGCCACCTGACAAGCAATGCAGGTTACAGGCCCAGTGCTGGCGCTGCCATTACACAGAAAGCACATCGCCAATTCTGCAGGTGGCACCTACACAAGCTGCTCCACACAAGCCGCTTCTTGAGCGCTGTCACGACGAGGGCCTGGCCTGGGTGGCACTAGATGGGTGGGATGAATGGCTCAGTGTTGGGCTGCGGCGGCGGCGGCCGCCGCCACGCCCGCTGCCCCCGCGCTGCCGGGTGCCGGCGCCACCACCTCCTGGAGCCGCCGGTACTCCGCCACCTGCGCCGCGTCCAGCCCAAACTTGGCCACCTGTGCGCCAAACTCAGCTACATCCAGCGCCAGCTGCAGCGTGATCTTGTCGCTGTCCGTCATGCCGGACTCGCCTGCAGCACACGAGCGCAAGGGGCGTGACATATGCTACCAGCACCTGACTGCACAGAGCACAAGCTGGTGGTGGTGCAGGAATAGGGCTGAGATGCTCGCCCACGCGCACACCGCCACTACTTCATGGCCCCAAGGAAGTTCCTAACACACCCACACACGCCCCGAGCGCACTGCCTCCAACACACACTCACACACGCTCACACACACACAGGTGGTCGCATGGTATGGTATGGCGGTATGCAGCATGCACATGTGCACTGCGCGATTCATGTGCGGCGGCACTGTGCAGGCGGCGGCCATGGCGGCAGTGTTGCTGGCGATCCGCGCTGCACCTGACCTCACGCCCCCCCCCTCCCCCCCCCCGGAGCTCTGCCCATGGTCGTGCCCGGGCGATGTTTGGTCGTTGGCTGCATGCGACTCATCAGTATCATGGATCATGCTGATCTGCATGCTGATCTTTGCAGAGTTACACGGTATGTGGGCAGGCATCGTGGTGCAGTTCTGGGGGGGCCGGAGAGGGCAGCGATACGGGTTCTCCATGGCACCACTGCGCACCTGCGCCATCGTCGCCCGCCTTGGCCTTCTTGAGGCGCTTGAGCGACGACTCCGTCTTGCGCACGCTCGTCAGCAGCTCCTCTGCACACACACAACCACACGGCAACGGGCAACGTGTCATGTTGGCGACCTGTGGCAACGGGCCACCTTGCTTCAGATTGTTTCCATGTATGCCCCAAGTATGTCCTGGATCATGTCGCCACACCCCTGACGTAACCTGCCTTGTCCCAACACATGCAGACCAGCACCCGCGCGCAGGGACAACAGCAGCGTCAAACGTGCAGCCACAAAGCATGAGCGCATTCCCAATGTGCGTACGTGCGCACCACAGTGACCGAGCACCCACCCGGTACGCAGGGTTCAAGCAGGGAGAGGTTTGGGTCCCACCGCCCCTGAACCCTGAACCGTCCACGCCTGTGGTCCGTCCGTGCGCCCCCCACATCCCCCTACGCCTGCCTCCTCGCCCCCCTCCCGCCCCACCCCTCCACCCTCACCTGCCAGCGCTGCGTATCTGGCTGCGACGCCCACCACCACTCGCTGCGCGAGCGCCTGCTGGCTGGGCGCCGGCATGGCGCGCAACGAGGGCGCGTCCAGCAGCGAGCGCAGCGGGGTCAACACGCCTGCGTGCACACACAGCACACAGCACACATACACACCATGGCTACCGGCCTGTTTTGGTTGTGTTTTGCGCTTGCGGATTGGCACACGGGCATGTGCATAACAGCTTTGTATGAACGTGACAGTCTGGCACCTGGTCCGCTTGGTGGTGGTTCAAGGGCCCTTTCATAAAGACACGTGTCATGCAACAACACGGTGTGACAAACATGCTCAATAGGGCACCACAATAAGGCACGCACGCTCAATCAAGAATCGCCGTGCTGCAGCGGCCATAGGCAGGCGGGGTCACCCTCACCTGTCACGTAGTGGCTGTGGCGCGTGGGGGGCCCCTTGGTCGTGACGCGGTACGTTGCGGTGATGCCCTTGAGCTGCTTCACCACGCCGCTGCAGCGCTCCACAACCTGACACAAACACACCACACCGGCCCAGTCACGTGCAGTGAGCACCACATGCGCTGAGCCTCGCATGCATCCAGCCTTGCATGGGCAACGCCACACGCCGCTGATCACATTATGCATCGCAGTTTTGTGTTCATTTGCCAGCAGCTTGTGGCCGTCACCCTGCCACAGCGAGATCATGTGCACAGCATGCACGCTCGCCAAGGTACGATTCCCGGCTTTCCGGTGGATCCATGCAGCCATACATATGTTGACAGACAGCTGATGCCATGACTGCATGAGGCGTAGGTACATCAGGCTCAGACGGGCAGAACCCTGCTCTCGAGGCTGCTCACCTCCTCTGCTACCACTTCCAGCATGCCCTCGCCCGCAGAGGCCACCTGCGCCGCCGCGTCCTGCAGCGCCCCCCGCACCGCCCCCGCCACCTCGCCGCCCCCCGCGCCCGCGGCCGCAATCACCGGCGCCACCAGCTGCAGGAACATCTGACAGCACTGCTCCCGGATCATCCTCGCAGCGAGCTCCGCGTCCGCGATCACCGCGCCCAGGTCCTCAGCGGACAGTGCAGCCATCCACTCGCCCGGCTTGCCCGCCGCGCTGGCGGCGGCAGCGGCGGCGGCGCCGCTGGCGCTGCTGGCTTCGCCGGCGCCTTCGGCCGCCGCCGAGGCGGCGGCGGCAGCCGCTGCGGCTGCCGCCGCTACGTGCGGGGGCTGCTGCCCCGCGGCGATGGCGGCGAGCGCCTCGCGGCGCGCGGCGCTGCCTGCGGCGACCCACGCCGCGTATCGTGCCGCGAGCTGCAGCGCGAGGCGCAGGAAGCGGTCGGCGAGGGGCGGCAGGTAGGCGTCCGAGGCCGCGGCGCGCGCCAGGCAGTGCGCCAGCGTGGCGGTGGCGGCAAGGGAGGCCCCGGGCGGCTGTGCGTCCGGCGGCGCGGGTAGCAGCCTGTCCACCGTTAGCGCTTCCTCGAGCTCCCCAGCAATGTCCTGCACGACAGTTGTGGCAGCCGTGTTGCTACCACATTCACTGAGTCGAACAGCGCCTTGCCAGCCTTGCCGAGTGCAGGGCTAGTGAGCACCACCTGCCTCCTGCACCAATGCCTTCACCTGCCATCGCATCGTGTTGCAGCCTGCTCACTCTCATGCGGGTCTGGGGTATAGTTTTGAAATTCAAGCATTACCGCTATATGTCGGCTGTGCTGGGTGGCTGTTGCCTTCAGCTGTTGCCTTGAGCTCCCGGAGCATGCTTGTCTATAAAACCCGGCGGTGCCGACAGCATCACGGACGTGTTTTGCGCTTTTGATATCTTAACGTTACGGTGTGACGACGTAACCGAAATTAACGTCAGAAGTAGGTCTAATCGCGGTGCACCAATTAATCAATCGCCGCAGCGGCACACCTCACCTGCAGCAGCAGCGAGAAGTAGACGCTTGTGTTCCAGCGCCGCGCGAGCGCCGCGTATGCGGCCGAGGCCCGGAATCGCTCCAGGGAGGTGCGGCTGGCGCACAGCGCCTCCAGCTGGCCCAGCCACGCCTGGCAGGCCAGGTAGTTGGCGTGGAACGACGTAGGCACGCCCGGAGAGAACACGCCTGCACGAACACGGCAGCGAGCGTGGCGAGCCCATTAGATTGGCAGGTAGGGGGTCGCAGTGCGGTGCGCGGTACTGTGCGTGGGTGGGTGTCCAAACGCGAGAACCTGGACGGGGGTTGAGGCCAGGGACAGCGAACATAATCCGTGAGACCGTGACATATGCTTGACTGCAGAGGGATGGTGTGGCGTGTGCACTGATTGACGTACAAAGCTACATAGGTTAGATGACAACAAGCACAACTCGCAATCGCACGTGGGTGCGGGTGGCGGCATGCAATCAGCATTGTATGTACGCGTGGGTCATGCTTGGAGTGGCTGGTGACTGGCTGTGCCCCCTAACTGCCACACTGCCACTCCATCCTCGCAGAGTGATGGTGAATGATGGTGAGTGGTGGTGGCTCACCCGGCAGCCCGGCGCCGATGCCCGCCTGCACCTCCTCCAGTATCACCGCGCCCAGCACGTCAAAGCCGCGCAGCGTGGTGCCGGGCGCCAGCAGCGCGTCCAGCAGCGGCCCCAGCGCGCCACGCAGCCCCGCCAGCAGACCGGACAGCAGCACAGCCAGGCCCGTCTCACCTGCGCGCTCGACGCGGCGCACGCACGCACGCACGCAGGGACACACGCATCAGCCCAGGTTGTGACTACCTAGCCACATATGCACTACCGTACTTCATGGCCCGAAGGGATACCTTCACATGAACACATGCACGCACACGACACAGGCACACGCACACCGCTCCAAAAAGCTGTGACACCAAAGCCGTCACTTCAAAACCTGTCCCTTCAGGCAGGGGTGGCAACCATTTGCGGATTATTGGTTTAGCTAACGCCGTCTGCGATGCCAACTCTAACTTGCGTGATGAGCACATGCGTTCGTGCGGTGATTGCCTCCGCCTCAGCGCAGCAGCAGCAGGCGTTGCGTCAGACCTGCCTGGCCACCTCGTCACCTCACTCATCACCCGCAGGATGGCCGCAGCGCCCCCCCCCCCGGCCCTACCTGATCTGTGCGCGTGGCCCGTGGCCTTGTGCTGCGTGATGGCTCGCTCCACCAGCGGCGCCACCACCACGCGCCGCAGCGCTGCCTCCGCCTGGCGCTGCTCGCCCAACTCCGCGTACGCGTGCAGAAGGTGCAGCGCGGCGGGGTGGTCCTGGGCCTGAAGCACGGTTCAGGGCAGTTCAGTCGGGACGAGGCGAGCCGAGGGTGAGGGTGAGGGTGAGGGGCATGTGGGGTGGGTCAGGGTCCATGACCATCACGCGCGGCGTGCACACGTGTGCATGCAGGTGGCGGTGCGTCAAGAATGCATGGTTGCAGGAGAGGGTCGTGAAGGGCTTTCAGGCATCTGGCCTGGTTTGCTCTCACAGCAGGCGAGGCCAGGAGAGGCGGAGGAACTATTGGCGTGTGCAACAAGTCGCAGCCAAGCGCGTGCTACACGCAACCTACGCGTCAGCGCCTGATATGCCTCCGTCAAGTCAAGGCCCATGGGATATCGCGAGTGCATCAGCAGCACCGCTGGTGTGCATGCAAGCCGCTCCTTGAGTGCAGCGGACGCTGACATAGCGTGCCTAACATTTGCCTGTCCTCCCGGTCCTGTCCTGTTGCTGCTGCACGCCCACAGCTCTCGGCTATGCGGCTGGTTAGGGAATGACCGCCTCCAATACAACCTCCAATACACCCCCCAATACAGCCTCTCTGCAGTATTGCAGTGTTGCAACGGCTCAGGTGCACAACGCTGCTCTCACGCTCACCTGCAGTGCTGCTGTGATGGCCACTGATAATCGCGTGGAGAGGTCTGCGCGGTACGCGTGGATGCGCGCCTCCTGCGACTTGACGAACGCCAGATCCTGCGCACATGCCACAGAGGCATGGCGGTACGGCAATGCCACGCTGATCGACTGCAGTACTTGACATCCTGGGCCTTGCGGGCCATTACACTGTGCACAGGTTGGTTTTGTTCGGCATACGTACTGGGCATGTCGTAATCTGATGCAATACGGTACAACAAGCGCCATGTTGGCCCTGTCGTCCTCATTGATGGCTTCATGTGAGGGTGTGATGAAAGGATTGTTTGTCGGGTGACACTGCTGGACTCGTTGGATGAGCAGTCGTACTCGTCAGCGCAGCTATGCTGCACGCGTTCCGCTGGGAAGGTGTGTGCAATGAGCTGCAGGCATGCAACTTTGTACGCGGCATTCCTAGCATTCCCGGATGCATGGCGTCCATGGCACGTCCAGGGTAGCGCTGAGTGCTAAGCACAAGGTAGTGCCAAGCATGCTGAACGCAGTAACATGTGCAACCCTATTCGTGCCCCCTTCAAAGTGGTATCAACACAGCACGTATCGCCGAGCGCACCTTGCCACGGTTGGCGAGGTACGACAGGCGTGACACCTCGCCTGCCACACGCTCCAGCAGGCGTGCGTGTGTGACCAGGTCACTGCCGGAGGAGCTGGGCTGCTCAGCTCCATCTAGGCCGTCTAGATCTGCGGCGTGTGAGCCGTTCGCCTGCTTGGTGGGGGTGGGCGTCTTGACGCTCCCTTCCGTTGTTGATGCAGATGGGTTCCAAGACGAAGCCTCGCTCATGAGCTTCTCCACCTACAATTTCAGCCATGTAGCAGAACACGACACGCTCAGGCACAAGGCTTGTAGGGACAGGGACAGGCTGCACCTAGCACTCGCTGCCACACGCATGCATTCAGGAGGCTTCCTTGAAAGCGCAAGCCGCTCACCTTGGCTGCTAAGTGTGCGACCTCCTGGCTCAGCTCAAGAAGGCTCCTTTGGGTTGCCACCTCTTTGCGTTTCCGAAGGCCCTGCACACGCATTGGTGTGCAGCTTCAGCGGTGAAGCCTTGATCGGTCCGACGCCAAAAAATTGTCAAGCAGAAGCAAGCAAGAAACACCATCTAAGAAGAATTTACCTGATTCAGGGACTGTAGCTCTGCCTTCACCGCCTCGTGCACTGATTTCAGCTTTTCCTGACGCGCAGAAGTGCAATTCAGCCAACAACGTTACGGAACAACAAGGCACATAACCTTGGTCACGGACAACAACGGAGGGCTTCAGTGGTTGACACAGGCATCTCACCTTGAGCTCGAGCAGGGGCTTGCGCATGCGGGTCACCGACCCTTCAACGCCGGACAGCTTGCCGCTGAGGTTCACATAGTCGCTGTAGTCCTCATTGATAACCTCAACAAGCTGCACATACGAAAATAGGAATAGTTATAGTTCAACGGGGCCTTTGAGAGCTGCAACAGCACCGGACACCTCCATCAACTGCTCGTGCGTGCAAGCATTGGACAACGGAAAGGACTATCCCTTGGCAGCTGCTTAGCCCGAGTGTGAGGGGTTCTACCTTGCTCCTGAGCATGCCCAGGTAGCTGTTGAGCTCCGATTGCAAAGTTGTGAGGGGCACCTGTGCGCAGGGATGTTGCAAACATATCACCAAACACGTGCCAACCAGCTGTTGGTTGCGTCCAAACACACTCAAGCTTAAGAGGCTTGACAGCTATTAGACGGACTCTGCTGCTCGCGGGCCCACCACGTATAGAGGATCAGCAGCGCTGTTCTGCCATCGTGGTCAGCAAATGGACACGCTCTCCCAAGGCAGCACCACTCACATATCTTCGCAGGTCTGCTACACATGCGTCCGCATCGAAGTTCGGCTTCAAAAACACATGTGGGTCAAGCCACACCGGCAACGAGCCCGCTCCACCTCTGCCAAGCAAGTGGTCATGCTCCGTGGCCTTGTCCACTGACATGCTTGCTGTTGCTGTTCTGCGGTTGCCCGCCCAGAGGGCGCTGACCTCTATCACGCAACCTCCAGCACAGGTACTGGTGCCTGCCGGCACGCGCTGCCCCGCGTGACAGGGTGGGGAGGTGCAAAGCAGGGCGGTTTGTGACACTGGCAGAGCTACATAGAGCAGGGTCGCAAGGTATGATACGCAGGGCGGGTAGCCTGCAGCACTTCTTGCCCACACTGTACCGGCACACTGTGAACACTGCCATTTGCTATTGACGCCCGTGCTGGATGCACATGCGTAAATGCGGTTCCGATCTGCTACTGCCACCAACCGTGGATGTTTGAACCCGGAATGGAGCTCAGCTTGCAATGCAAACGATGTATGAACCAATGCAAACGACATAATGTAAAGCCCAAGGCGCACAGGCTTAC
Source organism: Chlamydomonas asymmetrica (assembly GCA_001662385.1). Taxonomy (NCBI): domain Eukaryota; kingdom Viridiplantae; phylum Chlorophyta; class Chlorophyceae; order Chlamydomonadales; family Chlamydomonadaceae; genus Chlamydomonas; species Chlamydomonas asymmetrica. The sequence goes on from BDDA01000108.1 coordinate 206,172, forward strand.
ATGGGGTTCAGGTGCAACCACACCTGCAGTGTGTTCTGTCATACGCGGCTTGTCGCTGCTGTGGCTTGGGGAGGGGGAGGGTGGAAGGTGCAGAAACAGGCAAGCCTGCTACCGTTCAATAGCAGTTGCGGTCACGAATCCTTCGCACATGTGTACGTTTGGCTTTCCAGGCCGGTGCCTAGCCTTGCCAAGGTTGCATGCAAGCCAAGTAGGTCTCCTCAGCTGCCCACCCGCTCTCGCGCTGCCCCCACACCTTTCACACATTGCCGCGCGCGTGTGCAGGAGCAGGTACATATGCACACCGCACAAACGTGTGCCCCATTGTTTGCGATGCAGCATGCACAATCCTGAAGCAGCCTTTTGACATATCCAATGCGGCATGTTGCAAACGGTGTCCATCAGACCAGGCGCCGCCACAGCAGTAAACCAGTGCAGCAAAACCTGGGCACAGACAGCAGCTTCAGGATACAAAATGACTGATTACACGTGTTGAAAAACCATACATTCACTTCACGTTGAACTTCTACCACCTACTCTCTGCATCCCTTGATAACGTGTCAGCCACAAGTACACACGTGACCTAAACCAGCTAGCAGAGCGTCATGGATTTCTCTCACGCACATTTGCTAGGGTGAACGCCAAGGGCCTGGAGGCAGGCTGGTCTTTTGACAGCACGGACGTAGAACCTACGGACGCAAGGCGCTTGAGTCAAGCAGCTGTGTGCCAACATGCTACCTGTTTCGACATTGCATTCCCAAGCTGGCAAAGATGGTGAGTGGGCCTTGCAAAGCAGGCTGCCTTGCACACACGCCTTCACCGCCATGGGCAAACAGCAAAAGTCTATCCTGCTCGAGTGCGCAGGACAACATGCCTGGTTACCCACTGTTGTATGCTTGCCTATGGTGAGCAGGAAGCCTGAGCGCAAAGTCTGCAGGCGCCGGGCAAGGGCCGGAGCGCTTGGAGCAGCGGGTGCTCGTTATGCCTTCTGACAGCAGCTCTTCTCCAAGCCCGTCTAAAGCCATGCAACAGCCTTCACATTTTATCGGCGTTCCTGAGGCACCTCACTCAAGCCCCAGGTCAAGTGCAGCGTCACAGCCCAGTGCACGAGGCGTACGCAGCAATGCACGTGGGTGGTGGACCCGGCAATTGTCTTGGCGCCCTCGGGCGCTGTGGAAACGCTGCAGACTACAATTCAAGGTATGTACTGTGTTGTTGTCGTTTGCTGCTGTACGCCAGGCAGCCTTGACATACCGGGGTGCACACCTCGGGTTGCGCGAAAACATTCGGCCAGGAGCAGCACCTTGCTGCAGGTGCCAGCACGCCTGAATTGTGGTGGATGACAGTGAGAAGCACGCCTTGGCTGGGTGTTTCTCTTTGTGCTGGGAATGAGCCAGCCGGACTTTTCTGCGTGCGACCTTTGTCACCCAAAGTTGTCAGCATTCACGCAAGCGTGCTTGTCTATTGCCCGTGCACGCTGACCCGAAGCAACCCAGGAAATGACCTGCGTCTCCCCTTTGTGACTGCTTGCAACATACGGTCTGCAACATGCGTTCTGGTGCAGTCCGTCTGCACCGTCGTCCGTTCGGACTGGAGAATAGTCCTCGTCCCTCTTTTGGTTCTGGTAACCTGCCTCGGGCTGGGGCTGTATGCCTTATTCAACGAGTCTCACAAGCAGGAGCTGCTTCGCAAGGAGGTGTGTTTGCAGAGAGTTGACCCCGCGTGGCATGATGTTCTTCACACCGCACCGCACTGGTTGTTCATGAGTCCACTGCATGACGTTCGCCGTCCTGCGTGCCGCCTGCAGACCGCGATGCAAAGGGCGAACGACAAGGCCCTGGCAATTGACAGCGAGCTTCGGACTACATACCTTCCGGTGCGTGAGGGCGAAGCATGGGGTTGTGTAGTGGTTGTTAGTTATCGCCAGCATACCTTGTTGGTTATCTCCAGCATACTAGCGGCTTTGCCAGTTTGCCACCTTCCAAAGCAGGTACCAGAACGTCACAAAAGCAAGTTAGCGGGTGTACGCTGGCATGCTGCCAGCAAAACATGCGAGGACCAACCACTCATTGCTGTGCAACAAGCACACGTGCAAGAGCACGGGTGACCACCATGAGCTACCCTGCGGACGAAGTGTTGTGTGAGGCACTCAATAACATCGCTGCTGGCTTCGTCCGTTCGTCGCGAACCTGACAAGTGACAACCCGGCCCGCCGCATGCGGTGGTGTTGCTCCGTGCATGCGTGCCATGCAGGTGCGCATCCTGGCGTCGTTTGTGACGCGCATGGTTGACTTCCGCCACCTCAACGGCTCCTTCTTCACCTCCCTGGCCTCTGAGCTGCTGGTGGTCACCAACGTCTCCACCGCCGCCTCCATACAGCTCGCGCCGCTGGGCATCATCAGCGCCGTGTACCCCAAGTCCGACAACGACAATCGGGTAGGGGGCAGGGGGGTCAGATCACGCATTTCACTTAAAGTGAGGCCCAAATCCAATCCTAAGCGTAGAAGATGTGAATTCCCTAAGCGTGTTCCTACTTTTTGCACTGCGTTCCATGCCTACGCATCGGTGATGTGCGCATCATGCGGGTTGCTTCGCTTGTGGTACTGTACGGTTTCAGGCAGTCGCATATGTCCTGCCAACCCGATGGACACGTTGCCAGCTTGTCCGCTGGATCTCGCATGGACCGTGCCATTGTCATACCCCAACGTCGCTCATTGTGACCCTCAACTGTGGTGCATGAAGCGGTGCATTACCTACCTGCGGTGTGCATGAGGGACTGAAGGCCCGCACAATACTTCGGGGGCTGTGTGCATGGCGGTTCTCTGGATGCGCGCATAGCGGATTGCGTGTGGCACTTGCTGCGTGGGTCACCCACTGCGCCTAGCGGTGCTAGGGAAGGTCCTCACCCACCCACTCCTCGCACAACTCGTCCATCCCCCTCCGCCTTCACGCAGCGCACTACCCTGCACTGGATTCCGGTACTGATGTTCATGCCATCGTTAGCCCCTCCCTAGATGAGTTGATGTCAATACGCACAGTGCATCCGGTACAGTTATAGTGCATACGGTGTGCTGGCGTCACCCCGCTCCCGCGGTGTTGCTCGTCCCCTCCACCACCGCCCTTACGCCCTTGTTGCACTGCCGCTATGGCCTCAAGCCGTACTCACTGGTCTCACATAAGCCAGGCATTGCAAGTTCGAATCCGGTTGTTCCTAGGCCCCCCTGTAGCTAACGCGGAGGGTACTGGGTCTACATACGGTGCAGGCGATCGGGTACAACCTGCTTGCGGAGCCCCAGCGCACCCTCTCCTTGCGCACCATCGCCAGCGGCGACCTCACCATGACGGGCCCGTTCGATCTGGTGCAGGTGGGAGCAGCGCGCTGCCCGCTGCCTGCCTGTCTGTGCATGCGCGCCTGTGCATGCCTGCCTTTGCCTGTGTATGCCTGCGTATGCCTGCGTATGCCTGTGTTTTGCCCATCTGGGGGGGCCAGCGGGACAGGGATGACATGGGGATGTACCCGGTGGGCGTTGTCAACAGGCGACTTGCCCAAGGACCTCCCACCAGATTCCCATCGTGTCGCCGCCGTGTCACAGCCCAGCACACACACAGCACTCCCAGCACACACAGCAATCGCATTGTGCCTCGTCAACACGCTGGGGCGGCCTGTGCATCGTACACCACCCACATGCAACCCTCATGTGCTCTCATGTCGTACCATCGCATGTTGTGCACTTGTGCGGCCTCATGCGGGGCGCGCTCATGCCATGACTCGTGTGCCTCTCCCCTCACTCGCTGCGTGTGCATGATGTGCATGATGTGCAGGGGTACCGCGGCTGCCCTGTGCGCTACCCCATCTTCATCAAGGACGTGGACGCCAACGCCACCTTTGGCCTGGACGACCAGCCGCGGCACCTCCACAACTACGACAACTGCACCATCTGCTACAACGCCACGACCCGCACCAAGTGGGTCGCCGAGGCACGCTCTGCATCCGGCACTTTGCTGCACTGTGCGTTGCGCACACCTTGCGACAGACCCTGACAGGCTGGCATGCGGACACTGCTACAACTCATGTGAGTGCTGTGTGGCATCTTCATGCGGCATGCGGACTGCCGATCATGCATGCATGTGCGTTGGGGATGCTGGCGCGATGTGGTGCAGTCGATAACGACACGCTGCTTGCGATGCGGTTGCCGTGTGCAGGCTGTGGGGCTTCGCTGCTGTGCTGGTGGATTGGGACAGGTTTGTCTACCAGGTGGGTGGGTGGCGGACGACGCACCGTGTGCCTCCTGGTTGATCGACTGCACAAATGAAGGGCTGTGTTCGGACGGGAGAAATGCTTAGGTTGTGCAGCGTGGTGTGCATGCACCTGCATGCTGCATGTCATGTTCCCATGCATGTGCCGCAGCGCGTGTCTCTTGCAATTCCGCACCAGCCAGGCGTTGCTGGTTGTGGTGAACCCTGGTAATGGCAACATCACCGGAAAGGGTGGCAAAGAGGGTGATTCGCATTTCCTGTTGTGCGCCCCCAAGCAATCTTTCCTCACAATTCTCCCTACCATATGAGGCCACAACAACAAGCACACGGCAGGCTTATTTCTTAGATACCGTAGTTATGTGCTGAGAACGTGCGATGTCGGGTCCTTTATGCTGCTAGTTTTGTGGTGTTGTGCGTGTGCGTATGTGCGTTGTTGCAGGCGGTCAAGATCCAAGATCTGCGGGTGAGGCACAGCAAAGCGCAGCTTAAACCCCCGTCAATAATTGCTTGTTGTTTTGCAACCCGCAGCCTGTCAGTCATGGAGGCATGGGTGGGTGGGTGGGTGGGTGGACGACGCGTTCCGTACTGAATTGTGTTTGCTCCCTTGATTCCGTGCCGCGCTGCAGAGCCAAGGCTACTACTACCGGCTGACGCGGCCTGCCGACACCAACCAGTCTGAGATGGTGGTGGTGGAGGGGCCGGAGAAGGTGCGTGGATGCCACATAGATTTAGATTTTACATTAGGAGCTTTCTAGCCAAGGCCGACACTCCCCTCAGATGAGGACATAGAACTCTCGCAGGAGCGAGTCAAGCAAACAGGCAA